>JBBMKA010000026.1:14490940-14503741 GCA_037833695.1 Sechiopsis laciniata | reverse complement strand
ATTAATATTCTTGATAATTTGGGCTCTCATAATTATTGGGCTAAACTCCGTTGGGCTAGTGATGAACTTTTAACACTAAAATGGTTCTTTATCTTATTCACTTCTAATACAATTTGTTTTTTCAGAACTTCTAAATTTCTAGTTTCTATTTATATGAGTGTCCAACTCATCGACTATTTTTATAAGAAAATTTTTGCAACCCGAAATTTCATGCTATCCAAATAGTGTTCTCTAAAGCTAATTAATTAATAGACCAACTTCTAAATTTTAATAAGTTAAAATATCATTTTAGTCATTAGACTTTGAAATTTGTTCCATTTTAATCTTAAAACTTTCAAAACTCAAAGTTTAATCATTTGACATTCAAATTTGTTTCGTGAATTTTCAAAAATTCAATCTTAGTTCCTGAATTAAAAATAAAAAAGAAATCGTTATTGATCCCTAAAGTAAATTTGAAGTTAAATTAAAATTGGTCCGATAATATTAGTAATTTAGAAGTAAAAAAAAATGTGAATATTTCTAAAATTATAGAAAAAGATGATAATTTTTTTTTAAAAAAATTATCACAATTTTTAATAAAGACCAATTTTAATTTTTATATTTCTTAAAACCTAAAGACTAAAATTAAACATTTGAAAGTTAAGAAATCAAAATGAAACAAAACTTAAAAGTTCATGGGCCAATGAAACAAACTTAAAAGTAAATAGACTGAAATTGAACTTTTAAAAATTTAAATATCAAAATGAAACAAAATTCAAAATCTATGACAAAAAATGACAGTTTAGCCCTGCTAAAATTATTAACATAAGTTATAAAGTAAGCATAATTCATTGCAAAGATAATTTTGAAAGCCTCTATCTAAAGTCATTATCACTTCAAACACAAAACCCTAATAAATCACCTCATCCCTCTGTTTCGTCAAAATATTGTTGTAGCTTCATAAGCAGATACTCATCTACTCCAAGTGTTGGCTGGATATAGAACTTCTAATGCGTGCAATGAGATCATGAGTAAATATGTTAAGTGGTTACATTCCATGATGTTGGTGTTTCATGACAGTCACTCATCTTTGTCGGTATTGGTCTATTGTCGATCGCCATTTTCGGCGTGTGGAAAATCGACAGAAGTTCACAACACAAGCACTTTTTACCTACAAGTTTCTTCTTCTACAACCTCTTCTCACCTTCTAAATTGAGCCAGGCATTTCTCCTTCCAAGCTTGGATGACCCGTCCTACTCCATCCTCGATTTGATTGGCAATAAGCCACGGATCTTCTCCACACTCCCTGTCTAGCATTGTTATGGGATATGTTTTGATCTCTACCCTTTGCTAGTTTCAATGGAGAATCCTCGACATATAAGTTTTTTTTTTTCGAATGGGTAGTTGATTAAAGAGTTAATCCCTTAAATGTACAAGCCCTCCTCTTTTAAGACCTAAAATCACAAACTTTACAAATGTCCAAGCTAATAGACAAAAGACAAATCTGTGATCCAAAACTAAAGGCAGTTCAATTATATGCCCAATACCTCTATCGGGAGATTTTCAAAGCTAAAGTCTTATTTCATTACATGTTTTAGGAACAATACCTGAATCAGATCGATATGCAACAAAGGCCAAAACATAAAAACTACAAGTATATTTTACCAGAGTAGGGTAAAAACCCAACAACATGCACCATATCAAGTTGATGCAGATAAAAAATGAGAGATGAACTTAAATAGTAATATATAAAGAGATGTCTGCTTTAAAACTGTCACATAGAAGTCGAACACCTGATCAAAATTGATTACTGATACCAATTTCTAAGAAAAACAATCTACAAGGTATAAAAATATCATCACCAAAATTAGGAGGCAAACAAACCATCCACCATTCCATTCATTAAAACCAGGAGAAAAGATTAAAGGCAAACCTCCCAACAACTTAGTCAATTTCCATACCAGAAATAGCTTCATCTAAAATCATCTGCAGTTCTTTCGATCTTTGTCTTGTCAATGCAACACAATCCTGCAACCACGTCATCCACACAGGGATTAGTTATGTGTATGCATTTGATTTAAAGGTTCAAAATCTAAACTGTTGTATACTAGCTGCCCTGGTCCAAATAGTTGTTTTTTTATAAACGGGAGTGTCTAAGGCAGCTTATATGTACTTCGACTATTTTCACGAGACAACTATCTCACCCTACTACATTTGGATATATAAAAAAACTTGAAGGAAATTAATTCCTCCTACGTGGCCACCATAATTGCATTTGTTCCTAGACTTCATCCTAAAGTGAGAAAGAGTTGGAAACCTATGACCTTGAGTTGATGATATAAATGCAACTTTTTGCACATCTAAACATGTCTTCACAAAAGAAAATCTAATCGCGAGCCAATTCACTATATTCAGATTTCAGAGTTTTTGTTTTTTTTTTAATTCAATAATATTTGGAGTCGGGTTTCGAACCTATAGCCTCTAGATTGCTAGGTTGTACATGATGCAACTGGAACTATCCTCCTTTTGGCTTTAGATTTCAGAGTTTAGGATGGTTTTTAAAGCTAAGTACGAATTATTGAATCAGAAGCGAATTTAGGATAGTTTTTAAAGTGAACTAAGTACGAATTAGAAGTGGGCTTCATCTATGGAGTATGGAGTTAAGGTGCTTTTAAGGGTTTTTTAAATTTTCAACAACACTTTAAGAAAATCAAGCAATTAAAGTCTCGCTCGATAACCATTTGGTTTTTTGTTTTTGGTTTTTTAAATTTAAGCTTATTTTACTCAAGCTTCCTACAATGTGCTCCATCTTTCCTACAATGTATCCATCTTTCCTTGAGCAAATAGGTAAATGCTAGCCAAATTTCAAAAACAAAAATAAGCTTTTGGAAGCTACTTTTTTTTGTTCACAAATTTTGGTTTGATTTCTTAAATTATAGGTAAGATATAGATATTCGAGTAAGAAAAAACCTATGGTAGGGTAGTTATAGGCTTAAATTTTAAAAACAAAAAACAAAAAACAAATGGTTATCAAACACGGACTTAATTACTGTTATAATACAAGTAAATCCAACCTGCTTTACCAAAAGAAAAGGTGAACGAAGATATCCAGCAAACTAAACAATTCTGTATCCAATTGGATTCAGTCAAAGACAATAATGAAGGAACTTCCCAGAGAAACGAGAGACCAACCTGAACTGCTGATGTATATGCAAGAACGGATCCACCCGGCTTGTAGAAGGACACTAGTTGACCAGATGAATCCAAAACCACGGTTACAATAGTTTCCATGATGGACTCCTCCTCTGCTGTAGGGTCAGCCAAGATATATTTCTTGTGGAGTAAGCATGTTAATGAGAAAGGAATACAGTTCAATTTCAGTTTCCTTTTCTCTTTGTTGACAGGTTCCTTCTCAAAGTTTTCTCCCCCTTCCTCCTCAGAGACAAATACTACTTTTCCATCATCGTTTAGAGCAACAACAGGGATTTGCACTAACAGCATAAACGAGGACGAAGTTAGTATCTTGACGGAAAAGAAAAGGGAGCAATCATTCTAAGAGTGGTTCAAATTACAAAGTTAACAAACAAGATAGAAAATAAACATTTTCGTCTTTTGGATATCAATTAGTAAGCCACTTGATAACTATTTGAGTTTATGAAAATTGTGTTTGTTTTCTTATCACTTCTCTACAATTCTCTCTTCAATGAAGTTTCTAAAAACTACTTTTTTTTTAATTTTCAAAACTTGGGTTGGTTTTTGAAAACGTAGATAACAAGGAAATCCATATATGGAATTAATATTTATAGTACGCTTGATTTTTAAAAATCAAATGCTTATAAGACTAGGCATAAATTTTTCAAATAAGCCTTAACAAATAGTCTTTTTTTTTTTATTATTATCATCCAAACTTGCGTTGAGATAAAATGAAATATTACAAAGTAAACAAAAGAGAACCCACAAAAGGAAGTGGGACCTACAAAAAAGTTTTGCCATCGAAGCCCAAAGAGAAACATACAACCTAATAAGGGACCACACATCATCTGGAGACCTCTCTATCCCCCAAAAAACTTTATTGTTTATGTCCTCTAGAGCCCCCATTAATCACTTACATGTTTCATACACATAAGAAAATCAATAGAAGATAACATTTTTTTATGATAAACCAAACTTTAAAGAAACGATCATATAAAAGAAAAGGCCTGCAAGAAGGAGACCGCCTACAAAAATGGCCAGCAATCAAATAAAATAATGCCTAGAAAATAATTACGAAAGGACTTACTTTGTAAGGGCCTATAATAACGTAGAACTTGACAAAGACCCAAACATCACCCAACAACCTCTATGTCTTTTTTTTTTAAATCGGGAAATCAGAGTTTTGCTCCACTATAGCCGGAGTAACCGCGTCCGTCCCTAGGCCAGACACCAGGAGACATCGAAGTTATGGAGACATGGGAGGTGTCTACAAATTAATGTCACAAGTGAGTCTCGAATTTGGAACCTCGAGGGGAGCACACCTTCAAACCCAAGTTTTCAACCACTATGCGACCTCTATATCCTTCTAAAGATTTTATTGTCTCTCAAACCAAAGCACCACAAAATGGCACAAACACAAACTTGTCTCAAAAACTCTCCTTTCTCACAAAAGAGAAGGAAATAAGTGACACCACAATAAGTCATCTCACAGTGCCATAGACGATGATCAAGATCATTTGTCACCTCTTACACATGATGCAACACATATACCACACATGAAGGAGGGAACCTTCCTCAAAACCTTGTCTAGGTGTTGATTCTACCATAAAAAAACAGCCAAGTAAAAAACTTGACCTTCTTTGGAATTTTCACCTTCCATAATGAAGCAAAAGTTAAATCATCCCCCATGAAAGAGTAGGAGGAATTAACTAGACAAACAAAGAAGGACCAACACGTGACCCCCTCACTTGGATTTGGAACCCAACAACTAACAACCCCTACACCCATGATCACAGCGAAAATTCCCCAAAAGCAAAAGCAAAGGAGGAAGTCTGAAACCCAACAAAAGAAAGGATGATGGCCATGATGAGCCAAACACAGTGACCACGCGACAAACAAGGAAACAACAAGTAAAAGGGTCTATTCCCACCCACTTATTTTCCAAAAAAAAGGACATTCTCACCTTCAACTGTACTAGAGAAAAAGATTGAAAAGATAGAAACTCCTCTTTAATGCTTATCCAAAGGTTTCTAGAGATGTATTGATCCCTATCCACAACCCCCTCAAAGGGAAGTGGATTCATGAAGAAAGCGTCACAACCACTTATAGTTATTATAGCTAACAAGGCTCTATTGCAAGCTCTCACATTACCCACACTTAACTCCCATGGATCAAATCCATAGAAACCTCCCCTCACTTAATCAAATCAGCTCATTTCCCTACCACTAACCCTGAAGAAGAAAAAAAAAATCACTCACCAACTTTTTCATTCTTTGACAAAGAGACACAAACATCCTAAAAAGAGAAGAAATAGTTTCATAATACTACTCAAAACAGACTGAGAGTAAATGAGAGTAAGTTTGCTGCTCATAGAAAAGAAACCCCTCTACCAAGAGGAGAGCCTCTTGCGAATCTCACCCACCACAGGATTCCAAAAAGAGGAGGATCTAGGCAAATGCCCTGAAGGAAGACCTTGATAAGATGAAGGGAATGTTAGGACTCCAATACTCAAGACAGAAAAAACCAATAAAGTCATGAAACTTGGAAGTTGGTGTATGGGAAATACAAGTAGAAATTATTATCTTAGAGATAAACACAACATTAATTATCTAGAGAATACTAAGAGTCTATTAGTCATTATGATAGTTGAGAAAGAAGTAATGTATTATTAATATAAATAGCATGAATACGAGTATGTTAAGGTATGCAAAGTATAAGCTTGTAAGAACATTGTTAGTTCTTTTGGGAGATTCGCCATCTCAAATTGGCTTGTTATCGACCAAACTATCCTATTTCCTTTTTATTATTTTCTTTGTAAGGGAAACCTTACAGGGAAGTTACCCACCTCACATCCCATCCAAGAAGTCCACCTATTTAATTTCTCTTGATCACAATCAAACTCAAAAATTAACATTTACCTCTATTAAGCTTTAAAACTCAATACGTGTTGCAAAAAAAAAACTTTAAATTTGATACTTCCTCAAGGAAAAAAAATAGGTTATTAAGATTCACAAACGAATTCTCATTCCCGGGCATAAGAAATAGTATCATCGGTAAATTGAAGATGCGATAAAGGTAAATTATCCTTCTCCACCAAAAATTCTTCGATGACCCTGCTCTCCAAACCACGTGTGATAATCCTACACCGCACATCCACAACTAAAAGAAAGAAGAAAGAGGAAAGGGAAAGAAGATTACCTTGTCGAAGACTTCTAGTGGCCAAAATCCTAGGCTTAACACACCACAATAGAATACGTTACTGACCGAACACAACTCCACATCCAGGAAATCTCAATCCCCATGGTCAAAGATTTTTTTTTTAAACAAGACACAAACTTTTCATTAAGAAAATGAAAAGAAGCAGAAGCTTCAAATACAACTCCCATTGAAGGAAACACAAAACCTAAAAAAAAAAAAAAAGGAAACAAAACAACAAAATGAGATAAAGTACAATGGTCGACTAATAAGCCTAAAAATACAAACAAAAACAAAGACAAGATACTAAAAAGGTCAAAGACCTTTTTAAAATCGATTTTAGAGATAACTTCGTGCTTACACAATCTGTAGTCTTCAATGGCTTCATTGACAACAAGAACCAAATTTAAGGTTTCCCTTCGTCAATAAAAGCACCTAGAGAGTCTATTATCGTAGTTGGGAGAACCCTCCTCAATCTATTTTTTGGCTATCGCCTTATAAACACTCATTATCAAACTGATATGCCTAAAATATCGCACCTTCATGGCCTTATCCTTTTTTAATTAAGACATGCAAAGATTTCACTTAGAGAGCTATCCTAAATCCCTCTATCAAAAAATTCATGGAAGACCTTACACAAATCTTATTTCGAAGTCTCCCAACAATCTTGAAAAAGAGTCATAGAGAATTCATCAGTCAGGGGCTTCACTTCTATCAAAACTAAAAACAGCCTTCCAGATTTCTTCCGGGTGAAAGGAACGATCAAGTCGAAGTAATCAACCTCGAAAATACGACTCCACTCCACCCCTTCCAGAAATAATTTCGGGTGAAAAGAGCATAAAGGGACTAGAACCGAAGGTAATCTAGTAACACAAATCATGTGTAAAGGATTAGAAGCATGAACTATGAAGTATCATGGAGAATCACTCTTTGGTTGGCATATTGCCAAGGAATCTCATTCAAGTCTGAGAAGTCCTTGGCATAATATCTCTAAATCCGAATTGAATCATAAGCACCTTGCAAAGTTGCAGCTTGGAAATGGTCGAAGAACTTCATTTTGGCACGACATTTGGGTCACTAACTTGCCTCTCAAGGAAGTTTTTCCAAGGCTCTTTGCAATATGTAATATAAGCAAAGGCTCTGTTGCTAATTTTTGGGATTCTTCTACCAGTTCCTAGAACTTTTCCTTTAGAAGATTGGTCACTGATGAGGAATCAAGAGATTTTGAAGCATTACTTACTGCCATCTCCTCTTATGCGATATCTCCAAGGGAGGATAGAAAGATATGGTTTCTAGAAAGTGGTGGTTGATTTTCTATTAAATCTATGACCAAAGCACTTGACACATCAGAGCCTATTGAGCAATCCTCGTTCAAAAGTCTATGGAAATCAAAAAGTCCCAAGAAAATTGGCATTTTTGTTTGGACTCTTCTTTTTGGAGGCTCAATACGGCAGAATCATTGCAACGAAAGCTCCCTAAGACTGCCTTGTCGCCATCAGTTTGCCCATTATGCTTTGAGGAATTAGAATCTACTGTCCATCTTCAGTTTCTTTGCAAGTTTGTGAGAGCTTGCTGGCTCAAACTATTTGAGATTTTCAAGATGAGTTGGATTTTTTCGGGCAACACTAGATCAAATGTTTCAAGTCTCCTTATCGGGTCAAGGATGAACTATCGTGCTCGGCTTCTTTGGATTAATGCGGTTAAGGCTATCCTCTACCAAATCTGGTGGAAAAGCAACCAACGAATTTTTGAAGAATCTCCTCACTCTTGGAATTTCACATTCGAGCAAGATAAGATTAAGGCTTCATCATGGTGCTCTCTTTCCAAGGCTTTTAATTCCTATCTTATGCCAGAAATAGTGAATAATTGGGAAGCTTTTTTGTAGTATTTTAATTATTTTTCCCTGCTTTCTGTTTTTACAGTCTCCATGTATGGGTTCTTTTACTTTGTTGTTTTGCAATGTTTTTTCTTTCTTCCCTGTGGGTTTTTGTAACCAAGAGCTTTTGCCTCTTTTCACCATCTTAATGAAAAGTTTGTTGCCTTTTCAAAAAACAAAAAAAAAAGTTGAAAGCCTAAGATCTTACAGTGAGAAAATGCTGCAGCAGCAGAAAGAAGTGCAGCATCCAAAAGAGATCCGTCTGCATCCAAGCAATAAATATCCTGGGAAACACATGATAAGTTGATATCTCATTCAAAATCAGGTTACAAAATAAAATTTCAATAATAAATCTGTAATTAGACAAAATCAGGTTACAAAATAAAATTTCAATAAGAGTAAGTAACAATGGCACAAGTACAAATTTCAAAGAAACAGAGGTAAAATAATGGTGACCTTACTTCAAACAACCAAATACTTCTACAATAATAAAAAGTAATAATATCAACGATGCATAAATTCAAAACATATACCAGGTATACCATCCAAGCTGCTTTTCCTTTAACAAGAGATAATTCTCTCAGATCAATCATCCCAGAACTGAAAAGTTCACATGATCAGTTTCTAAATTAGTCAGTCAAGTGCTGAAATGAAATTGACTTTTAGGATAAAAAATCAAAAACATAAAAGTACTTTTGACTTTCTTTTCCAGATCTCCATTAAACAGCTTATAATAATTGAAATTTTTAGGTTCACATCTAAAGAGCATGAAAAAGGTCGTGGAGAGAACAACATGATATTGATAAATGATAAGTAAATATATATCATATATGATATGCCCTTTGCGAAGAAACAAATTCGCTTATGAAATAATAAAGAACATAAACACAACCACAAACAGAATAGTTTGCAATAGCTCAGTTTCATTACAAAGGAGGTTAAAACAAAGAAAAGATACGACACATTCAAACCTACAAAAACCAAAGAAGGTAATAAAAAAAGGCCTACAACAAGTAGAAAACAAAAAGAACCACCTAAAAATTATGATACAAACCATCATAAAGTAGCAATAAAATAGAAAATCTCCCCCTAATCACTCAAACATTTTATCTTTATAGCCTCCAAAAGGCCCTCTAAGAAATAGCAACAAGAGTATGATTCCAAAACTTGCTAGCAATTTCAAAATATGAATAAATGCCCTTGCACTTTAAAAATTTTCGTCCATATAATGCAGCAGCTTGGTAAGTAGGTGAGTAAGTCAATCTAGGTTTCTGTATAACAAGTATTTTGATGGAGTTATGGCTTCATTTCCAACAGAAAAAAATTGATCTTCTTGGGGTATTTCCCCTCCAAATTCTGTCATAGAGAGATATTGAAGTTTTGTATCGAGACTGAGTAAGATTTTTGAATAAAGACCTTGACCTCACCGTGAAGCTATTACAAGGATACCAACCCATAACTATCATCCTAGGAGGAGCTTATGTAAGGAAGCCGTCCAATTGGGATTTTAGGAACCCTATTAAGGGTATAGTACTAAATAGTTAGGAAGCTAGTTAGGGAATTCTGTTATAAATAAGAGAGGATGGGTAATGAGATGGTATGCTTGTATTGAATGAGAATTCTAGGGTTATCTTGTATTTTGGTTATTTCTATATCGTAATAGATCTGAATTCTATCAAATTTTATCCTATTGAGAAGTTTTAATGTAAAATTAATAATTTAACGTTTGAGAAACAGGCCTTGGCAAAGTCTTCTCAGGTGATTTAAAAAAGGAAAAAAGTAGTGAAGTTGTTTGACCCTTTAAGAGACCATTACAAAACATCATTTCCTCCTCTCTAAGAACTATACAACATACATAAGGAAGATCTACTTTTCTAATTCAATCTTTGAAATTTGAATATGTCATGTTTGCTCACCACAATGTTTCCAATCACCTAGCCTGCAAAGGGGAACCAAGTAGTTTTCTACTTCTTTTTTCCATCATTCCTTACCGTACAAAGTCTCTGGTGACGTTGATGTTTGTACAACCTTGGGGATCGCCAATACAATCCTCATTTTGACATATATTTAGTCGTTTATTAATACATGCAACTGACTCTCAAAAAATCAAGGGTATTTTTTATTCAACGACATTTGAAGGAAGGGGGATTCGAACTTGTAACCTCATGGTTACTAAGTTATAAAAGATGCGCTCGAGCTACTCTAGTTAGTTGTTGGCACATAAGAATCAAGGGGATTAATATTAACCATCATGGAGTGACCTAGTGGTCAAAGAGGGTCTTGGGGTACTAAAGGTGATGGGTTCAATCCATAGTGGCCACCTACCTAGGAATTAATTTCCTATGGGTTTCCTTAACATCCAAATGCTGTAGAGTCAGGCGATATGCTCTGTGACATTTGTCGAGGTGCACGCAAGGTGACCCAGACAATCACGGATATCAATCAATAAATAAATAATAATAAAAAAAAAAGAATTAAGGGGATTATTATTGGCAATAGCTCCCTGTGGATGATACCCTTCTTTTCTCACGGGGTTGAACATAAATGCTCAAACATCCAAGGTCACTAGCATCAATATGGATGATCAAGCTATTGTTGGCATTGCAACTAGCCACGAATGTAAAAGAGAATTTTGGCCACCTAACAATTTGCATCTGGAAAGAACTTGCCCTCAAGGCTAAATGGATTTAGAGATATGGCAATGAAATAGATGCCTAGTGGAGCAGAGTGATTGTGATACGATCCGAGCCGATTATTATTAGTAGTATTTATTTAGTTATTAGTATTTAATTGTTATTTTGTTATTTTGATTGTAATGGTCATTTATGGATTATTAGCCTTTTATTATTAAATTAGGTTATTATTAGGTTTAATTAGGGAGTAAGTTAGAGGCTAGGGTTTATAAATAGGAGATGTTAGGTCATTATTAGTCATCGATTCAGTTGTTGTCTTTGGAACTATTGGCTCTAAGGGAGATTCTCTCTAGAGATTTATTAATAAAGGTGGTAGATTCTATCAATTTTGGTATCAAAGCCATTGCCGATCCGCGATGGTTACTACTAAGATGGAATCAAGGATGCAAGCATGCGAAGACAATTCAGCCGAATTGTTGAAAAAGCATAAGGAAATAGAAGCGAAGTTAGACACGATCGAGGAGCGAATAGGTAAAACGATCGAGTCAAAATTCAATGACATCATGTCTATGTTGGAGCGATCTACGGTACACCCAATTACGGAAGCGAGCCAATTGAACAAGGGGCAGAAGGTATTGATCGAGGTCGAAGAGAACGACGGACTTGCAGCGGCTGGAGCGGCGGCTGGTGCGACGGCGAACGCGGGTTGGGCGCGGCAGACGAGGTTGGCACGGTCGCGGCTGGCAGGATTGGCGCAGACGGCGTGGTCGGCTTGGGCGGCGCGAGTCTGGGCTGGCGCGATTGGGGCGCGGGGGCGGATGTGGTGCGCACGGGCAGACTGGGTTAGGCGGGGCTGACTGGATCGAATCGATCTGGGTTAGCTGGACTGGACCGAGGGGAGGGACTGACAGGACCGTTCGACGTGGGAAATTTTTTTGGGCCAAAATTCGATCGACGTGGGGACTGTAGTTCGATCGGAGGGGCGCCAGGTTACCGGAGGAAAAGAGAGTGCGCAACGGTTATCACTGGCCGTTAGCGCATGATAGTTGGAACAATCGGAGCCGAGATTGGGGTGATGAGAGAAGGGTGCGCGACCGTTACAACAGACTGTTAGCGCATGACGGTTGGAACGATCGTGATTGGGGTGACAATATTTGAAATACCGAGACAAGAATTTGGGCGGGGAGGAGAAGAGATGTTTGAGCGGAGAGGTCAGAGAGCAACAGGAAGGGAGATTCTGGTGTGTGACAGGAGGTTGAGAAAATTGGAGATGCCAGTTTTCAAAGGCCTTGCCGATGAGGACCCAGTGGGGTGGTTAAGCCGTGTTAAGCGATATTTTCTGGTGAATAAATTGACCGAATATGAAGAGGTGGATGCAGCG
This sequence comes from Sechiopsis laciniata, assembly GCA_037833695.1. Lineage (NCBI taxonomy): Eukaryota > Viridiplantae > Streptophyta > Magnoliopsida > Cucurbitales > Cucurbitaceae > Sechiopsis > Sechiopsis laciniata. The sequence goes on along the minus strand of JBBMKA010000026.1, from coordinate 14,491,485 downwards.
GGGCTGTGCTTGGAAGGGGAGGCGTTAAAATGGCTTCAGTATGAGAAGGACCGAGCACCCTTTCGTTCTTGGAACGAATTCAAGGACTTGTTATTAGAGCGTTTCCAACCGACGTCAAAATCGAACAAGTACGCCAATTTTATGAGTTTAACGCGGGAAGGCATAGTGAAAGAGTATCGCCGGTTGTTCGAGCGCTATGCTATGGGAATGCGCGAAATAAGCGCAAGCGCATTGGAGGGAAAATGGAAAAGTGGCTTGAAGAAGGAAATACATAGTGCAATGATAAAACTGCGACTAGTGGGTACTGAGGAGAAAATGTTTATGGCTCAGGTGATTGAGGATGATTTCGCTTTTCAGGCTTCCAAGAGCAAGGGATGTAGTTTTACAACGGTTAAGTCTAAAGTAGGGACAACAATTCCGGGATCTGGCGGTCCAGAAAGTTCTTGCACGACCACTAAGACAACAACCTGATAGAATCTACCACAATTTTATTGATAAATCTCTAGAGAGAATCTCCCTTAGAGCCAAAGACAAAAGACGACAAT
>JBBMKA010000026.1:14478747-14490840 GCA_037833695.1 Sechiopsis laciniata | reverse complement strand
TTAAGTCTAAAGTAGGGACAACAATTCCGGGATCTGGCGGTCCAGAAAGTTCTTGCACGACCACTAAGACAACAACCATTACCTCGGAGCCTTTTAAAAGGCTCACTGACAGTGAGATTCGAGTACGAAAGGCTGTGATGAACGGTTTGTGCCGGGGCATCGTTATCAGAAGAATGAGCTCCAAGCTTTACAGGTGTTGGTCGTGCGAGATGAGAATGACTCCCAGGTTACTAGAGTGACAGATTTCTCTCCAGAGGATGGGATTGCAGGAGATGGCTTCAGAGATGGAACACCTTGAGGACAAGGTGGTTCTTTGGTGGGGAAGTATTGATACAATCCGAGCCGATTATTATTAGTAGTATTTATTTAGTTATTAGTATTTAATTGTTATTTTTTATTTTAATTGTAATGGTCACTTATGGATTATTAGCCTTTTATTATTAAATTAGGTTATTATTAGGTTTAATTAGGGAGTAAGTTAAAGGCTATGGTTTATAAATAGGAGATGTTAGGTCATTGTTAGTCATTGATTCGGTTGTTGTCTTTGGAACTATTGGCTCTAAGGGAGATTCTCTCTAGAGATTGATTAATAAAGTTGGTAGATTTTATCAGATTGATGATCCTAAATATGGACACTCCATACACAAATTCAAATCGTGCTCAACCAACATCTCAAAGATGAGAGTCCATGGAAATCGATTTTGAAACATAGCTCCCTCATTTTTTACAACATGAGATACAAGATGAAGGAAGGAGGCAACATATCATTTTGGAATGATGTCTAGATAAAAAATGTCCCTTTTAATAGCATATTCTCAAGGAATCACAACCTTTCTTACAAAAAGGATGTTATAGTGAATCAGGTGTGTGAGGAACCATCATCCTTCTGGAAATTCAGTTTAAGGAGGAAATAGAGGAATTAGGAAACCTTTTTCTCTGTCTTGAATCTGCCAATTTTATTGAAGGCATGGATGAATTGATTTGACTGCTGATAAGAACCAAATATATATTATAATAGAAGATAATAAAGATACAAGATAACCCAAGTGTTCGAGGTACTTAGACGCTCCCTATCTTGAGATCACTCTCAAGCCCTAAATACTCACTATCTCAATACTTCTCAATGTCCTCTAACCTCCTTATGCTCTCTTATTTATAGTCTAATATTCTTATCCTATTCCTAATAGAATTGGTGATTCCTTATCCTACTCCCAATAGGATTGACCATTCCTTATCCTACTCCTAGACAGGTCTTATCAACTGCCCTACCCACAAGGTCTTATCAACTGCTCTTTTGCTTCCTCATTTTGAGAGGGATAAAAACAGAAGATTGTTCAATTGGGACTAGCCGCAACCACATAATGTCAAAGATTTCCTCCTTATTGTTCTCGCCGGTCACTATTTTAAAAAAGGAGAAAAAATTGCTTAGGGGGAATTTTATTAGAGCTTATTGTTGTAATTTTTGGTTGGTGCATAATAGAATAATCTTCAAAGACAAGGAAAGCTCTTACTACCTTTTTTTTTAATCTATAGTAATATTATCTATGATGTGGTGTAATTTTTCCCCTTTTTCTCGCATTATAACTTCGCCTCCTCTTTAATTGAAGTGCTCTTTTCAAATATCCCTTCATTGGGCTTTGCCCCTTCTTTCATAATTTCATACATCAATGAAATTGTTTCTTAAAAAAAAGGTCATTTGTTTACAAGTTTGATGAAGTCGTTGATGTTTGTACACTACTCGGCCAAGCCTCTTCAGATAGTTTGTGCACATGATAGAGTTGAATCTTGGTTTTGGTTTCTTGGTGATCCTTGTGCAGTTGAGGTTTTCATTCAACTTCTTATTGTCACAACTGGAAGAAGATTTCAATTTTCCATTTGTGTTGGAGGCATGCTTCTTTGTTCCATCTTTCTATTGCTAGTTTTCTGTTGTCGGCTGTAGTTATTGGTTTTATTCTTTATCCTTTTATTGTTTGTTTCTTCTTTTCTCTTTATTGGGTTCTTCTTGGTTTGTGTTTTTTGCTCTTTTTCACTCCCTTTTGTGGTTTGTATCCCTAAAAAAGTTGTTTACTATTAAAAATAAATAAATAAATAAAGTCTCTAGTGATCTTTTCTAGAATGATAGCAAGATAAAAGAAAGTACATGAGGGTACCAAGTGAACAAGAGACAATCTACCTCCCTATGAGTAGGAAATTCTTCCATTTTTCCGTCATATACATGGTTGAATTTCAAAAGTCTTTTTTTAAGAAGAGAAACAAATTTCATTGATAAATGAAATAAAAATGAGCAAAAACAGCCCATCGCCAAATGGTGAATTACAATAAAGCTCTCCAATTAGAAATCAACGAGGAAAGACTATAATTATCAAAAGGGCATTACATTTACACAAATATAAAACATCAAATTAAATCCATAAATCTATCAAATGTTGAAAAAGGACCCTAAAAATTTGTTCATTCCTCCCGCCCCAAAGAAACAAAAAGAAAACATTGTTTATCGGCTATAGCTAGCCACAAAGCCTTCTACACCATGGAAAGGATGACCCACAAAAACAGAGGATAGAATATCATATATGTTGTTTGGCAAAGTCATGAACCAATCAAATGCATCAAGAAATGTCGAGAAATGATTCTGTCGGATATGGCTAGAAAGAGAAAAGCCGATAAAAGGACAGAACACAAGTTGTAGAAGAGGTAAAATTCGGCAAGGATGAACCACAAAAACAGAGGATAGAATATCATATATGTTGTTTGGCAAAGTCATGAACCAATCAAATGCATCAAGAAATGTCGAGAAACGATTCTGTCAGTTATGGCTAGAAAGAGAAAAGCTGAAAAAAGGACATAACACAAGTTGTAGAAGAGGTAAAATTCAACAATGAAAGGAAAAAACTTGATCGTTAGCCCTAACGATTGTAAATTTTCGTCGCTCCTATTCTCGAGGAAGATGGACAAGGCAGATCTGATGTTGGTGTCGATGGGGGGTCCCGTCGAAGATAGGCCAATCGCCTATACTACCAGGAAAGAATGTTATAACTCACGGTGTCATTGTAGTAGGAGTGGGAAGATCTAGTAAACTTTTCTTCGACAGTTGCCACGCAGATGGAGCACACATGGGGAAAATAGGTCCTTCCATCTCGTCGATGGAACCCATACGTGTGGTGTGGCCGCAGAGAGAGTTTGTTAGAGAATTCTTCAAATTCTAGAGAAGAAACCACAAGAGAGAGAACTTGATATTGGTTAGGAGAAACGACGTCGAAAGAAAGGGAGAGACCACATGCGCATCCCTCACCGAAGCTCGAACGCTCGATGGTGGAGGAAACCAGCAACTTCAAGAGATGAGAACACTGGAGAGATGGAATTTTATGCTTGTAAAGGAAGAAACTGATAAAGAAAGAAACATACATTGTAGATGAAGAGAAATGCCATCGGGAGAGAGGGAGATCTTACACCCGTTCCTCACTAAAGCTCGGACGCCTAATGGTGAAGAAGATGAAGACTTCAAAAGAAGAGACCAACTGAGAGGTGTTGCTATGAGAGAGGTGAAAAAACTTGACGCATCCATGAGGTAGGAGAAGAAGAAGATATAGGAGAGATATGTTGCGTACAACCATGTACGCAGAGAGAAAGCCAAAGATCTAGCGCATTTGTGTCTACTTTCCTCCTCCCTGACGTCGATGGAGGAGGACAGAAGAAGAGATATCTAAAGTTTACTTTTTGGGAGAGTTTAGAGATGAGGAGAGTTCAGAGAGAGATTTTGAAAGAATCTAGCTGAGATGAAATGTGTGACCCAATAGTTAGTTATAAACTTTGCCAAGCATAACAACCTAAACATTTGGCCGACTAGTTAAGCGATAGAGGCGAGGAGAAAATGTTGCAATAATGCCACAATTTCTTTTTGATATCTGTGACTGTCCGAGCGTGCTTGCGTGCAACCTTGACTATTGTCACATGACATACTGTCTGACTCTACAACATTTGGATGTTAAGGAAACTGGTAGAAAATTGATTCCTAAGTAGGTGGCCACCATGGATTGAACTCATCCCCTCTTAGTTCCCCTCTTAACCACTAGGTCACCCCATGATGGTTATAATACCACAATTTAATCAAGAACCGTGCTAGAACGAAGTGGGAAGGCTACCAATCGCAAAAGTCATCAAAAATTGGATAAAGGCATTCCCTTGTTCGAGCCAAGGGATCCCATTCCACAAGAGAACAATTTAGCTACTATATTCTCATTGCATTTTACCAACCACAAAGCAAGTTAACCTTTAACCTAAAGCCATCTGAAACAATTTAATAGTATTCAAGAGATTCTTTAAAGCTTGATTGTCATCCACACTTGACAAAAGAATACCATCTGCAGATTGCAACATGCCAAAGTAATATTACAAAAAAAGGTGAAATGGTACCTTGAAATAGTGTCAGATAACTGCTTTGAAATCACAGGTGCTGCTTCAGCTGGTCTCCCAGGCCTAACAATGGGAGAGCATATCGGAGGCATATGGAAATCAACAGCTGAGAAAAGATAGACCCAAAATCACTAAGAAGTATAGGATGCTATCATAAAATCATGATGAACAATGACAAGAAAATATCTAGCAGATGACAATGGCCAACCAATGCAACCCTCATCAGGCGACTCTATCGAAGGCGTCATCACTTCCATTTTGACAGCAGCCAACATTGTCTGCACTAAATCAAATTAAGAACAAACCATCACAAAATCCAACACAGATGATAAAGACTGCACTTACGGTAGAACCAATCTTAGCCAGGGCAGACCCATTCGCGGATGATACCGGTCCTAATACGAACAAACAAACGATACCCAACTTCAATTTTGAGATCAAAATCAAGTAATCATAAACATAATCTAGAAATCGAAAACAAACAGCAATTTCAGAAAATTAAATGCGTCCAACAAACCAAGAGCAATGGTTGTATCTCTAGCTTTTCCCAGCGCCCTTCCATCAGGACGTATCGATTCAGCGAGATGACGCTCGAAAAACTGAATTGGAAAGAGGCGTCTGTAAGCATCAACCTCCATTTCCGACGACAAGTCTCCAGAAGCAGCATTTGGCAGTCCCATTGTTCTTACTCTTTATCTGTTATCAAATCACTGGCTATTTTCTTCTCTCAATCCCTCTAACAATGTACTACACGCTCCGTTTTGTATATAAATTCTGCAGTCCTTTGTTTATCTTTTCTCCGGTCAAATTCCCGGCGGCGGGCTTCTGTTGCGGTGGTCGTCGGAGGCGATTGGCGGCGATTTTGAAGGAGATAAATGCGGCGGCCGTGGAGGAGGTGAAACTTGAGGAAGTGAACGAGTCCCGTTGCTGTGGAACGACCTTTTATTTTTCTTTCGAAGCGGTGTAGCTGAAGAATACCATACGATGGTATCTTTCTTTCTTTCTTTTTTTGATAAAATCTAATGGCATTTTTCTTTCTTCTTTATAATAATAATGATGTATATAATATATTTAGATATTAAAAAATTATAAGGCCAGGCACAATTATAAGTTTAATTTTGAAAATCTGAATTGAGGTATATCTTATTTGTGAACGGTTGTACTTTTTAAGGGTTTGTGAATTGAGCTCAGGTAAAGTTTATGGGAAGGTCTAGCAATGCATAGGGGTAGCTAGTTGATGAGTAGTAAATGTCATACTTCACTAATCTAAACGTCTGTTTCTGCATCCGTTCACACTAACTCCAACTCGCACTGCAAATCCACGTAGCTTTCTAAAGAGTACGTTGCATGTCATAGTAGAACATTTATCCATAAACTTTTCTTAAATGTGTAAGAGAGCTTACACTAATCTACTGAACATGTAAATTAATCATAAGTTGTCATTCTCCCGAAGTAACAACTAACAAGCTTATATGGATGGCCTATTGACACTTGTTATAAATTAAGTGCCAATTTAACATGCAGCATTTAATAACTCCCTTGTATCCTAGTACATGTTTTCTACAACTCCATCTCCTTAACCTTCGCCTAAGATGTTTAGCTAATCATGCAATCAACTAAGATAAATAACATGATTAAAGCGATAGACATGGGATAAAAAGATAAAACTAAAATTGTATTAATATTGAAAAGGGAAACAACTAAATAACAACTAAAGTTCCAATGAAAATTAAATTGCGATTGTTGAAGGAAATAAAGAAAATCAAGACTGAAATGCAATAAATAGAATAACGGCGGAGGACTCCTTGTCACCAGAACCACAAACTTCGCTCGGAACTCTAATCCCAAGTGTGGGAGAAGAACTCTGAAAACAGACACACTTTTGCTTTTCATTCTTCTCTTATTTATAGGCTTTAAGGAGGCTTGGTATCAATGAATCAGATTTGAAATTGGATTTGGAAAATATCTTTTGTTTCAAATCAGAATTGAATTTTGAAATATCTTTTGCTGCATTTTATCTTTTTTTGGCATATCCCCTGATTCTCGCAATTTGGTCTAGAAAGATCCTGTGATTCTACAACTTCTAAAGCATCGGTTTCCACATTCCGACTTTCCATTCCTCTGGATGCGAAGCTAATAATATTTCCAACTCTTGTAGATATAACAAGAAGTTAGCGAAGCATGGGATTTTTACCTTTTAAGTATGAAAAACGTCCGACATCCATAATTTACTCTAAAACGCTTCAGTTTTCCTTATCTTTTTATTCTAAGCTCCTAAAAATTATGTGCAAGATCTTTATATAAATCTTCTATCTTAATGTCATTCTGTTGAAAGATGGAATTCAAATTATTCAAATTGTTCTTTTAATAATGAACCCAACAATAGGTTTAAATATACTACAAGAGGCCTAATTATAAAAGGAAAATATACAACCTAATCATAAAAGGAAAAGATGACCTAATAATAAAAGGAAAAGATCATACCTAGTCATAAAAGGAAAAGATAAAAAGGAATATTTAATCTAATCCTAAAAGGAATAAATAATTAAAAAGATGAAAATTTTAAAATAAACATAAACCAACACTCCCCCTCAAGCTGGATTGTATATGGAATACAAGGCAAACTTGGAGTTAAATTTATCAAAATTGGTCATTGTGATGACGATAGAGTTAAATTTATCAAAATTAGTCATTGTGACGATGATAGAGTTAAATTTATCAGAATTGGTCATTGTGATTTTATGTTCAGCTATGTATAATATTCTATTGTTGATTTTAGACTTGAGATGCTATTACTAAAATTAAGTATTAAATCGCAGGTATTACGCAAGTAGACGTAGTCGAATCGTGGCAAGTGATAAGTATTTATTTATATCGTTCTCCACAAGGATTGATGTCTAGACTTATTTTCACTAATTTAAGAGTCGTGTACGAAATGTAAAAGAAGACGAGTTTGTGATTATTTTGGGTTTTCAAGACTATAATTACAAAGTAAATGAGTAACGGTAAAATGCGGATGCAGAAGATGCTAATCATGCGATTATGGTACGTTTGATTTCATGCTTCCCTATTCTAACGAGAGCTTCCGCACTCATTGATTTATTGACAAAACCCAGCTTCTGTTGTGGTTCTTCATACTTAACTCTAGGCGATGCATGCGATAGTAGTATTATTCCTAACCCCTTAAATAATGCGAGAGACCCCACAATCAAACCTATCGTAGCCTACTGGATCACCCTACAGTTCCTTCTTTTGAGTTCGCTAAAGGTTAGCATACGTGGGTAGTTATAGCTAATCAATGCATACTTAAAAGATGCAGCAGTATAAAATCCAACTACCCACAATCCTAACATGCATTCTACATACGAATCTTACTGATGCTACTAAACTAAGTTAACATAGAAATGAGCAACAAAAGATAATGCCAATTTACAAATGCCATCATAAAGTGTTCACTACGATTCTACACACTACTCCTAATTACATAAATAAAACTAAGGAATTGGTGCGGCTGTTGAGATGTGCAGACCCCTTATCATCAGATCCTACAAACATCACCAGTTACGATCTGCACGGTCTTCTTCCCTTGTGTCTTAGCTTCTGGCCAGCCAACCAGCTCTTCGATTACAGTTTCTTACATTCTATAAATATTGACGAATTGTTTGGCTAGCAAGTTCGGATGAGCTGGAAAATCTTCATTAATGTAGGAATCTTTTGATTATCACTGAGATTGATTGCTTGATTGATTTTCTGTTTCTTTCCTTATTGACTTGATTCTTCAAACGCAACTGCTTTTGAATGTGTTATGTGCTTCTACCTTTTTCCGTTCGAATCAAGTTCTTTCACCAGCGTTCTCTTTCTGGGCTCCTGCATTATATATTTTCATTTAGCGCAATTTATTCATTTTTTACTTTAAAACGCAATGCTTTGTCTTTTGTATGTTGAATCATGGATGCATGAAATTTCTAACAGTTTTTATCGCAATTTGTTCTTAACTATTCAATTATGTCCACCCGAACCTTCGAAACATGCAAATTAAAGTAGCATAATTTATGCTCTATTTTAGAGCTATCATGCGCCAATTGGAATGATGATGCGTCAATTGAGATGATGATGTGAATTGGATGATGCGCCTTAAACTGAGATGAGTGCTGTCAGGGCCAATTGGGATGAATGGTGCCAGAGCCAATTGGATAAGTGTTGCTAGGGCCAATTGGATGAATGTTATTATGGCCAATTGAGAAAACTAGTCAAGGCCAATTAGGAAAAAGATGATCAGGACCAATTGGAAAAATTGGCCAGGGCCATTTGAAAAAGTTGGTGCCAATTTGGAATATGAGAAAGAAGTTTTTAAGGAATAGATTTGAATGAAATCATAGTTTTTTTTAGAAGAAACGAACAGGAGGATAATTGGAGAGTTTTTTTCTGTTTTTTTGTTTTTGTTTTTGGGTTTTTTTTTTTTAGAAAAAGAGGAAGAAGGTGATGAAGAAAAAGAAAGTGAAGGAGGAGAAGAGAAAAGGTCTACCTTGGATCGAAAGGAAAATTTTGAGGCTTTAATACCATGTTGAAAGATGGAATTCAAATTATTCTTTTAATAATGAATCCAACAATGAGTTTAAATAAACTACAAGAGATTACCTAATTATAAAAGAAAAAGATACAACCTAATCATAAAAGGAAAAGATGACCTAATAATAATAGGAAAATATACTACCTAGTCACGAAAGGAAAAGATAGAAATGAATATTAATCTAATCCTAAAAGGAATAAATAATTAAAAAAATTAAAATACTAAAATAAACATAAACCAACACATTCTATCTTTCAGAATTATTCAAATTAATGCACAAATCACTTAGAATTCACTAAGATAATAACTTAAATAATTCTCTAATTGAGAGTTATCAACATGATCCAGCCACACTTAAATTAGTGCTTTGGTGTCTAAAGACGAGCACTTCAAAGTCATTATTGCGCTCTAGAATGTCTAGAATTATAGGAATTTTCGTATGCATGATGGGAAAGTAACCAGTTCTAATTCCTTACTTATTTTTGTATAAGACTATTTAAAAAAAAAATATTCAAAAGATTTGTTACTTAAATTTTTATTGTGTTTTCCTCATAAGTAATGCACATATGCTTGCTAAGCTTTGGTGCGTCGAATGTAACTTTTATGGGGAGGCCCTTCTCACTTGTAGAGAAGTCGACTTGCTATTTTGGAGAGATATCTCTTCTGACGTGACCTTTCGATTAGGTTGAAAACAAAGGTTTCCTTTCTATTTCACCTCAAATTCGATCCAAATTAAAAAAATCAGTAACAAAATATACTCCAATGCACATTAGAAGCTTGAACCAGGCTCTAATACTAAAATGTAAACCCAATTTCCATATTCAATCTAAATAAAAAGAGTTAATTTAGATGAACAATTAAATTAAGTGACATTATAATAAATGGACTCTTCTCACAAAATATAGTTACAAATGTAGGTAAATTTTAAAATATTTGCATTCATAATCATTAACACGTAATACTATATTATACATACTCATTAATAATGTATTATGTATTATTAATATAGTATTATGTATTATTAATATAATATTACCATCGATATCAATGACTATGGTTCCTAAATTTTTTTTTTTTTAAATGATCATATTTGTAATTATTTTCTGAATTTGACTAATCTGATAATTTCCCTTAAATTAAAGAAGAGATGGAGAAGAATACATTGAATTTATAGTGGTTCAGAATTAAATCCTACATCCACTTTCTCGATTACTTGAGACGATCTTCACTATCAAAATGCCCAATTACAAATTCACGAACAAACTCTAAACTTTTCCGATTTGATTGATGACAAGAATAAGTGAAAAAATAGCTAAGTTAAGTTCATAAGGTAGATAAAAAATTATGAAATTATTTAGAACAACTTCACATATAGAATCTTCTCAATTAATTAAGAGTGTGTATAACTTAGTTTGCAATCCAAACTTTGAACCATAAAGTCTTTCCCTCACAAAGTTATGTTACTTCTTCTTTATTCAAAAGTTTGTATATGCAAGGTGAAATGTCTCCTAAAATTAAATCAAGGACAATATTTCATTTTAAAGGTGTTGATGCAAATATTTGTTGTCTTTTTATGCACTAGAAAAAATTTACATATATTTTAATTTTTTTTGTTAATCAAATTTGAATATATAAATTAAGTTTTAATATATATATATATATTTATTTATATGTGTTTGTATGTTTATAATTAAAAAAAAAAATGATAGTTGTTTATTATTATTATATTAAATTTATATTTAAATAAATAAATTTTAAATCATGGAAATAAAATTATGAAAAAGAAAATCAAAAGGAAATTACATATTTATATAAGTTTATTTTTATTTTTACGTAATTGTATAATTGAATAATTATTAATAATAATATATTAAAGAATATGCATTAAAGCAAAAAAGATAAAAGATATATACATAGAATTATGAAATCATCATTATTTTATCTATTTCTAAAAAAAAATATTATTTCTCTCTAAGTAGTTTTTCTTTAATAGAAAAATCAAGTTATAACCAATATTAATATAATAAAGAAAAATATTAAAATAAATAAATAAATACAGATTTATATATTTAAAATATAAAATTTAAACATATTTTGTGATCATATAAATATTTAATTTTGAAAATAAATATGATTATTTATTCAAATAAATTTCAAGATTTAGTTTTACATTTATTTTCTTGTTTTTTTTTTTTAAACGTGCAATTATTTTTTATGAGTGTTGTACAATTTATTCTTATATATTAATATAATGTAAATTTTGTTTTTTTAGTTCAATAATAATGGAAGATAAAAAGATTGGAATTCATATTAAGGCATACAGAGTAACTTGAGTTATTGGATGCTACATTTTTGTTCATAATATATAAAAATAAACTAAATTCTTAATATTAAACTTATTTTGTTTGTCATAAAAACTGTGAGATGTGTTGTCCAATAAATTAATATTTACGTTTTTATTTTATTTTTTTTAATAGTGCAATTAACGTATACTTACTATTATCTTTTTTTTTTTTTTTAAACAACTACTATTATCTTTTTAATCTCCTTATCTTTGTAAAAACATTATTTAAGTCATTTTTACTTTTAATTATAAATATATTATTTTTATTATTATAACAAATAATCAAAATTAATCATGGAAAAGACAGTAACCAATGATGTTAATTAATACTTGTAAACAACTATATATTATAACAGATTAATAAATAAATAAAAACCATAAAAAAGAACTTGAGTTCCCATTCTTATTGAAACTTGACGAAAAAAACTCTTTTAAGATATGTAGACTTTCTTCAATTGTTTCACTATATATACTGTCGAATATTTTTTTGACCAATCACAATTTATGATTTTTCATCTTTTTATTCGATTTCATCTTTAACATAAAATAAAATCATATTTATGTTACAAAAGCAAAAATCTTAGGGATTCAAATTTCAATAGGAGTAGTGCCTCTGAGTTTAGTGTAGCAAACTTCCAAATTCTCGGGTATTAAAAAGAAAAGTTTCAAAAGCAAGAATCTCATATCATCATTTTTTTTTTCTAGTTTTAAGTTTGAACTTAAAACAACAATATATCATCATCAATTTTCATTTTCATACGTCTTCAAG
>JBBMKA010000026.1:14467120-14478647 GCA_037833695.1 Sechiopsis laciniata | reverse complement strand
CAAATTACGAGACTACCCCTGAAGGCCAAATTACCAAAATACCCCTTGAAGCTCAAACTGCCCTAACGGCCCAACCAGACCACCGAAACTACAAACGAACATACGTGGGGAACTGGAAAGGAAAACTGGGCCATTACATTGTTTGTAAGGGAAGTATGATTTCGGACTCACCAAGAAACGCATGCATGTTTGTTTTTTAGCCTAGTGATAAGCTTCAATTAATTGTATTAATTGGCAAAATTTTCCTCTAATCTACTTCAATATTGTGCTTATTTGTAAAAAATATTCATTATTTGATTAAAGTGGTCCATTGTTAAGAATTTCATGAAATTAATCCAAGAGCATGTTTTTGTTTAATTTTATAAACTGTGTAAACATATAAGGAAAAAAAAAGAGAATGGAAAATAAATAAAAGGAAACATTCATTTTTATTTTAAGTGGTATGCCATTGTTTATTTAAAGAAAAATATAAAATGAGCCAAAGTAATTACAAGGCATTAAATAAAAGGCAGTTTCATTTTTATTTAAATGATTTTTACTGAGTTTTCTCTTTGCCAGCAAATACGGCAAGACGTGGAGAGTTTTATTTTGCAAAAATTAATCGTGCGGCATTTTTTTTTAGAAAAAGAAAAAGGCTTATGGTGGGGTTCTTCGGAGGAGATAAAAAAGAGAGGAAGCAAAAAAAATTGGGAGTTTTTTTTTCCTAAGTTTTTGGGGTGATAAACTTTCTATTTGAAGAGGGAAATTGGCAATGAGCAAAGGAGAATTGAAAGATTTCATTGGGAAGCCAGCAAGGTTTTTTTTTTTTTTTTTTTTTTTTTTTTTTCTGGAGCATTATTCTCAAAATTTGGTACAAAGCAGTCTTGGCTTGCATTGGAAGGGATTTCGAGCTTATAAAAATTGGGTTTTGTATTTCGATTTCTCTCATGTTTATTTTCTCTGTTTTTTTCCTTTGTGTAATTTTATTTGTTCTTTCATTATGTGTGGCTGAATTCTAGTTTCTGATTTAAGGGTAGATTAAATTTCAATAGCAATTTTTGTGAAGTTTTGGACCAAACAGAATTTATTTCAATTCAAGAATTAATTGATTCTGGTTCTTTACTGTAATTGATTGTTGATAAATTAAATTGACAACTTAATCTATTAACAATTAATTGGGGCTAAATATGATTCTGTGATACGCAATATCTCAAATGACTGTAAATTGTAGCAAGAGGTTGGCTTTTGTGTGTGTAATTATGGTTGTTCCAAATTACATAGCTTGCATAATAGACCTTAAGGAAACAACTAAACAAAAGTTAATTAATTTGTAGCTATCTCAATTAGTTAATTTTTGTTTAGTCGTTCTCATTGTTTTTAATTCTATTATTTAATTGGTATGAAACGCTATCGTGCCTAATCGATTAAACAGTAAGTTTTGACTTTAATGTTGGGTTTAAGTCAATAAAATAGGAGAACAATTACTTATTTTGACTTTTCCAAATAGGTAGACTAATTTCTTGAATATGTTAAATTTAAATTAATTTTTAGCCCATGATCAGAATTACAATTTGATTATATTGGACCCTTGACTTAGAATATTTCACATAGTTGTTTGTCTGATTAAAATTTTACTGTTCGATTAGAATTATTTGCTCTCAACATCAAAACCCCCCTTATTTATTTGTTAAAAATTGAGAAAATCATTTTATAGTTCTCTTAGGATTCGACTCGGGTCCACTAGTTCTACGAGTTAGATTTCGAAGGGTCAGAAATTATTTTGGCAGGCTTCGACAACCCGACCACCTAATTGATTTAAAGCCATAGCATTAGCATAGATTTATTTATTTATTGAGAACAAAGCAACACCCTTTTGAATCCATTCTTGTTCTTTACATTCACCGCGTATACTTGTGCGTAAGCAATTCTGAGTCACACTTAGTATGAGGTATGCTCCAAACTAATTACTGTACAAATATATTAGCACCTGGAACGCAGGTCAAGTTTTTGGCGCCGTTGCCGGGAATTTGTCAAGCAAATTGGTGTAAGTTAAGTGTAGTTTTTAAATGCGAAAGACTAAGTGTTTGACTTAAACGCAGGAACAAGGTGCTGCGGAAAAGTGACTAAGGAAAACACATTGACCACCTGAAAAGGTGAAGATTTAGTAACCACGAGCAAGTAGCACCTCTAGTACTATGTGACAGAAGAGCAATAGACTTCCTTATCTACTACACCTGAAAGGTAACGTCAGGTAAAAAGTATCATGCTATTGCCTTTAAGCACTACAATGTTTAATTAAAGGTATGGAGAGCAAAAATGCATTCCTGGAATGCTGAATTTCAGTTATGAAAATCACTGCCTTACCTAGCAAGAATGCATTGATTGGGAAATTCCTGATAAAATGCGATTGGAACTAATTCATATACATCTCTTACTTAGAAGACCCTATGTTTCATTGCTTTTTAGGATTTAATATAGGATTAGTAATTTGTTATTTCATTCTTTGTTTAAAAAAAAAAAAACTCTTTGATTCCAATCATATTTACCAGTGAAGGGATAGAAACTCGAGAGTCGGTGTGCAACGATAATAATCTACAATTGGCAGGCCTCATTCAATGAGGGTAATAACGTACTTTCACTAGCCCATTACGAGTTTGAGCGTGACTATAAAAAAATCACATTCCGTCAATTTCATTACATTTTTTTTATTTTCTTTGAATTCCTCTGTGAAACCCTAACATTCGAGCAAACAATTTCTCTTTGCAAATGAATTTCTGCGAGCTAGTAATTGTAGGAACTGATTCGATGGCATCAAGCGACAATCTTACTGAAGTTCAAGCTACTGAAACCACCATGGGGCAAGTCGTACCTGAGCAACTTGCTGTGCAAGGAACCTCAGAAGTTCAAACGACGACATAACTCACTATGGAGAAATCGCTGATTTAGGGTGAAAAGTCTGTACAACGGTCAATAAAACACCAGAAGGGTCTACCTCAGCTGTTGAAGGTTCTTTAGCAAGGGACCAGGATATGCAACCGCAAGGAAACATTGAAACCCTTAGGATAGAGGTGATGGCTATCACAGGCATGTTCGGAGAAAAAGACGTTGGAAATGAAGGCGATGAGGCCATGAGAGTTGCTGAACTAGCCAAGCAGCTTGACAAAGCTGAAGAAGAGGCTAAATGGGCAATGGAAGAAAAAGATGTTGAACTTGCTCAAAGCCTGGCTGAAGAAGATGCAGCCAACAAAAAGAATGTTGCATCTGGGTTATGAAAAAGCCAAGAAAGGTCATGAAGATAAAAAGACCTCCAGTCAAGAAGAACTGAATAAAGGAAGTAGTATGGACATGCATCAAGCAAGATGCGGAAGAGCTTCCCATGATACCAAGCAGCCAGAAAGACAAGGGAAAAAGTATTGCCGAATCCTCAGGAGGTAAATCTCGATCACCGCTAGCAACAACACGACGATTGAGTGGAAGCACCACTACCAAGTAGGGAGAGAAGGTCGAACCCGCAAGAAAAGATTTCTTTCAAGAGCAGGGTTTGCCAATATTACATTGAGCCAGAAAATCCAAGACACCATCACGCAGAGAGGATGAGACAACTTCTGCAGACCAAGAACAAATGCTAATCCTAGTTGGGTGTAGGAATTCTATAAAAACGGAGTTGGAAAGGCCCAATGCTACACAACAGTAGTAGGGAAAAAGATTTGCTGGAATGCTAAAGCCTGGAATAAGCTATTCGATTTCCAAGGATATGAGGAGGCTCAGTATGATCAACTAATCAGAGCTCTAGCTGCCAAGGATGTGAAGGCCCGTTTTCAAATGGTGGCCATACCAAAAACACAGTGGGTAAAGAATAAACTGCATTTCGACCTTAATTGGAAGGGACACAACTGGAACAACTTTGTTAAGACCAGCATCATGTCAACAAAGCACGAGACAACCTTTGTAAGAACCCGACTCTAAAACAGTCCTAAACCAGGTTCTTACTCAACATGCATGGTTCAATACTTTCAAAACTAAACTTTAAACCAACCAATAAAATAAATGCCATTTAATCATTCAGAACAGTTCATAAAATAAAGACATAGTTGATCCTCTGGCCAGAGTTATTCAAAATAATTTTAAAATATGAAAATCCATTATAACCAAAACTATCCTGCATGCTGAATAAAAATAACATATAAAATTAAAATAGAGGACGCTCATGATCAAGCAGCTCCTCCTCTAGCCGTCTCGGTGTTGTCCCAAGTTACCTGGTGGAAAAACCACAGAAATAAGGGTGAGTACAAAGACACTCAGTAAGAATTCCCAACCGGGGTACAGTACGCAAGTCACATCATCTAGCATCCTAGCATACAAGCAGAGCAACATCACATAGGCAGTCTCAACACAAGTACAATCACAGCATGCTCAAAAATCGAGAGTCTCTAACTTTCGGCTAAGGATCCACTATGGATCTCCAAATGGGTTATCAATATAACCCCCAGAATCTCGAGAGTCTCTAACTCTCGGCTACGGTGATCCTGGACACTTGGGAGAGTACCCAAGCGTCGGGCTCTAAACTGAATGAAAAGGTGTCTGATACACTAGCCCGATGGAGCTCTTGTTCCGGGATCTGATGCACATACACGCACACCTCATGCTCCTGTAAATTGGATAAATGTAGGCCTACACAAACTATGCCGGTCCAGTTGCGCATGCCTATGACTCAGAAAGATGAGCACTGATCCACAGCAGGTGGGAGGCCCTTGGCACCATACTGTGGCAGCCTAAATCAAACCCAACGCTTGAAGCTAAGGGTCGACCCAAGGCAGGCTTGCACCAAGGAAAGAACCCCGCTCTAGCAGGCCACAAACTAGGCTTATGTCAGGGTGGTAGCTACTTCACACCCTACTGTCGGGGTTAAGGAATCTATCCTCACAGCTTGACAGGTGGGGACACATACATTGGTCCACTCTCAGCCTCTAGATGATGACAACCTAACAAGATCTAGCTAAGAAGAAGCACCCTAGAGCTAACAGAGTTCAACTTCAATATTGTTGCATAATAACATACAGCATATCACAATCACAAATACAAACAGTCACCGCAACATAGTAGTGCAATCCAGGGTACATAAATCTACATGCCAGGTCCTATCAAACAAGCCATACAAACCTATCCACTAACAAGTATATCGATATGCAATAAACAGGCAAGCCTATCCACTAACAAGTTCAGCGATAGAAATAACGTTCAATCACCTATCCACTAGCATTCTTAGAAAAAACAGTAACACACAACCAGAAAACTATTAGTGGCAAGCGCAGGGTCCACACAACCCTAGTAAGGAAATCCTTACCTGGAAAACAAGCAGAAAACACAACAAATAAATGGTGCTCCTTAAGCTGCAGAACCAACTTGAATCTAGCAAATAATAATTAACAAGAACAAATTAAATACTATTCGAACAGCTGTACGAAACTAAGTATCCAACACGAAGCTCGAGAAGGAGATTACCTTAAACCGAAAAGAACAGCTAGGCGGTAAGGCTTTGGCAAAGGCAAAAGCTCACTGCTGGCAAGGCAGACAAAGCGTGCGGCAAACCTCGGTAGGGAGAAAAGTGCTGTAAACCTCGACAAGGTGAAACGCTGAGTGCGGCTGAGCGAAGGCTTGCGTGCTGGACATTGAAGCTGTGCAGCTGGTCTCAATGAATCTGAGCGGAGCTAGGGAACGCTAGACAGGGATCGCGAGGGCGAATAGAGTGACTGTGTGCAGCGTTGTTCTGCACGACGAAGGCGAGCTGCGGGGTGATCTGACGACGTGCAAGATCGCTAGGCGGCTGGGGGATCAAGGCTGTGCGTTTGGCCGTGCAGCTGCTGAAAAGCGAGGCGATGTTGGCGAGGTCTCGCGACTAGGGTTTGCGAGACAGATCGGCGAAGGCGAAGGCGAAGCTGGGTCTAGGTCTCAGCAAAAGAAGAGAGAAATATGAAAAAGAGCACAAATGAGGAGAAAAATGTTCTTAAATAGGGGAAGGGAAGGCTCTTCGCCACGTGTCCAAACTAACCAGCCTTCGAGTCTTGGCGAAGGCAACTTAAACCAATATTTTCTCCTTTTTCTTTTTTAACTTCTTTTAACCAAAACAAACTTCAACCTCCATAAACAACCAACCCAACAGTCCTGTAAATCATAAAACTGCACTGTCTCAAATAAAAGCAAAAACGACCCTGTAAGCCGATAAATTACCAAACTACCCCTAGGGGTAAAATGACCAAAATACCTTTGGAGGCTAGAACTGCCCTAACGGCCCAACCGAACAACCGAATAAACAACCGAACATACCTGGGGAACCAGAATGGAAGACTAAGCCATTATAATACTCCCTCATTTTATGAATTTTGTCCCCAAAAGTCCCTAAGACTGAAACAACTCTGGATAATGAGTCCTCATCTCATCCTCTAACTCCCAAGTAGCTTCCTCTGATTTCTGATTCCTCCACTGAACCTTAATCAAGTTAATCTCCCAGTTACGCAGTTTTGCGATCTCGGGCAAAAATCTTCATTGGCTTCTCCTCGAAGATCAAATCCTCGTTCAGCTCTAACGGCTCAAAGTCAGACATGCGAAGGGTCTGCCATATACTGCCTTAACATAGAAATGTGAAAAACGTTGTGCACTGCTGCCAATGACGGGGCAAAGCCAAACGATAAGCAACTGAACCGATCAGCTCAAAGATCTCAAAAGGGCCCACAAACCTGGGACTCAACTTTCCACACTTATCGAACCTTAACACTCCACGCATCGGTGCCACTTTAAAAAAAACATGCTGACCAACCTCAAATTCTAAGTCTCGACGCTGAACATCAGCATAACTTTTTTGCCTACTTTGTGCTGTCAACATACGAGCCCTGATCTTCTGAACTGCGTCGAACTCGAGACCCAAAACTTGTCTGTCACCAACCTCTTCCCAGAATACTAAAGATCTGCAACGCTTACCATACAAGGCCTCAAACAGAGCCATCTGAATCGTTGCTTGGTAACTGTTATTGTAGGCAAAGTCCATCAAATACAGATACTGGTCCCAACTGCCCAGAAAGTCTAACACACAGGCTCGCAACATGCCTCAAGACTCTGATTCACCCTCTCTATCTGCCCATCTGTCTGAGGGTGAAACGCGGTGCTGAAACTACACTCAGTACCCAAACCTTTCTAGAGTGCCCTTCAGAAGCGAGAAGTAAAGCGGAGATCTCGATGAGACACAATCTTCGCTGGCACCCCATGGTACCGAACAATCTGCTCCAAAAATAACTGTGCCCACTGTTCTACGGTATAAGTGATCCTACTGGGAATGAAGTGTACACACTTGGTTAAACGATCCACAACAACCCAGATCTGAGTAAACCCTCTCAGTGACCTCGATAACCAGAAATGTAATCCATGGAGATCTCCTCCCACTTCCACTGAGGCACGCTCAGCGGCTGCAACAAACCTACGGGTTTCTGTCTAGGAGCCTTCACTTGCTGATAAGTGAGACACTGGCTAACGAACTCTGCAATGTCTCTCTTTATGTTGTTCCACCAGAGGTCTGCTTAAGATCCTGATATATCTTGGTATCCCCTGAGTGCCAAGTAAACGGGGAATTGTGAGCCTCGGTGAGTAGCTCAGCTCGCAGTCCAATGTCTGTTGACACACAAAGGCGTCCTCTAAACCTCAAACCACCATCTAGTGCTACTACAAAATCAAAATCACTGTCTTCCTGAACCCTGACAATTAACCTAATCAACTCGAGATCACTCAGCTGACCATCAACGATCCTCTGTCTGATCAAAGGCTGGACAGTCAACTGGGCTACCCTGGAGGTAACCTCTCCCAACAACACTGCTATACCAACTCGCTCTAACTCTTTCCACAATGGAAGCTGGGAACTCAACAAGGCTGCAGAATGCGACGTCTTCCTACTTAAGGCATCAGCCACAACATTGGCCTTACCTAGATGGTACAAAATCTCACATTCATAGTCCTTTACCAACTCAAGCCATCTTCTCTGTCTCATGTTAACTCCTTCTGAGTGAAGAAGTACTTGAGATGCTGGTGGTCCATAAACATCTGAATCTTTTCACCGTACAAGTAATGCCTCAGATTTTTAGAGCAAACACAACTGCTGCTAACTCCATGTCGTGAGTCGGATAGTTTTTCTCATAAAGCTTCAGCTGTCAAGAAGCAATTACCTTTCTGTGCTGCATCAAAACACAACCCAAACCAAACTTAGAAGCGTCACTGTACACAACAAAATCACCTGTTCCCTCTGGAACTGACAACACTGGTGCAGACGTCAAACTGTGCTTCAACAAAGCAAAATTCTCTTTGCAACTGGCATCCCAAAAAAACTCAACACCTTTTGTCGTCAACCGAGTAAAGAGTGCTGCTTTAGTGGAAAAGTCCTTAACGAACCTCTGGTAATAGCCTGCCAAACCTAGAAAGCTACGAATCTCTACGACCGTCGTCGGTCTGGCCCATGAACTCACTACATCAATCTTAGCGGGGTCCACTGCTATGCCATCTCTAGAAACAACGTGAAAAAGGAGGGCCACCTTCTCTAACCAAAAGTCACACTTGGAGAACTTGGCGTACAACTGATTTTCTCTTAATGCTGTCAACACTTGCCTCAGGTGCGTGGCATGATCCTCTCTAGTCTTATAATATAACAAAATATCATCTATGAACACAATGACGAAGCTGTCCAAGAATGCCTTGAACACCTTGTCCATCGTGTCCATAAATGCTGCTGGAGCATTGGTCAGCCCAAAGGACATAACCACAAACTCGTAATGACCATACCTCTTCTTGAACGCCGTCTTGGGAATGTCTGCATCCCTGATCCTCAACTGATGATAACTAGACCTTAAATCTATCTTGGAGAATACATCAAATAAATCGTCGATACGAGGCAACGGGTACTTGTTCTTCACTGTAACTTTGTTTAGCTCCTTGTTGTCTATGCAAAGGCCCATCGAATCATCCTTCTTCTTGACAAACAAAATAGGTGCTCTCCACGGGGACACACTAGGGCAGATGAAACCTCTGTCTAATATCTCCTATAACTGCACCTTCAACTCCTTCAACTCTGCTAGCGTCATACGATACGACGCCTTCGAGATAGGGAGAGTCCCTAGCTCGAGCTCAATAGTGAATTTAACCTCTCTCTACGGGGGTAAGCTCGGTAACTCCTCAGGAAACACATCCGTAAACTCCTGAACTACTGGTACTCGATCAGCAGTCAACGAAAGGCTTCTTTCTCCAGATAACTTTGCCAAATAACCCCAAGCTCCCCGAGCTAACAAACAAAAAGCTTTCAATGCAGAAATTTGCAAACACACTCCGCTCTGGACACTACGAAACTTGAAACTCTACTTCTTGGGCAGCCTGAACACGACTTCTTTCTGGTGGCAGTCAATCAACGCGTGGTTCTCTACTAACCACTCCATACCAAGAATAACATCAAAGCCGCTCATAGGTAGAACTATGAGGGTGGCTGCTAATAACTCTCTGGATACCAGAATCTAACCATCTTTAACTTTCTCACTAGCAAGCATACTAACTCCCGAAATAGTTGCAACGCACAACTCGAACCTTTAGATTGACTAACAAACAATGCAGAGATAAACGAGTGGGTCGAGCCCGAATCAAACAGTACATATGCATAAGGGTCCAAGACAAGTAATGTACCTACGATAGCTACATCTGTCCTCTTGGCCTCTTGCCGAGTCGTGGCAAACACTCGGCCCTGCTGCTGAGCTGGTCTAACATCAGTTCCAACCTGTGGACACACTCTGGCTATGTGCCCCTCCTTACCACACTTGTAACAAGCTCTAGGAGAAGCTCCACACAAGCCATAGTGGGATCTGCCATAGGTCCGGCACTGGGGTGGCTGTCTAACTGCACCCTGCTGACTACCCTACTGTCGTCCCTCATCTTTGCCCTGGAAATGGCCCTGACGGCGCTGCTGCTAACCTCCCTGCCTGGAAGTCCTTGAGGGCTCAGACTTTCTTTTCTGCCCTGAACTAGTTGCCACATTTTGAACTGCTGCAACCGAGGTTTTCACAAAAGGGTACTTTCTGTTATAAATCTTGGCCAAAGCCACAGTCCTGGTGTACGTCTCTAAAGCGAGTGCTTTAACATCTTGGGCAACCTCCAACTTTAGTCCCCCAATGATCTTCTTACTTTTCAGTTCCTTTGTAGCAATTAGCTCTAGAGCAAAATAACTGTGCTCAGAAAACCTCTTCTCATAACCGGTAATACTGTCATTACCCTGTTTCAGATTTACAAAAGCCTCTACCATCTCTTGTTGGGCTTCTTCACTAATGTATTGAGTTCTGAACTCGGTCTTGAAGAACTCCCAAGTGGCTGGTGGGCACCCTACAGGTTTGGCCTCATTAGTGGACTGCCACCACCAAATGGCTGCCTTTGACAACACGTGTGCTGCACACCTCGACCTCTACACATCTTGGCAACCCATAACTCAAAAAATGTACTCTAGATGGGCTAGCCATTTTGCTGCTTCCAGTGGGTTCTCGGATGCAGCAAACTCCCTAGGCTTCCACTTAACGAAGTCCTTGAGCCACTTGCCACCATTGGCGGCACCCTCAGGAATCTCTGGCTCAACAACAGGCTCCTGCTGAGCTGGGAGAGCTGGAGGCACTCTCTGCCCTACTTGAGGGACTACTGCACCACCAGGTGGTGCCTGCTGAAATAGTTGGGCAAACTGGGCCATTTGTGACCGGGTCTCTGCCTACTGCGATGCCATAAGAGCTTAAGTCTCTGCTCTCTATTTAGCAAACATGCCTGTAACCATCTCTCTCATGGTCATAACAAACTCCACTCCAGGAGCGGCCCACTGAGGCAGAACAGCCTCTGCTCTTCCTCTAGGCAAAATAACAGTCGGGGCCAAAGGTGGCCTAACAGTCGGAGTAGCTCTAGACGTGGTCTCTTCCACATCTTGCTCAGTGCCTCTGCCTCTACTGGCGGCAGCTGATGTCCCAACTCCACTATGTGTAATCGGCATCTCTTACGATCTACACCCAAACAACACTGAGTCAGTCCATGCTCGGACTAACACTGCCAATAACAAACTTAGACAAGTATGCTAGATACAAGTACTGTAAACAAAACCCTTAAAGCAATTAACTTATGACATACCTAAGGGCTGATGGAGTGCTGATGATGGGGACAACGACCTAACTCAGTAGGTCAGTCTGCAGAATCTGTGACTCTAGGCTTTGATACCAACTGTAAGAACCTGACTCTAAAACAGTCCTTAACCCGGTTCTTACTCAACATGCATGGTTTAATACGTTCAAAACTAAACTCTAAACCAACCAATAAAACAAATGTCGTTTAATCATTAAGAATAGTTCATAAAATAAAGACATAATTGAGCCTCTGGCCAGAGTTATTCAAAACAATTTTAAAACATGAAAATCCATTATTAACCAAAACTATCCTGCATGCTGAATAAAGACAACATATAAAATTAAAACAGCGGACGCCCATGATCAAGCAGCTCCTCCTC
>JBBMKA010000026.1:14403955-14433040 GCA_037833695.1 Sechiopsis laciniata | reverse complement strand
TATTATGTTTATCTAATTATTTTTTAAAAAATCTATTTAACTTTTTAGGTTTATATTCTAATTATTAGGTATATATTTTATTTATATTTATAATTTAAATAAAAATATGAAAGTGGTTTTAAAATGTGAAAATCGTTTTTTTTAAATAAACATTTTTTATACCGTTTCAAAAAATAAATTTTTTAGAAAATAAATAATGGTAAACTTTCTTCCTTTTTTATGTTCTTTTGCTAAAATGATTCAATAGTTATATAAAAAAAAAAAATTATTTCATAACTCTTTTGTTTTGGACATTCTTAGTGCATCAAATATTTTTTTTCATTTGATCAAGCTATTTTAAAATTATTTAAAAATATGAGATCATCTTTCTTTATATTAAAAAAAATCAATAATAAGTTTTGATAATCCAAAATCAAAATAGATTATAATCAAAATACAGCATTTTTAAATAAGAAATTTACTCAAGAGCGCATTCTACCTCTCGTATTATATTTGTAGCACAATTTTAAAATAATTCATCTATAGCATAGAATTTTCTATCAGTGATAGAACTCAACCAGTGATAGAATGAGTCTACCACTAATTAAATTTTATCAGTTATAGAACTCAACCAGTGATAGAACTCAATTTTCTATCGGTTATAGAACTCAACCAGTGGTGGAACTCAACCAGTGATAAAATGAGTCTACCACTTATTGAATTCTATCAGTGATACAACTTAATTTGTAAATTTCATCCTACAAATGAATTAGTTTTTATTTTGTACTATAGATGAAAATACTATGTTCTTATTTATTATACATGCAAAATCCATTTTAAATATTTTATTAAGATTCTATTTTAGAGTATCAATCGAGAAAACCAAATCTGATTTCAGAAAATTTAATTATGGTACTGAATTTCGGAGAATCAAGATTCAAAATGAGAATTCCAAGGTGCAAACCAAACAAGGCCTTAAGGTGTATTTTGTTGTCAACTTGAAAAATTGTTATATATATATATATATATATATGTTCAACAAGAAAAACTATGACATGAGTAAAGAAAAATAACGTCATACTTAATCGTGGACTAGGTGTACTAACTACTAACTAGGATAGGGCGGAATATATTAATTGAGAATGTTATTTTCCTTATATTTGAGAAGAGACTAATTGAAATTAGGTATAGCCATTTTCATCAAAAAAACAAAAAAAAAAAAACTAGGTATAGACTTTTTATAGGAGTTGTAATAAAATTAGGAAATCCTTACAACAGATTGAAGACTCTATATCTAAGTGAGGAAACTTTTTAACAATACTTGAAATAGACAGATTACTTATCTCATCTTCAAGAGAAATCAAAACTCATAAGCTTAATAAATACACACATTTATGTTATTTGTTCAATTTGGAGTTTTATTAAACAATTTTAATAAATTCAATACAAAATTTGTGGTGGTGTCAATTTAGAATTTTTCAATTAAAAGCAAATGTTTATTTTGACATTGGATTTTCTATTTTTTTTAGACCGGTAGATAGATTTTAACTAAAAAAATAATAATAATCAACTTGTTTAATTGTTTTAATGTACTTTCTAAAGCTGAATAAAAGGTCATTTTAGACATTATTTTAATATTGTTTTTCATATATATATATATATATATATTTAAACAAAAATACAGATTCATTTTGGAACTTGATATTTGTAATTCTATACATGTGAAGTTCAAATATTTATCTACATCCATTAGGCAAAGAAACAAACAGAGATGTCAATTATTAATATAAGAGTACAATATAGGGTAGTCGTGCATTTTTCATATGTGACATCTTTGGTGAACACAAATTTCATTTTTTATAACTCAAATGTAATGTTCACGCCGCTCACATATACATTAGGATAACTTTTCTTTTTAAATTATAACTAAATGTTTACCAAAAAATTTAACTAAATGGTTTAATAAAAAATAATTTAATGCCAAGAGTAAATAAATGTTGATGCATTCTTCAAAAATAAAATAAAATAAATGTTGATGCAACAAAATATTTTAAACTTTATTAACCAAAATAGTATTAATTAAATTGAAAATATTTCAAGCTTAAATATATTGTCTAAAGAATAGTACAATTTCTTTTAATTAAATAAAATATATATTATTTTTAAATTCAACTAATATTAACCTGATAACTAAAAAGCTATAAGTTTGTGTCTTCCTAGCCAATACTACATTATATTAAAAAGCTGAAAAGAAAAAATAATTGAGAATGAAAATTTTTATTTGTTTGATATTGAAACACATGATTTTCATAAAATTTGGAGTACCAAAAAGACAAATGGCTTTTTTGGATATAAATGAAAATGGTCCACTAGAAAAAGGGATTTTGAGAGAGATGGTTTATATTTATGTGGGTGGAAGTTGCAAATTGCACTAAAGAGAGCATTTAGAGAGGGCTTCTTTCAACCATCTTATATTGTGGGGGGAGAGATTTTATTTTCTTTCAATAAATTTTGATAATTAGTTTCTTTTATTTAATTTGCTCTTTTATTTTCACTATATTTTTGGTGTCGGTGGCATAGTTGGTTGGTACTTCGTAGTGTGTTTGTGATTCACAACCCATAGCCGACTATTGCCTTTGATTTTTTTTTAAAGGGAAAACCTTTTTTTTAAACATTTTTTAGGAAAAACTTATTTTTTGACTTTTTAAAGGAAAAACTTTATACAAGAAACATGAACACAAACTAATACAATCTTTTGAAATAGTGGACAAAATATCAGAGAGAAATTTCTCCTTTAAAATGAAAAATAATAATAATAATTCTTGAAGGCCATAAAAAAAACTCACAATAATTATAAATATGGTCAGTTTTAAAAAAAAATAGCAATCATAATCATAAGTATTAATAATAAATAATATTGTACTAATACATAATAATGTAATAATACATGTATTAATAATAAATAATATTATATTAATAAATGTTAATATAATACAATATTGAATTGTATTTATGACTATAAATGTAAATATTTTTAAATTTGATTACATCCATTACAATTTTCTTTAAAAAAAATAGTAGGGATCAATCCATCAAAAGACTTGAACTATCTAATTAAGATCCGGCTAAAAGATCAACGGTTCTATTACAATACCTATTATAATGTGAAAAAAAGATATTTCTAACCAGGGAAGTATATCAAGTAAAACGTTGCCAAATTTGAAAAGAAAAATGTTCTCTTTTTTTTCTTTTTTTTTATAATCAAACAGTTTGAATTTAGGGAAGTTAGATTCGAATCTGTAATTTGATGTTATTAGATTATACATGATGTCGTAAAGCTTTACTTTTATTAACATTTTGGAGACCATTACATTACCATTATTCTTTCTTTTTTCAATTTAAGTCTGTAACATACATATATTTAATTACCTTTGTCCTAGTATAGAGAGTAATTGAAATTTGACCTCCAAGCTTCAAATCTACCATCTAGGAAGAGAAGGTTTATTTTTCTTAGAGTACATAATGTTTTAATCAGTTAAGGTGCGCACAATTGTTTTAACTAATTTTTATCCAAAAATATATGTTTGTTCATAAATATGTTTTGAGTTTCTTTTTCAATTTAGTTTGATCACTTCGATTGCTTTAAGGAGAATAGGAGATTTTGAAAATGGATAGGAAGTTTTTTTTTTCTTTCCTTTTTTTTTTTAATATTATCAATCTTACCTACATCTCAACTAATGTCATAAAAACATACCACTTTATTCTACAATAATTGAAAGTCAAAAGAACTCGTAAAAAACTAATTTTTAAATTGATGATCACTATGAATTAAATCTCTCACATTTTAATTTTTCAATGACATCTTGGCCACTAAATTAATTCCATAATAATTAAACATTACTATCCATTCAAACAATATAATCTTAATATGATTTTGTGCTTAATATTCAAACCACTCATTTAAACATCACACTCAAATCACTCTATTATTTCTCATTCAAATATGCTCATTATAAGAGAGATAATTTGATTAGATTTTGTCAAAAACAAAAATCACTATATCGAATGTGTTTTAGTCTGTAGTATTTAATTTTATTGTTCAAAAGTTTCAATTTCATTTTTTATGTTTTAATAACTTTCAGTTATATTCTTCACATCTACCAATATTAAAACTGATTGATAAATTGCATCATACTTATCCTTAATAAATTAGTGAATTTTAGAGAAATAAGTCATATATAATAGAAGAAAAGTCCAATCTCTTTAAGAAGATGATCGATTAGAAACTTTCTTCTCTTTGCATTAATTCATTTTCTAAATTACACACACCAAATATGAGGTCATGCAACCATACTAACAAATCAATTTTAATATTAAAATAGTATATATAAATATTAAAAATATTTTTTTAATTCAACAATATTTCAAAGTTTAATAGTCAGAACCTTTTAATTATTCGGATCATACACCTTATCAATTGAACTTTAACTTTTACTAACGAATAAAAAAAAGTATGTGAACCTTATAAGGAAGAAATGACCCTAAAAATGTTAGTTCACTAGTTAAAATATGTTAAACCACTAAATGAATGTGCATTATAAAATTACTAAATTTATGTCATTTTTAATGATGAAAAATTCAGTCTCAATAAGAGTAATAGCTCAAAAGCATAGAGTATCTCCCTACTCCTAATCTAAAAAAAAAAAAAAAAAAGGTCTCAACATCAATATCAAGATTTCAATTTTTCTTATTTAAAATAGAATGAAAAGAAAAATCATTTTTATAAATATTTCTGTGAAATAAATAATAATCAAATTGAAATTTCTTCCAAACCTAAGTTATAAGCCTTGTGTTACTTATATTTATACTAAGATCAACAAAAGAAAAGGTTTCTTTTAAACCTATTTTTAGGAATAAGGAAATAACCTTTTATTTTTACTAAATGGGATAACATTTCAAATTCATATATATTTGTACATTATAGTTGGGGATCATAAATGTCCAAAATTTGTAATCTTGTAATATAAAATATATATGTATATAATAAACTTTCTGTCAACATAAAAGTTGTTGCCAACCATACTGTGAAACATGGTACAAGTTCACGTACGTGACATCATGACATGGTCATTTATTGATTCCATAATTTGCATTCACCTAAGCATCTGTCATATCTTCAAGACTCTTTTTTTTCACATTTATTTTGGTACTTTGATAAATTTTCTATATTAAATTACAAGTTCAAAAAAATATTTAATACTTTTTTGTTTTAATTCAAGGACATTCAACATATAAAGCACGTTTGGCCAGCGGGGAAGGAGTTGGGAAGGGAAGGGATCTACTCCTTTCCCTTCTCTTCCCACCAAACAATAATTTATTCTCACTTCCCTTCCCTTCCCATCCCTTCCTTTCCTTTTCCTTCCTTTCCCTTCCCATCCTAGCCAAACATGCCCATAATATCTTAGTTATCAAGGCATTAATAGATTTAATTTACTTAAAATTTTCATTTAATAGAGTTACAATTTTAAGCTATAATAACATAGTAAGCATCAGATTATAAATTTGAATTTCCATCATTCAATATTGTTGAATAAAAGAAAACTAAAATTTTAATTTAAAAATATATAAATTTTACCCTTCTAATTGTAATAACTAAAAGAAAATTTATGGTTCCTATTTTATTATAACAACTTTTTAAAAATATTTCATATATAAAAAAAAAAAAAAAAAAAAAAAAAAAAAAAAAAATCTAACTTGATTGAATTGATATTTGTACAGTTTTATTTTTTAGTTTTGAATGGAGAGAAAACTGCAAACTCTACATAAAAGTATTACTTCTGTTTAATAAAATAAGAGTCAAGTACTAACTTTTAAAATCACATAAAGTTTAATTGGATATTACAACTAATATACTAAATCAATATGTCACCCATAGTTTCGATTATATATGATTTAATTAGAAACCCTCTCTATATATATTTTACAACTTTGGTTCACATTTTATTTAATAATTTCTTTTAATTTGTTTGTTGCCGTAATTAAATTTTTAATCAAGTTCTTTTTGGGATACACCAAAGATAAATCTGCATTTATCGTCAAGAGATGGTTACTTTTTCTACATATTTATAAAAGTTTGAATAAGTCAATTTTGAACCGTACCTAGCAAACCATTTTGAGTTTTTTTTTTTTTTTTTTTTTTTTTTTAAATCTCAATTCTTTCAATAATAATATAATAATAATAGTTATAGATAAACATACAAACCCACCCCAACTAGTAGCAAATACAAAGGTGGCAACAACCATTTTGAGTCAAATTTGTAAGTTATTGCATAATAGATCATGAGAAGTAAGCATAAGATTCTACAATTAGATGTGTTAAAAAAGGTGGTTCATTTTTTTTTTCCTCTCTTACCCCAGAATAAAAATTCAAACCTCCATTTTAATCTAGGATGCATATTTTTAAGCTATTTGAATTATGTTTATGTTAGTAATGTGCTTTTGTTGAAGTGTTAATATAATTGAATTTAACTCGACTCATAAATAATTTTAAATTTTTGGGTTGATCAGTCTTTTTATTTTTTGAGTTCAATAAAGATTGAAATAAAAGATTCAAACACACTACCTCTTAATTATAGATAAGTACTTATATTGATTGAACTATTATATTAGTTAGTTTGAACAGTGATTTAACAATTCGTTAAATGGTAATATTGTTTTTTTTTTTTTTTTTGATAACTAAATAGTAATATTGTTTTAATTAAGGTTAGTAAGTTGTATTTTAATATCACTCATTATGTCTATAAATTTTTTAACATTTATTAGGGTTTTAAATTGTAGTTGAGTTTCAAAATTTGTCTGAATAGTATACTATTGATATCCAACCTAAAATAATTGAATAATAATTTGTAAGAATCTTTGGTTGTAATCATTTTTGCCAAATGGTAACCATGACAGCAAAACCATAGGGGGAATATAAGATTAAGTTTAGGGCTATTTATTCTCTTGGGAATTCACATCTTGAATTTTATTTAACAGGAGATTTTTCATGTGTTGTAAGAAAAAAAAAAAAGGAAAAGAATTTCAATATTAAAATTTTAGGCGAAATTCAAATATAGAAAAAAAAAAAATTCCAATGTCAAAATTTTAGGCAAAATTCAAGTATAGAAAAAAACTGATTTAATCGTATTAAATTAATAAACACAAATTTTATAAATTTTAATTAAGTGAAACTTAAAATTAATAGGTTTGAATCAAGTTAAATATTTTATGTTTTTATTAAAGATGAAATATTTTTAAAAATTATTATAATTAAAATAGAGATATTATAATTTTCTTATCACAAATCTTCTTTTAGTATTCAAAATTACAAATGTTATACTCAATTTTGTTTTTTTTTTCGAAAACATAGTCAATTTTGTTTTATGTGAATATTTTCAAAATTTAAATATAAAAAAGATATTAAAAAAACGTGTTTTTTTTTTGTTATTATTACTATTCATCCATTGCCAACGAAATAGAAAAGCGGTCATCAAATATACTTTTTTTATTATTCATTAAGGTATAATTTTAATTCATATTGTACTAAAAAAAAAAAAAATCATATTTGATATATATATATTTCTATTTTATATTCCTAAATGTTTGAAACCAGTTAACCATATTATCGTGGCAGTCTACTTTAAATGTTAAAAAAATTCTAAAATGATTGAGATTTTTTTTGTCAACTTATTATGAATTCTTTTGATTTAGTCTTTAAAGTTTTTAGATTTTTCAATCATCATTCACATCCATGATTGTTATTATGGGTTGATTAGCTCACATGTTAGCAAGTCAACATAATTTTGTATAGGAATTATCAACTATGAAAGGAAAATAAAGTTGTTGTTTTCTCTTTTTTTTTTTACCTTTTGAGATTAAAAAAAAAAAAAAAAAAAATTGTTTATTTCATCGATCTTTTAAAATTTTGATATAAATTTTATTTTTTTCCCTCTTAGAGCATGTTTGGCTAAAAAGAAATGGAAATAAAAAGAAAAAAAGTGAGAATAAATCAGTATTTGATGAAAATGAAAAGGAAAAAGAAGAAAATTTTTAGTAAATCAGTGTTTGGTGGAAAGGAAATAGGAGATATAATGTAATTTTTTAGTATTTTAATTTAATATTTGTAATTAAATATATTTTTATTGATAAAATATTATTTTAAAATTAATTAATTATTTAAATAAAAATTAATACATTTAATCATCAAAATTAACATTTCTTAAAAATAAATCATGAAAATTAATAAATAAATGAAATAAAACCATTGAGAGAAATGGTGATAGATATTTACTTTTAAAAAATTATTTATAAATCTAGGTAAATTTGAAATTATTAACAAAAAAAATCACATGATTTAAATTTAATTAATTCAAAGTTTTTTAAACACGAAATTGCCCTTAATTATTAGTAGATTCTCGAATTTCAATTTAGAATTTCCATATTTGATATGAAATTTTATTTTAATTTATTAAATTTCTATCAAATTCAAATTTTGATTTTTCTAACTGATTCCTTCCCATAATCTGGACCACTTCCCTATTTTGTTGCACATATTTTTCTATATTTTTTCTTCATATGGGAAATAAAATTTTTGTTTTTGTTTTTGTTTTTCCAAATACAGACTATCTAAATATGAGATGAATCTTGAGCATGAAGAAAACTGGGGGATAGGAGACGTTAATTTTATATTTGGGGAAAAATCACTATTATCAAGGAAATATTTCCTTATGTTTTGTTTCAAAATATCTGCTACTAATTATTATTATTATAGGGATATTAAAATACATTTTTAATTATGAATTTTCTTATTTATAAATGTTTTTGAATATCTTTGCTTTGTTTTTAAAATTTGGCTACATGTTTAATATTTCATCCTTTATTTGACCATCTATGTAAAGAACTCATAATTAAATTTGATAAATAAAAATTTATGCATCTCGTGTTATTTATTATTCACTAATTAAAATTTTCCAACGGACAAACTATAATAAAAATAAATGTAAAAACATTAGAGCTAAATTGAAACATTTTAAACAGATAGAGACTAAATTGAATTAGAAAAACAAATAAAATACCTCAAAGTCTTACCAAATGGTAGCCCAACGGTTGAGGGCAAGGATTTTAAGACAGACTTCCTTGAGAGATTCCTGGTTCGAGATCGTTGAAAAGCGCTTAAACTAAAATAGTCTTGAGGTGTGTAAAATTGGGTGGAAGTGAAAGAGAGAGTGTGATCTTGAAGGTTTACTCATAGTCCCAAGAGGTGTTACTATCGATCATGTTTAAGGTCGTCGGGAGAAGGAAGTTGGTAAGGTTAATTATTGGATAATATTATTGAGGGCATTTATTAATATATTACATATAATAATAATTGTTTTAATGATTAAATAGTCAAAAGATAATTAATTAATTGTTTTATAGAAGGAATGTGGAGCTCTATAAATAGTCTTTTAAGGTTCAAACTCTACACTCTAACACAAGACAATTGACCTAGTAGCCACGAAGGAAGTTATTTGTTCCTTCTAGCTCAAAAGTTCTCTGCCTACTTCATAAAGTCTTCCACACCAAATGATCAACCTTTGTCGGAGTCATAGTCTAGAAGATCAATAGAGAACCTTAATCAAAAAAATCGGTAGAGATAAGTATCAATTGGTCCTTTGGTGCCTGAAAATAAAGACTCACTCGAATAAATCAGAGACGAACATTTTTTATAAATGCATACAACATAGATTAAGTTAAGCAACTAGAAGACAAAAAATTTTGTAATTAACTAAGTTAATTACAAAAAATTTATTATTCCGCTGCACTCACTAAGGTGCTTTATAAACTTTCGATAATTATTCATTTGAGTTTTTTTTTTTTTTTTTTTTTTTTTGCGAGCTAGGTAATGAAAAGTTAGTTGAATATTTGTTTTCGGGGTATTCTCTATTGTTTTATAAGTCGAGAAACTCGGATCTTTACGATTATTTTGATGAGTTGATAATTGATTGTAGGATCGTTTGCTTGAGTTTATATATCACATGCAAGAAAGTCCTTTTATATTATGCTCTTTATCTTCCTGTAATTTTCCTATGTTTGCTTGCTTTTTGGTTTTTTTGTGGCATCAATTTGGGTTGAGGTTTAATGTTTGAGTGAGAGAGAGAGAGAGTAAAACTCTATGTTTGGTCTCCATTGTTAGGAAGAAGTGTTGTAGCTTCATTTTCAATGCTTTATGTATTTTGTTTGGTTTCACAAAAAAAAATAATATATATATATATATATATATATATATTTAAAAGGTAAATCAAAATGTTTTTTTTTTATTATTATAATTTTGAAATTTGGGAAAGAGATGAGAAACATGTAATACAGGCTCTAAAATAAGATGAAAGTCAAGTACAAATTTTTTGGAACAAACTCGTAACCGAATCATTGAATTGGAATACATTGAATGAAATAAACCATTTTAATAAGTCAAATATGTTAGTTTGAGTATTTATAGCTCAAAGACACTTAGGAGGTGTTTGGATGATGTTCTGGATGAGAAGTTAGTTTGATAAGTTATTGTGAATAGTTAGAAATTGAAAGTTGCAGCAAAAAACTCGTTTTGAAATAAATAGTTATTTTGAGTAGTTAAAGAACAATTATAAAAAATGAATGGTTAAAAATGAATTATTAAAAATAACTTGTTAGAAATAAGGGGTTATTTTGAATCAATAAATGAATTGTTAGAAATAAAAGGTCAATATAAAGTATAATTTTTAGTAATAAAAATAAAGAATTATTTTAAGTAATTACAATAACTTACTTATTTTTTATGAATAGATAATAAATAAATCTTTTGAATCCTTCGTAAATTCAACCAACAAACACCATCTTACTCTATTTTCATTTAAAAATATATATATATATATATAAAAAGAAGAAGAATTGAATGGGTTAAAGTAAAATAAAAGCTTCATTAAGCCTTTCTGATTCAATTCAGACGCGGTTTCTGTGAAAAATGGTAATGGTATCTATATTTTAATTTTTTTTGTTTTTTAATTTTAAAAATTAATTTTAAATGTGTTTATATGACTTTAATGTTACTCCAAGGCGAAGGGGGTGATTGGTTGGGCAGTGTAAAAACATAGCTGGCAAATTGCAAAGGCGGAAACAAAGGCGTGATTTTGCACGTTTTCTTTCTTCCTTTCGAGCTGTTAAAAGAAGTGAATTTCATTTTGAACTCATCATTCCTTCCATCTTTTCTTTTCACTTTTTTTAATTTACCCATTTCCCTTTTTCATTTTTTAAAATCATCTAATAGAGCTAATTAATTCACTTTTAATTTTGTGTCAAATAAATTTTTGTGGAGTGTTTGTTAATTGTTCTTCAAAAATATTATACCCAAACCATTTATTATAGTTATTCAAAATAATTCCTCATTTTTAACTATTCATTTTTAATCATTTATTTTTAACTATTCAAAATAGTTCTTCATTTCTAACCACTCATTTATAATTACTCATTTTTAACTATTCAAAATATTTAATTTTTAATTTTTAATTTCTGATCATTCTTTTTTAATTATTTAAAATAACTACTCGTTTCTAATTCACACCCAAATAAGTTATTACCTTTAATTCCTATATATATATATAAACTAAATTTAAACAAATTTCTTACTTTAACTCAATTTTTAAGTACTTGAAATAACTCTTCAAAATAATTCATTAAACTAACTTTTCATCTAAAATCTCATTCAAACACTTCTATATGAGTTTATAAAAAATTTATTGATTTATTTAATATAAAAATAAATTTATGTCCAATAAATTTTTAAACTTTGAGATTTTGTGATTAATAAATTTGCAAACTTTAAATTTTTTGACATGTACATAATAAAATATTAAAAATCTCTTTTATTATTGGGATACTATATCGACACAAATATAAAAGGCATAAAAATTTATTAAACACTTTAAAATTTAGAGACTAAGTAAGTATAAATTTAAAATTTTATAAATAAAACTATAATTTTAACATAAACAAAAATATTTTTTATGAAAAGAAAAAAGATGAGATCATCTATTTATCTATTCATGTTCTAATTTTTCTCTTTATTCAACCTATCAAATTTCTTACTTGTGTCTTATTTATTGAGCTGTACTTATATTAATTTTTCTATATAGTATATCTAAAAAAAGTTGAAATCGTAATTCTATTAAAGTTTTTAGACAAAATTCTAATAATTCATAATAGTTCTAAGTAAAAAATTTATGATCAAAGACAGATCTTATAGAATATAACATATCATGCTTGGATATCTCAATTGTACATTATTGTATTGTTCTCAATTTTCATGACTTAGAATATGTCATTCTTACACCCAAAAAAGGGGAAAAAAGGGGGGAAAAAAATATTGGCTTTATATACACAAGTCAATTACAATTCAGCTTTTATAAAATATGAATATCTTGCTCTATAAGAAACCTTATGAAGAGTCTTAATTATTAATGTTATTTTTAGTTGAATGACTCAGACATGAAATAATTCGAATTAAATCATAAATAGATACATATTTATGTATGTTAAGCTATTAGCTCATAATTAAATATTTAATAATTTATTTTAGTTCGATAACAACAATTAACTGAAAATGAGATTTAAACTCATAGCTTCTTGACTGCTATTGTTGACAAAACTTAACTACTTAGTTTTAATCTTGATTTAATTTATAAACATGTTAGGTAGTAAATGTAGTGTTTAAGTTAATTAATTGTGAGCTAAACTAATTAAATGACAACCCTGTTTGTACTTATCTTACCAAACATGCAACACAACATTTTTCAACCTTTTCTTCAATATTCGCATACATCTCTCTTTTTTGCTTTTGTAAGAATAATTAGTCAAAATACGAGTATTTTTATGCAAAAGTTTTGAACTCAATCATTTTAATATTGCTCAATTGAAATGTTATCCATTTCAGAAAAAAGAAAACTAACTGTTATATTTTACAGGTGACAAAGTGGAAGGAAAAAAAAAAACTACTCTTGAATAAATGAGACTCAAAATAGATTTTCATGATCGAGTCCATTATCGTGATGTTGAACTGGTTTTTCACTAAACAACGAAACAAATATGACACTAACTCTTTCAATTATATTAGAACAATTCAATCCAACTCTATTTAACTTTTTATATTTTTGGGATAAATTAGATTATTGAGTTGAATTTATCTCCTCTTTTTTTTTTCTCTTTAATGTCCCGTCTTACAATTCATAAGAATGTAAAATAGAAAATAAATCAATAATAATAAGAAACAATACTAGATTGGAACCCTGCCTATTTATTAATATATATTCTCCATCATATGCTAAAAAAATATATATGGTTAATTAATTATACACACTTATTATTCTTAATTTAGGTTGAATTAGATTAAAATGAATAAAAAAAAATTGACTACCTCAAAAATAGATCAAAATTTTTAAAAGATTATTCTTAATTTGTGTTTAGTTGGATTAAAATGATCCAAAAATTGACTAACTCGAAAACCAATCAGTTTTTAGAAAATTATAAAATTCAAATTCAATTCAACTAATTTTTTATGGTTTAAGTTAGTAGTTTGAGTTACTCAATTTTTATAATTTTTTAATTTTTTGGTACACTCCTATCATAAATGGCCACATGATCTCTTAAAACAAATCAAAATACTCAATTTCGACCTATTTTTTACTTATTATTCTCTTAATACAAAAATATAAATAAAGATATATGCATTTGAACCTATTTTTTACTTGTTATTCTCTTAATACAAAAATAAAAATAAAGATATATAAAGTATTTTTTTATAAAAATAGAAGGTCAAAAGACTAAAAAAAAAGATATTGTTGGGATAAAAAAGGGAAAATAAGAAAGGGAAGATGGGTGAGGAGGAAGCAAGCACATGGGCTTCATCAATGCGTCGTTGCCTCACATTGCCTCCGTGAAACCAAATCACTTTCTTTTTATTTTCTTCTTTTTTTTATAATTATAAAATCCACCTCGTCAAAAAAAAAAAAATTAAATTAAAATAAATTAAAATTATTCTCTCAACTCTCACTCCTTTTGCTTTCATTATTCCACACTTTTGCTTCCTTTTCCTTTCAATCTCCATATTGGATGGTATCAATGCATTTTGCATCTAACATCCTTTCATGTTTTTTTTTTCTTCAAAAATATGATAAACAATAAGTTATAGATTTATTGAAATTGATTTATTGGATTCATGTTGGGTTATAGTAATTATCTTTTGCATTCAATTTTATTTTAATGTTTTTTTTTCGCTTCAACCCCTTTTAAAATTAACCAATATAAATTGAGTTAAATTAATAAAATGAAAAATATGATAAACAATAAGTTATAGGTTTATGGAAATTGATTTATTGGATTCATGTTGGGTTATAGTAATTATCATTTGCATTCAATTTTATTTTAATGTTTTTTTTTATTGAACTTCTAACTTTTTGTTAAGATTTAATATCTTAACTAATTAAGCTATATTTAAATTGTTTGAATTGAATTCAGTATAAATAAGTTTTTATGTGTTGTTGGGTCAGTACAACATCTACGACATTTAATAAGTTGCAAATCGTCTTTTTTTTTTTTTTTTGGAAATTAGTTAAAGGTCGTTCTTTTATCCTTATTAGTTGTTTTAGTGAAAAAAAGGTTTTTTTTTTTAATAAAATAATTTAAACATTTAATCTAAATTACGAGATTATATATTAGGCAAGTTGAGGCAAACTTTAATTGGCTGTTAAAAATAATTAATTACTAAACGTATTAGGGTTGAATTTTATTATTGATAAAATCATAATTACATATTTAAAAATTTAGTACATGAAATTTGAACCTCTAGTTATTAGAACTTTCAACCTCAAATGAATGACAATCAATGTAGGTTAATTGTGAATTACACATCATCATGTATTTAATCTATATGGTGAGTTATAAAGCTCTATTAGATTGACATCTTCTCTTGAGAGAGAAAATTCTAACCACAATTTGACAACTCTTAATGACGATTATGAATGAGAATAATTCGATCAATTCACATTTTGACATAGTATATATCAGTGTGAAATTTCTTTTTCTTGTGCCTTCTTTTATTTGTGCTTAATTTCATCTCTATTGGTATAACTTTCATCTTGGATTTGAGCTTAGATATCAAATTTGAACTTACAACATAGAATTATGATCATTACTATAGTTTCACTTTTCTATGTACATTTTTTAGTAAACCAATTTTTAAAGGAAAATACTGAAATCTTTGGTTTTTTTATCCATAAATATATTTTATTTTAGTTAAACTATACTCTTTGTGGATTTTTTATAATTAGATTTGCATCAACATCTTTAATTCATATCATATAATGATTTATTCATTAATCTATGTTGTTGATAAATGATAACAATATTATTAAATGAGTATATAATTTTTTTTTTTGAAACAATAATAATTTTATTTATATCCTAACCAAATCAACTTATATATATCTTAACTATTTTATAGAATACTTTAAAAATATATATATTTTTATGGAATATATTGAACTCTTGTTAAGAAAAATTATTGTTTCCATTGACAAAATGATCATACTTTCTAGAGATTTAACAAAAATTATATTAAATGATTATTTTCATAAAATAATTATAAATGTAATTAAATTTTAAAATATTTATATTCATAATTATTAATACATTTTAATACTATATTATAACGGCTCATTGTTGATAAATATTTTTATTTATAATTATTTTCTAAATTTAATTCATTGAAGTACGATTATGAATAGAAACTTCCTTAAATATATATATATATAGAAACTTCCTAAACTATAAAATCAAATTAATATGTTCTAAAAAACTTTTAAATCAATGTAAGCCTGGGAGTGCAAATAATCTAACATAAATGATCATTGAAAATAAAATCAACCAACACTAGAATCTTTATTCCCAGATGTCAAGTATATACAAGAACAAAACTTCTATAAAAAAATAAGAAAAAAAAAGAAGGAAAAAAAAAAAACTTTATAGCCCACTCATTTTAAATTATACTTCTATTTTTTTTCTCTTTCTAATTAGATTTACCAACAATCACTATAAACAGAAGAATCAATTTCCGACGAACAAATTTTCTTCATAATAACCGAATTAATTTCACGCAAATTACCTGTATTACCCCGCTGTAAAATCGTCGTCTTCTCCGGCGAGCCCGATTCAACTCCGGCGACCGAACTCGCTTCCGGAATCGACTCCGTCGCCGTAATCACCTTCACATTCTTCAACAGAAACTCACTGTTGACGAGGTGACTCAGTACGCCCGAGTCCGTGACCGAGTTTTTCTTCTTGTGCTGCATCAGAACTCTGGCGATTTCCACCACCGCCGCATTCGACAGCCGCCGGACGCCGCGTGCTCCGCCGATCACGACGGCCGGATTCACAACGTGGAGCGATTTTCCCGAGTTCTTTTTGGTGTGCTTGTTTGTGAAGAAAATTACAGCCTCGGTTCCTTTGGTTCTGACTCGGCTGAGTGGATCGCCGATTAGCAGCGAGTTTTTGACGTCGACAAGCATTACGTGCTTGAAATTCCGGCGGACTCGGCCGAGGAGCATCGGATAACACGCCCACCGCCGTAGGCTCATCGGAATGTGATCTGAGAAGCCGGAAAGTGAATTCTCTGGATCGATCTCCGCCGATTCGAAACTCACCACCGAGCCGTAACTCAGCCGAGTCAACTCGGCTGACTCGTTCGTGACTCGTTTCATTTTCTTTCCCCAAATCGGCTCCTCCGGTTCCTTCTTCTCTTTAGTTTTAACGAATTGAGTCGCATCAAATCCCGCCGCCGTACTCCGGCTCAGCGTGCCGTTCGAATTCCGGTACCGGCGGAGGAGTTTCAGAAACGATTCGTTTTCTTCGCGAATAATCGGACTGAATCTGGTCGTGAACGCCGGCGAAGGGAAGATGAAGACGGAGTCGGATTTGGCGGTGACGCCGGAGCGATGGAACAGTCGGAGAAAGAGACGTAAATCGTCTTCTCCGACGTCTTCCGGTACGTGGACCACCGTGAGGTCCGCCATGGCTCGAGTACCTCGCATGTACAGAGTCCCCATTCGTTGCAGCGCCGCCGCTTCCACGGTGGCGCTATTAACCGTCTTCTTCACCATCGCCGGTTTCTGCTTCCACATTTTACCAAACAGATTCCAGCGATTTGTCGCCGGCGTAGGAACTTCAATCGGCGGCGATTTCTTGGAGAGGAGTCTCCGTGGAGGAGTGAGGTTCATTTTAATGGCGGGCTCGAAGGTGGAGAGAGTGAAGAGAAGAAGAGAGACAAAGACGAGGAGAGCACAGACAGAAATGGTGGATTGAGCTTTGGTGAGAAGATTGTAATTACTACGACGAACTGAAGAAGAAGAAGAAGATGGGAAAAGCTTGTTCTGATCGGCAATGGCGGAAGGGGAATCTTCGGAGAAAAAGACGAATAGAAGACCCATTCCCCAATTCTCGCCGGCGGTGGATTTGGACTTGCCGGTGAGAGTGAGACCCATTTTGCCTGTTCTTCAATGGCGGATTTGGAATTGGCATTTTGGGGATTTTTTTAGGGAAAGGCTTTATTTATTTATTTATTTAAACTTTTTTTTTTTTTTTTTAATTTACAGAGGAGGCTGATAGAGAGAGAGTTTCTCACTTGGGGAACGCTGATCCAATTTTTTCATTTACTCTCCGCCGCTGTCTCTTTCAATTCATTTTCTTTTATTATTATTGTTGTTCCTTTCTTGTTTTTTTTTTGTTTGTTTAAATTTATATCATTTTTCGTTTGGTTTTTTTTAGAACTATTTTTTTTTAATTTACTTTCTCTTTTTAAAAACTTTCCTAGTTCAGTATTTTCTATTTTTATTTTAACTTTCCTACGTCTTTTTTTTTTTTTTTTTTTTTCTCTGTATCGTTTTTAGTTTTCAAAAATAAACTGGTTTTCCTTGTATGTTTTTTCAGTTTCATTTAATTTCAGTTTTTTTTCTTCTAATTCTAGTGATATTTTTCAACTTTCAAATAAAAGTTTTTGTTTTTTTATAATTATATTTTTCTAATAATATTATTAAAAATTAAATAGAAAATTGTGCTGGTCAGTCCAATTTCACAAAACTAGACAATTTTGAAAACATTTGCATTTAGAGTCAAAATTACAGTATTATTATACTCATTATATAATATTTTATTATTAATACAATATTTTGTATTATTAATACAATATTATATATTATTAATATAGTATTATGTACCGTATAATAAGTATTAATAATACCGCAATTTTGACTATGAATATTAATAATACATTATTGTACATATTTTTCCAATTTAATTTATTTCTCAAAAAACTCCAAATTAAATTATCAAAATTAGAATTTTAGGTCAACTATCTTTTAAATAAAAATTTAACATTATTAATTTTTATCAACTTGTTCATTTAACTTCTTCTTTTTTTTTTTTTTTTTTTTTTGAGACTACTAAGTTCATTTAACTTAATTGAATATATTTATATTTTATGTTATTTATATTTCATTTTAAATACAATATTTATTATTATTTTTAGATATATCATATCCTTAAATCATATTTCTAATTTTCATGCATTTAATTTTTACCAATAGTGTTTGCATTTACAATTTATTA
This sequence comes from Sechiopsis laciniata, assembly GCA_037833695.1. Taxonomy (NCBI): domain Eukaryota; kingdom Viridiplantae; phylum Streptophyta; class Magnoliopsida; order Cucurbitales; family Cucurbitaceae; genus Sechiopsis; species Sechiopsis laciniata. The sequence continues at coordinate 14,414,356 of JBBMKA010000026.1, read as the reverse complement.
TAAATAAATAAATAAATATATATATATATTAATAAATATTGATTTTATTATTTATGAAACTTTTCTAAATTTATACATTTTTGTAAAAAATTATAATTACATATTTATATGACTTTAAGAAAATAATTAAATTAGTTTTTTATTTTACCATCTTGATTTGAGTTTCAAAACTTAATTTTTATTATAATATTATGTTATCTATTTATTTTTATTTATCATTTTCATATTTTTTGACAATTATCAAATTTAAATATTTGAATTTTTGTTTCATTAATTTGATAATTTTGATAATGAAAGCATATTAAAGTTTAAATAATAAATTAAATAAACTTCAAAATGATATTTTCTGAATATTATATTAAAAATATTAAAAATTTATTATTATTTTAATTAAAAAAACATTATTTCCTTTCCCTTCTCATTCCACCAATTTACTATCACTTAATTTCATTTATCTTCCATTCTCACCAAGCATCAATTTATTATGATTTTCATTCTATTCTCTTCCCACCAAACATTAATTTATTAGCATTTCCGTTCCCGCCCTAGCCAAACAAGCTTTTTATGTTCAAGTTTTGATTCTCTACTTTTTTTTTTTTTTTTTCTGTATAAAGATTGCAGTTAATTCCATTGATACTTTTTCATTCTAAAAGTTTTTTTTTTTAAATTAGTTTTTTCTTAGAAAACCTTTCTTAAATTTTAGCAAATTTTATAGGTTTTTTTAGGAATATACCAAATTGGAAAAATATTTATAATATTAGGCAAAAAAAAAAAAAAAAAAAACAATTATAGTCATATGTATTAATAATTATACGGTATTATTAATGATAATACTATATTAATACACAATATTGTACTAATAACATATAATATTGTATTAATAATATAAATAATAAAATAATACTATATAATAAGTATTAATAATACCATATTTTTTACTATGAATATAAATATTTTCAAATTTAGTTAGATCTAATTTGACTATTCACCACAATTTTTCAATTTTATATTCGTTTTTATGAATGCTTGCTATTTTTTAAATGCATTTTGTCTTGGTTCTTTAAGCTAGGTTCTTTTTGCTAACTACTTTGCCATGTGTGAAGTCCCCTACTTCCCCAAAACCTCCCGATAACAAGTTCAGCTACTCATGGTAAATGATAACAAACTCAAAACGAATGAAGAGGTAAATGACATGTTAAAAAAAAAAAAAACAAGTAAGAGGCAAACAGAAATGACAAGTAAAGTTCAGAAAATTCCAGCAATTTGAACACTGAATATTCCGGCAAAATTTCGGTTACAAAACACTAAGCTATTGTCTAGAAAGCAAGGAAACTACGGCTACATCTAACAACAAGCCCAGCAAAATCGCTTGTGGCTGGAAACTTCTACTGAAAACTCAATAGAAGTAAAAACTTGATCGGATTGAAAGATAATGGAACAAGAGCTCTTAGACGTAATAATGGTCGATGATGAACTGGAGGAATACTTTCGCCTTATATAGGGCTCCCGACAATTCGCTGCTACATCTGCTCCACGATCCACTCTGCAAAAAACTGCTCCATGATCCACTTTGTCGGGAGCTTCAGAGCCGACAAGATTTGACGGTGGAAATGAGCTTGGGAATAACGGATTTTTGCCATGCGTCCTTGGCTGAGATATTTCCCTTTTTTTTCTCGATCGTCTGCTTCGCTAAGCTGCTCGTCGCTGCGAACAATAAATGCCTTCTTTAGATCGCTTGGAGGGTTTTTTTTTCGCTTCGCTGGAGCGGATTACTTTTTGTTAATTTGCTTTACTCTATTTGCTCGGCCGAAGTTTCCTGTAACGAAATACAAGCATCAACTCTTTTTAAACACTTAGAAATCATTCTATTCAATCAGGCATGCTTTGTTACGTTTAACTTCTAGATTTTATTTCTAGCAGGCTTTTGTTCGACACTTCGCTGAAAGCTTCGTTTTAGTCTGCGGGAGCGAACTGCTCTACTTAATCGGTTCATTTCAACATTTTTCTACTACAATCCTCTTAATTTAAGCTATTTTTAACTCTCAATTTTTTAGAGTTATCACATTCACCTACTTTTTTAAAGGAAAGATGAATACATTGTAGGAAAAATGGAGAACATTTTAGAAATCATAAGCAAAAATAAACTTAAATTTCAAAAACAAAAAATCAAATGGTTATCCACTGATATTTTAATTTTGATTTTTTTATAATATAAAATTTATTTTTTAGGGTATAAAAAATCTAATATTTGATGTATGTGTTTTTGTTTAATTCTATAAATATGTAAGTGCAACTTTTTCAACTGTATAAATAGTAATAAGTGAAGGATTTACCAGCATTAAGTGATGCATTAGTTTTGATTATTTGAACATGTAATCTAATACAATATCTTATAGAGCTCGATTAAGGAGACTGATTAATATTTTATAGTTAGTATTTTTAGGAGCAATCACTAAATAAACATATATATATATACGCGTGTCACGGACCCATTCAGTACTAAATAAACATAGTTAAATGTTGAAATAAATGAAAATGTATAATCATACTCTTATTGTTTGAGATCATTATTTAAATATATGTATTTTAGTTCAAATAACAATTTTATAACATTTTTAATCATAAATACTTTTGTGGAACGAAATATAGTTTCTCCTTATCATATACAACTTAATAATTACTATTTTGAAATTATTCTTAGTAACTTAACACGGTGAAATCTAGTCTACTTCATATTACTTTCAAACACTTGTGTAGTAAATATTTGAATATAATTTACCAAATAATATATGTTTTTTAACAAATCAATTGTAATGCTCCCCGTCCAAGATTTTTAACATAGATTCTCTAGCTTTGATTGAAGTTCACTCACATTGAAGTACGTTTAGCTTTGAAATTTTTATGATTGAGCCATCAAAAACAAAAATATATGTTAACAGTATTGAACGTAGCTATAAAATTTTGTTAATATTTTTTAATCATGACTTACCAATCCTTAAAATCTCTCTATACATTCAAATATGGTAAGAGTTCTAGCTTTTCTGTACCAATCCTAAAATTTGGGCCTAACATCAATTGATGTGGATAATACAATTTCTCTTCTTGAAATAAATGAACTAAAATAATCACAAATCATTCTTTAAAACCCAATTTTAATTACTAAAAAGTCAAATTTCTCCTACTCATTCTTACTTCAGCCCACCATGATAGTCAATTAAGGGGGTGTTTGGGACTAGGGAATCAAATCAAGAAAATGAGAAATAATTTTGTTACTTCCATTTCGTTCACCAACGCCAACAATTTGTTCCTTTATAATTATTATTGATTTCCTATAAATACAATTCATTTCCTCATAATTGCATTCCGTCCACGACTCATTTTCATTCTCACATAATTTCTTTCCCTCCATAAAAGGTTGTTTGGATGAAGGGTTGTAATAAATCCATGTTTGAATAATGTTGCTTGTAGAAAGATTGTAGGTAATAGCTCGTTTGGATGTAGTTGTTTGTAGAAAGATTGCAGACAATTGCTCATTTAGATGTGATTCACGTATAGGAGTTTGTTAACTAAAGGCATGTGTGATCCCTTAGCAAGACTATATTAAGAGGATGATGTGAGGGAGGGTTTTATTTCAAATGTATCATACCAAATGTTATGGGTGAGAATGGGCTAACCCGGCAAGCTTAGACCCGCAGAACGAGGCCCAAGACATTTAAGAAAGCTCAATCTTAATTAAGAGTTTGAGAATCGGGCCAAGCAGCAACAAACCCGTGAAGCTACACGAGACCCCAAGCCACCCACGAAGACGCTCGGGCACGCAGGACAGCCCGCATAGGCGCCCAAGTGTGCAGACCACTGGCTCGCATAGGCGCCCAGGCGCACGGGCCGGCGTGCCCGCCTCAGCCATGGTCCAGTTCGATCCATTTCACCTTTTTTGCCATATCTCCTCCATTTTAGCTTCAATTTGCTCGCCGTTTTCGCCCATATTCATCATTTTCCTTTATCTACGTGTAGACCTTATTTGGGGCTCGACCCAAGAAGGAAAATTTGCCTAAAATAGAAATATTCACCCAAATAGGAGAATATTTCCATAAATCAATATTTATTTTTACCAAAGTGGTCACCTACTCGCCCCCTATATATATACAAGTCATTTAGTCAAGAGGTAAGCTAATTCAAAACCCTAAACTTGACTCACCTACCCACCTCTTTCAATCTCGACTGACTTAGGCATCGGAGGCGGCGTGGCTCACACGACACCGGTGTCCAGTTCTTGTTTGTTTTGCAGGTAATTCGTCCCCGTTCGAATACAAATTCACCGTTGATCTCGAAGACTAAATTTTGGCATCAACAGTTGGCGCCGTCTGTGGGGACGAGTTCGTGCTTTACCCAGAAACAAGTTGCTAATGCTACTCTTCACCATCGAAGATGAGTACGAGTCATAATAACCGAGGTCAGGAAGTCGAGTCTGACGACGAGAGACATCCTAGAAGGATAACTGCCCGACGTGGTACCGAGACATAACACAATCTAGGAGTAGGCGAGGTCGTGCAGACCACTGTCGAGGAGAGTCCCTCTGACCCGAAGGTAGCCGCGTTGGAAAGAAGGGTACAAGACATGTCAGAGGCGATTGGACGACTAACTGAGTTGTTCCGAACACCACCACCGGTCACCCCGACGGTCACGAAGTACCAGAGGCGAGCTCTGTCAACGGCACAGCCACTTGCTAGAGTGGAGCCAATGGCGGAGTTAGAAAGCGTTCGAAAGACACAGCCTCCGAGGAAGATTTGCACTAGGACGAGCAGAGAACATGATGGACCTGACCTGGCACGTACTGCAAGGGAGCCCGATACGACACCTCTGCGCAGAGATCCAGCGAAAGGGAAGACACCTATGACTGATGAACTAGCTAGGACCGCAAGCGTGAGAGTAAGACCTATAGAGAGCTTAACCTTGGAGGGAATGATCGACATAGAGAATCAATGGAACGCACCCAAGTCACCTCTGAAGTGGGAGAGTCTTGATCCCAGTCGAGGTCAGTCCGAAGCCGCAACAAATATTCTCATGGTACACCGAGTATGTCAAGATCGAGAAGAAAAACTAAACCGATAGAGGTAAGGAGCAGCAGAACTGACCAGGGATCCGATTTAAGAGAGCTGATCAACCTTCGACGAAAGGTGCTAAGAGATGAAGCGGAGGGCCAGCCTTGGATGGTTGAGTTAAAAAACATCCAAGACCATCTAGGAGACATGAGGAAAGCATAAGATCAGGATGGACTCGACCTGGACAGCCTGGTAGACCAGGTAGACCCACCATTTACTGATAAAATAATGTCCGAAGAGGTACCGACCAAGTTTAAGCTACCCACGATGAAGGCATATGATAGTTCAAAGGACTCGGTGGAGCACCTAGATACATTTCGGTCATGGATGGAACTCCATGGAGTCCAGGATGCCATTAAGTGTAGGTCATTCTTTTCACCCTCACCGGAGCTGCTCGTAGATGGTTTAAACAATTGAAGCGGAAGTCATCACTTCCTTCCGAGAATTGGCAAGAGCTTTCATTACCCAGTTCTTAGAAGGTCGCGACCAGAAGAAGCCAGCCATACACCTGCTCACAGTGAAACAAGGTAGCTACGAGACACTTCGAGAGTATGTGGCGCGGTTCAACAATGAAGCATTACAAATCGAAGGATATACCGATGGCGTAGCACTGACAGCAATCGTCGTCGGGTTAAAAGATGAAAATTTTCTATGGTCCTTAGGAAAGAAGGCACCTGCCAGTTACATAGAGGTATTGACACGGGCTCAGAAGTACATGAGCGCAGGCGAGTTGCTCAAATCTCGAAAAGCTCCTGAAGAGAAGCGCACCCATACCGAACGGGAAAGGCGCGTCGATCGACACGAATAAGAGCGAACAGAATCTTGGAAAAGACAGTTGAATGATAGATCTGAAAACCGAGACAAACCAGGTCGTCAGAAACTGCCACCCAGCAAATTTGAAAAGTACACGCCCACTGTAGTTCCGTTGGAGCAAATATTGATGGAAATTAAAGAAAAGGAAATTCTCAGGTGGCCCAATAAAATGAAAATAGGGTCACACAGGAGGAACAAGCAAAAATACTGTTTATTTCACCAAGACCACAGACATACTACATCCGAATGCTACGACTTGAAGAAGGCCATAGAAGCTCTGATTCAAAAGGGACATCTGAAAGAGTATGTGGGCGAAAAATAGAAGTACCTGAGCGTCCCAGTAAAAGGCAAGACACCAGAAACTCACCACCTCCCCAAGAGATCCGAACCATCATGAGTGGACCTGCAGGGGGAAACTCCAATAGAAAACGAAAGGCAAGTGCAAGGCAAGCTCGTGAAGTACCCGGATGTGAAGAAATAAAGATAATGGCTGCAGCTGACGATGACATCAACTTTTCGAATGAGGACGCAAAGCAGGTGCATCAGCCTTACAAAGACGCCTTGGTGGTCTCGTTGGTTATATCTAACATCAAGGTCTGAAGAATATTGATCGACGGGGGCAGTTCCACAGACATACTCTCGTTACGAGCATTCGACGCGATGAAAATAAGGCGAGACAAGTTGGCTCTCTGCTCGACACCATTGGTAGGATTCGGAGGCAGCACTGTGTATCCAGAAGGCAGCATCGAACTCCCAGTTACCTTTGGTGAAAATGATAATATTGTTTTGACTTTTGTTAATTTTTTTGTGGTAGATGACAGGTCATCCTATAATGCAATACTCAGACGTCCGTCACTACACCCTCTGCGAGCCATCCCATCTACGTACCATCAGATAATGAAGTTTCCAACCCCCACTGGGATAGGCAGGGTCCGTGATAAACAACAAATTTCTCGAGAATGCTATCACACCGCTCTGAGAGGCATACCCAGCACATCAGTAGATATAAACATGATGACCAACCCCTCAAAAGACGTCTCGACTCAAAGACAGGCCACACACACCAAACGAGGTGCGGCACCTGAGGAGGCAGAGGCACTCGAGGCGGAGATAGAACTCAGCAATCCAGCTAAAGATTCTGAGTTGAGTAGAGGAGAGCCGGCTGAGCAACTAGTGACAATAACTTTACAGAACGAGGGTCAAGAGGTAAAGATCGGAACAAGCCTCGACGCAGCTTAGCGGGATAAACTGGTATCCTTCCTCAGACAGAATACCGATGTGTTTGCCTAGACAGCTGAAGACATGCCCGGGGTCGACCCAAAAGTGATGGTCCATCGGCTGAATATTGACAAATATTGCAAACTAGTGAGACAGAAATGACGAGCCTTCAACCATGCTAGGAATGAAGTCATCGCTGAACAGGTTACTGAATTATTACGCACACGATTTATCAGAGATGTGCACTACCCTGAGTGGTTATCCAATATAGTACTGGTTAAGAAGTCGAATGGCAAATGGAGGACTTGCATTGATTTCACGGATCTGAATAAAGCATGCCCTAAGGATAGTTTCCCGTTGCCTCGCATAGACCAGTTAGTGGATGCGACGACGGGTCACGAAACTCCTACTCGGGATATAATCAAATAATGATGCACCCACCTGACTAGGAGAAAACCTCATTTATAACCAGCAGAGGCCTCTACTATTACAAAGTGATGCATTTTGGCTTAAAGAATGCTGGGGCAACATATCAGAGATTGGTTAATAAGATGTTTGCTCACCTCTTCGATAAAAATATGGAAGTGTACATGGATGACATGCTAGTAAAGAGCAAAGGTGTAGAAGACCACGAAAGTGACCTGTCTCAAGCATTCAACACATTCAGGCAGTACTGAATGAAGCTCAACCCGAGCAAGTGCGCATTTGGCGTCAGATTTGGAAAATTCTTAGGCTACCTAGTGCACTAGCGAGGAATAGAGGCCAACCCAGATAAGATCCGTGCGATAATAGAACTGACACGGCCCTAAACGTTGAAGCAACTTTCAAGCTTGAATGGCAAGGTAGTAGCCCTGAACCGGTTCATAAGTAGAGCAACGGATAAATACCTACCCTTCTTCCAAGTACTTAGAACGAAGGGAAAGTTTGAATGGACTGAGAAATGCGGACAAGCTCTTGAGTAGTTAAAAACCTACCTCAGCGAAGCACCCCTTCTATCAAAACCAGTTCCAGATGAAGAATTGTTTGTATACCTAGCTGCGTCTGAGAGGGCAGTGAGTTCGGTACTGATCAGAGACGACAATGGACGACAATTGCCCATCTACTACACTAGTAAAGCAAAGGTGGACGCCGATACTCAGTACCCTCAGACGGAGAAGCTAGTGCTTGCTTTGGTCACTTCAGCAAGACGACTACGACCTTATTTCCAAGCATACAAAATGAATGTGCTGACAAATCTCCCCTTGAAGCAAGTGTTGCAGAAGCCAGAAGCATCGGGTCAATTGTTGAAATGGGCAATAGAGCTGAGCGAGCACGACATACACTACCAAGCCCGCCCTTCCATCAAAGGGCAGGCAGTAGCGGATTTTATAGTTAAATTAACACCAGGAACGACTGAAGAGATATGTTGTGTAGACCATAGAATTTGAAACCTATATGTAGATGGCTCGTCAAATAGAAAAGGATGTGGAGCAGGTCTGCTGCTAGAGTCACCTGAGAGGGACCGCTTTGAGTACGCGCTTCGATTTACGTTCTGGACCTCCAATAATGAAGCTGAGTACGAAGCAATAATTGCAGGGCTCCAAGTAGCAATAGCAGTGGAAGCAAGCCATCTACATGTCAGAAGCGACTCCCAACTCATTGTCAACCAGATCTCCACCGCCTACCAAGCGAAGGAGGCAAGGATGGTAGCCTATCTACAAAAAGTGAGAGAATTAATTAAGTCCTTCGTGGAGGTGAACTTCCAGCAAGTCCAGAGATCTCAAAATGCCAATGTCGACTCTTTAGCCAAGCTAGCGGCATCATACAAAACAGAAGTAAGTCGTTCTGTGCCAGTAGAAATTCTAACAAGGCCAAGTGTAAATGTGGAGAAAGTACACAATGTCGTCACCACCCCGACTGCGAACCAAGCAACATGGATAACTCCCATTGTCGATTATTTGACCAAAGGAACAGTGCCTGAAGACAGAAAGAAGGCTCGCAAACTACGCCACCGAGCAGCTAGATATTCAATAGAAAGAGGGGTCCTGTACAAACAAGGGTACTCCCTACCCCTGCTAAGATGTCTCAATCCTGACGAAGCAGAATATGTCATGAGAGAAGTACATGAAGTGGTGTGCAGAAACCACTCCGGAGCCCGATCCTTAGCTAGAAAAATAAATCGACAAGGTTATTTCTAGCCAACATTAGTAGAAGATGCGAGACAATTCACACGAGCATGCGATAAGTGCCAGCGCTTCGCTAAGATCACGCACCAACCACCTAAAAATCTTACCAGCATAGTAGGACCATGACCCTTCGCTCAATGGGGGATCGATTTAATTGGACCGCTGCCACAAGCTAAGGGCCAAGTCAAGTTCGCAGTAGTCGCTGTAGACTATTTCACCAAATGGGCAGAAGAAGAAGCACTAGCCACCATCACCGAGAAGAAAATCACTGACTTTGTCTGGAGAGGCATCATCTGTAGGTTCGGAGTGCTCCACACTTTGATAACCGATAATGGTAAGTAGTTTGATAATGTTGCGTTCCAAAAATTTTGTCAAGAGCTGAACATAAGTCACCACTTCTCATTACCAGCACGTAGAAGCGGTCAACAAGATTATTAAGAAAAACCTAAAGACCAAGCTAGAAGCTCTCAAAGAAGCATGGGTGGATGATCTCCCAGGAGTCTTATGGACGTACAGAACGACACCTAGAACTTCGACCGACGAAACGCCATTCTCTCTTACATACGGAGCTAAAGTTGTGATCCCAGTCAAGATTGACATCCCTTCACCTCGAACATATTTCTACGACCCAAATCAGAATGACCAGGAGCTGCAACTTAACCTCGACCTGTTAGAAGAACAAAGAGAAACGGCGCGGATTCGCGTGACTGAGTACAAAAACTGGGTCGCAAGGTACTACAACTCAAAAGTGAAGATCAGACGCTTCAAAGAAGACGACTTGGTGCTAAGGAAAGTCATGCCAAATACTAAGAACCCCAGCGATGGTTCAATGGGCCCAAATTGGGAAGGTTCGTATTTGATTACAAAAATTTTGCGCCAAGGCACCTACTACCTCCAAACGTTAGACGATGCAGCGATACTACATCCATGGCATGCAGAGCATCTCAAGAAAAACTACTAGTAACAGAGCAAATCTGGACAGTTAACTTAGACTACAATTGTTATTTCAATTCTTTAGTTAAATAAGAGTTGTTGTTTTTCTTTCATAAAATGTTCCCAGATTAATTCGACATGTTGTTTCATTATTACTTTTTAATACAATT
>JBBMKA010000026.1:14381057-14403855 GCA_037833695.1 Sechiopsis laciniata | reverse complement strand
AAAAAAAACTTGCCCAAACCCTCACAAAACGAGGGGCACCAACAAAAGAATAAAACCTAGCCTCAGTGCAATGAGACAACAAGTCAGCAACAACGTTAGAAGACCTGTAGCAATGGGAAAATAGCAAATTCCCAAAAAAAAGGATCGAATCCCTAATGTTAGCAATGATATTGCTGAATTCAGTGAGATCTCTAGAACCTGTCAAAATAGCATTAATAACAACTGACGAGTTAGATTCAATCAAGATCATCGGAAGGGGAAAATGGCTCTAAGATCGTAACTCCATAAGGCTAAAGTAAATTGCCCATGCCTCCATTCTTTTGGCATCAAAGCTCAGAAATTCCACCAACGAATCCAGCATAATAGCATTGCCTTCCGAGTCACGAACCACCCAACCAATCCTGCCACTCCCCCAACCCCCGTCTCAACCCGCATCCACATTTAGCTTCCACATATCGACAAGAGGTGGAGTCCAGCCAGTTAGACCCAGCAGCAGGACATTCGAGGTTATTCCGCTATAAAACTATATAGTTTTATATCTATATTGTTATTTATTAATTATGTATTTTATCAAGTACGTCCAAATGTAGATAAAGGAACATATGATATAATTACTGTTTCAGCAAGTAGAATGGAAAAGGTGATATGATGGCTCTTAAACAAATTGATTCTCTTTTGTTTGTTTGTTTGTTTTTTTACTGATCTTCTTTACAAATTTGGGGTTTGTTTGTATTTGGTAAAATAGAGAGGTGGAAGAGTGGATGATACTTGAAATAGCTAACTATTCAAGTTTTGGTTGAGATAATTTAACTTTTCGTTTCAGAATTGGCTTTTAATAGTTATGTAATACATTTGATGTGGAGTTTGATATGAACTCTGATAGAAAGTTAAAAGGGTGGTTATTTACCGATTTTCTCTTACGAAAAACAAACATACCATTCGTGATCTCATATACTTACTTTATAAGAGCTGCAAATAATCATCTAGTTTCTAGCTTATTTTATGCAATTTCAAATATCTATTAATAAATGAAGGCTAAGTATAACACTGTGGGCTTTTTTATCTTTTTAAGTCCATCGTTTCCTTTTTATGCCATAAATGAATTAGTTTGAAAATTTTATTAAAAATTATCCGCTGAAAATTGATTGAATGTTAAATTGAAGGCTATCAACTGAAAATTGATTGAAGGCTATCGTCTGAAATTGATTGAATGTTGTCAACTGAAAATTGATAGAAGGGCATTTTGGCTATTTTACAAGGGACGTCTCATTTTTCTACTACGTATGAAATATTTTCAAAAAAGTGTTATTGTTGGTTTTTTTTTTTCTTTTGCAATTCATGTAAAATCCCCTTAAATGTAAGCAACATATAAGTGTACCATGAAATTAGGAAGGTAGTTTAATTATACAATTAATGTAAAAGAAAAATATCAAAATAAAATTTCATAATTCATATAGGGGTTTATTGGGTACTTATAAAATATTTTTTAATGATTTTAATTCTAGAAAAATATTCTTGTAAATATTTTGAGATTTATATAGATTTACGTTTATTTCTTTAAATTTGAATATCCAATACAATTACTGAATTTTATAAAGAAAATGCAGGTGTGCTAAAAATGAGAGGATGCTAAAAATGAGAGGAAGGAATGAAAGTTAAATACGCAGTTCTTTTTTTAGAAAAACAAACTTTAAAAAAAATAATAAGAAAAGAGAAGTTGGCCATTCCAGTAAACAATTGATGATGAAATTCTTATTAAAAAAAAAACTATGATCTTTTTTTTTTAAGTACAAAAATCCGTAATCTTAAAGGGTTCTAAATACTTTCTTGTGGGGAAGTATTGCTCCACAGCTTATGTTCTCCCAACGGTAAGGGAAAATCGTATAAAATTCTTTTAAATTAATTTTCCCAACATTTCCAATATAGTGCCAAATTAAATTCTAGAGACAATTGGACACGGAAAGTTTTAATTTAGTTTTCTTTTCATTTATAATTTAATTTTAAGATATATATATATATATATTACATAATATAAAAGTTTATTTGAAAATCAATTGACAATATTAGATATAACACACTTATCTTATATATGTTAGGAGATCTTCACTATTTTCTACGTGGGATCTTTAATATGTTCATTTGAGATGATGTAATTTTTGGACTTATCAATTTTGGATTGGATCTCAATTTCAATTTTTATTGGACTAAATATTTGTTTGGACTTTATGACTTTGATATCATATTAAATAGTCTGGATACTTATTTCATAACCAATTAATTTTGATATGAATGTGGACACTATCTAATAAGAATGAGGTCCGACACCATCTCGAGGGAGCATGTTAGGATCTCATAATTGTCCTACATTGGAAAAGTGAGAAGAAATATGAATTACTCCCCTCATTATCAATTAATTTTGAAATGAAACTTCATATTTTCTAATAAAGCCTTAAATTACTGAATGCAAGATATAATTGTTCTTGGTCTTACTACCAATAGAATGTTATGCAGATCCACATATACTAATGGGACCAGTTTGGGTGCAGCTAGGTTGCACCCCTGAGGTGATGTCAGGAAGAAGGAAATATTAAAAAAAAATGGAACACTTAAAAAAAAAAGAAAAAATACTGAGATATGTGGCTCCAAATGAGCCACATCAGGAGCAGTTTGTTTTTTGGTGCAGCCGGTCTCTATACTAATAATAGCTAATAGCTAAACTGTCTTCAAAATTACACAAACTTTGAGGAATAATACGGAAGTTCGTACGGATTTCCGACAATGCTACAGCTTGCTTAAAACCAATCCTATCAATTTTTCGAAGTTTATATTATTTACACTTTTTGCCACATTTTCACCGAAAGAGGATATAAAAAGAATTTAACTAAGTCAATATACCTAACTTAAGGTACTTCTAGTTGAAACAAAAAATACATACTCCATTTATAATATTTAGAGTAGATACTTTCCATCTTTTTTATGTGAGACAAATCTCTTTTAATATTTTATAAAAAATCCAAAGTTTTGATGAAATAAAGATTAATAAAAATATAGATAAGAAAATATTAGATTTTAAAATATAATTGTCTTCTTACTTTCTTTGAAAAATACAAGTAATTAATACCCAGGGGTAAATTATTAACAAAAAAAAGAGGCAAAAATTTTAAATTAAAAGAACTATACACAATTGTCCCTCGTTGTTAGAAGCACACAAAAAAAAAATGGTGAAATATTAGTTTTATTATTTGGTGGTAATTTAGTTTAATACTACGATCATGAGTTTGATTCTAAAAATCAGTATTTAACCTCATTTATTTTAGAGTTTCATACTAAATGAAAGCTTTAACTATCAATTAGAATAAGAGAATTTATAACATTTTTTATTATTAGAAATATGAAACTATACACGATAGCTAGAAGTTAGATTATGATCATTTGCAGCTCTTAAGGGGTGCACCAGACAAACACTTGTTACGTAAGAAGGCAGAAACATCAAAACTCTGCAACTTCCCACCTGTTGGAATGGGACCGCATAGCTGATTAGAACTCACATTGAAATCTTCGAATTCTAGTTTGGTCAACTGCGACGGCAATTTCCCAAAGATCTTATTTTGACTAAGATCCAACGAAGCCAAGTTGGTGGGAAATACAACCTTGGACAGGTTAAACTCTAACAAATTCTTCGACAAATCAATCGTTGAGACACTCTTCCGTGCACCGAATATCATGGAGGCATCGCCTTCGAGCTTATTGTTAGACAAATCAATGTAGGTGAAGTCCACTACAGAGAAGGAAAGTGGGATCTTGCCGGAGAGTTGGTTGTTAGAAAGGTATAGGAAGAAAGATGGGGCCTTGAAGGACCCCAAGGAATCCGGGATGGTTCCGGTCAATTTGTTGCGGTCCAGTTTGAGATTGTCGAGATGTTTGAGGTTGGAGAGAGAGCTTGGGATGGTTCCAGTGAGTTTGTTGCCGAAGACGGTAATGTCTAGAAGGTTGGGGAGGGTGGTGAGGAATTCCGGGATGATACCAGAGAGATTGTTGTAGCTGAGGTCGAGGTACTTGAGGTTGTGGAGCTTGACAATGGCAGGTTGGACGGGGCCGACAAGATTTGGGTGCATTTGGAAGGTGAGGGATTCGAGGAATGGGAGGTCGCCAACGGACGATGGGATTTGTCCGGAGATGTCGCCGTACGTGTAGATTCGGAGGGCGATAATACGGTTGGAGTTTTCATCACATTGGATGAAGGACCAAGTGCAACAGTCTTGTTGGGGTTTCCATGACGATAGGATTTTGGGGTTGTGAAGGCTCTCTTGATGTTGAGGAGGGCTTTTTTGTCATTTGGGTTGCATAGCTCTGCAAATGAAGAAGTGAATAAGAGAAAGAAAATGAGAAAGAAAGTGGATAGAGAAAACATTGTTGATGTAATTGATTAATTGTGGAGTATGGAGAGTCATCAGAGCTACATATATAGACGTTCAATCTTACATACAAAAAAAGTGTTGTTTTTAAATACTATTTTATTTATGAACTTTTTCATTCATGAGAAGGCTAAGTTCTTCTCTACCAAAAACTATTTGTTTCTTTGCATTTTTTTTTTTTAAGTATCGTTGGAGAAAGAAAACCACAAACTCTATACAAATAGTATCATTGCTTTCAAATAAATAAGAGTCAAATATGAATGTTTAAAATCAAATTTATGCTCATGATGTTAAATTGGCTTACTACTAAATAATAAAATCAACACGCCACCAATTCTTTCCGTTATTTCTACGAGTATGGACCTTCATGTATTTGATATTTAGTATAAAAGATTTGAAAAAATAAAACAAAAAGTTTAAATTACGAATAAAAATTATCTTTTTACACGTAATTTTTTATTTCAAAATCAAATACTTTTACTCTTTAAAATAACAAAATCGTTAGATTTTTTTTTGACAATAACGAAATCGCTATTTACATAATAAAATGTTGACTAAATTGATGACTAAATAAGAGAATAATTTTCTCATAATACTAAATTCCAATATATTGATAAAATTGTTATTTTAGTCTTGTGAATTTAATTTTAAAATAAAACGAGTATAAAAGTAAATTCAAAAGAGGCACTAAATACTATTGAATGTCAAAGGTATAAAAGTTTAATTTTGAAATATTTGAACTAAATAGAAACTTGACTCAAAACTTATGAATTAAAAATTACTTAATAATCATACATAAATAGTTAATTGTTAAATATTTAATTTCTATTAGAAACAACAAAAAAATTTATTTTAGGCATCTAAATTTCATTTTTATTGGATCGATACCCATTTAGGCTTTTTGGAATCTGATACCATAAACGAGTATAGAAATGCATAGTGGAAGCCATTGAATGATAGAATATGTAGAGAGAAATTGTATTGAGGAAGATGATAGTGGTAGCTACATTGTGTACCACACAATACAATGAAATCTAAAGAGGAATATATAATAGAACTGCAAAACCCTAATCTAAACCTAAAGGTCCATTGGGCTTACACATTAAGGGGGCAATTGAATTTAGGGGTTGGAAGAGGAGGGGAGGAAATTATCCAACCTATGTTTGTTTTTTTATACATAACAACTTCTCTTAACTAGATTCTCTTCAACTCTTCCTCACATCTCATCAAACATATTTAATCCTATAAAACTTTAAATCAAACTTTATTACGATAAACATTAATAAAATTAAAAATAAAAATAATAAAAAATAAAAAAAAAATCTAACATCCCTTTTCAAAACAAAAATCCCAAAAAAAGATTTCTAACCTCTCCTCTCCAAAACACCAATTCTCAAACAAATACTTCATTCTTCCAAATCACTCAACTTCCTCTCTATATTCTCTTCCTCTTCTCTTCTCTTCTAAACTCTAAAATCCAATCACCTCCTAAGGAAGAACATAAATAACATTAAGATAAATATATAATAACAGTAACACTAATTACATTAATACTAACATCAATGTTCTAATACTCTAACATCCCCCGCAAGCGAACACGTCGGTAGATGTTGGGAGCTTGGAAATAACACCTTGAGAAGCTTGATGTTAGATCGCAGAGTTGCAGTAGATCAAATCTTGTAATCTTAAAACGAGCTGTTGAGGCCTTTTTTTCCCTTTTTTTTTCCTTTTAAACCAATTCCAGAGCAAAATGTTTTAACAACTCAAGAGATCAACCTAATTTAAAAAGGTGAAAAGAAATAGTGTATGAGATTGGTGATAGGGTTTAGTGGCCTAGAGTCTAGGCACGTGGGTTGGTTGAAGAGAGAAAATGAAAGGATGGAGAAAATATGTTCAGGTTAGAAATTATAAAATAAAATATAAAGATTTTTAATATACGCGAAAAAAAAAATGTATGAGGTTGACCTCAAAATCAATTGGCTTATTGCAACTCATATTTCTGAGTGTGAGACAATTATGAAATTCTAACATAATAATGCAATAACTGGAGAAACAATTGATCTATATTAAAATTCATTTTAAATTTCAAAACATTGGTATTTGCAGGGTCTCTATATATTAGCACTAGATCAATTGCCAAGGTTAATATACTTTTTTAAGGTACTTCTAATTTGAAAATGTTATGAACTAAGTTCTAAATATTTTACCTACGAAAAATTATATGTTCCATTTATTGTTTGAAGCACTTGGCTGATTGTCTTTCTTATACATTTTGAAGTTCCAATCAATTGATCATTTGTTTCCCTTGGATTCGTATAAAACCTAGAAACTCCCTTTCTTTTAAATTTTGTCTCTAATAATTAGACATATTATTCATATCTAACCTGATTTTTCTCTTTGTCCCATTTTAATTGATGATGAAAACTTTCTTATAATGTATAAGACGCATTTTATTAAATAATATGGAGTTCCACCTCAAAACTAATTGACAACGAAGAGAATAATTCATATCTGTTATAAATGTTTGTTGAACTCCCAAACACATTTTGCATATGTGGCACAAATTTATTTTATAAATAAAAATATATTAAAAACGAAATTATTTGAGTGACACTTCCATTCTGTATATGTGGCACCTATCAATATTGTGCCACATATACAAAACTTAGAGTTTATTTATATATTCATGGGTAAAAAGTTTTTCTCTTAATTGATTCTCCTTCTGTGTTTTTTTATACTAACTTTATTTAGAAATTTTGGGTATGTTTGGATTTGGTAAAAAAGAGTAGAATGAAGTTTTTTTAATATTTCTACCTCCATCAAATTTGCAATATTCACATGTGCAACTTGGTTAATATTTTTGAAACTCATATCATAATCGCTTGATTGTAGAGAAGTAGTTTGTTACAAAATCTAGATTCTCTTGAAGAAAGTTTATGGCTCACTTAATTTTGTTTCTTGACCATAAGGTGACCAATTCTCCATCTGTTGGTTTTGAATTGTGTGGAGAGGATGGGGATGGCTATACTGTTCCCTCCCCACTGCTCATTTCAATCAACATTCCCGCAAATTTTACCATGAAATTTTATAGGGAATGAAGTGAGGAATCACCATGGAGAAATCATAGAGATCGAGTTCGTGCGGTGAACTATTCCTCATTGAACTTTTCTTCTTTTTTTTTCCTTATTCTCGAAATTTAACACACATTCTCAATCTTAATTTAATTCACTAAATTTTAGATAATTTTTTCAATATTCAAAAAGAAATGTTTATTGATTTTTAATTAAATAATTAATTAGGTACCGAAAATATTAGTTTAAATAAGTATTTCTACCACTTTATGTATACAAATGTATTTAAAAATAAATTAATAAAATATGAAAAGGAACAAGAAACGAGGATGGAAATACATTCACCATCCCATCCCCAGTTAGCTCGCAGGGAATTTTTCATCCCCATTCACTCCCTAATCGAGAATTCCCCTCTCCATTAGGGGCAGGTCCTCGCAGGGCCATGGCCTCATAGGGAAAATAGACCTCTAGCTCCAAGCCACATAGTTATAATAGCTCAAGAGCTCAGGGACCAACAAAAGATTGGTATGTCCCTTTCCATTCCAAGTTGTACTCTAATCTTTCAAAAACGTCTTTAAGGGATGATCTTCAACGTTTCGTTGCAGAAGACTCAAAGATTTAACTAAAGAGCTAATTACAACTCCACCCACGAGTTTTCCAACTTTATTTCCCAAAGCTCAGTATAAGATCTAGTAAAATAAAGAGGAGATAATGTAATGGCCCGAGTTTTTGATGCAGTTCTCCAGGTGTGATTGTCAGTTGTTTCGATTTGTTCGTTGGGCCATTATTGCGGTTTTAGCCCTTGGGGGTATTTTAGTAAATATACCCTTAAGGCCAGTTTTGTGTTTTAACGAGTTTCGTGTTGTTTTTGTGTTTTCAGGGCATTTGAGGCTAGTTTTGCATTTTGGGAGGATTGCCACGTGTCCAAGGGTTTCTAATCGATCGATCAATCGATTAGCTTCATTCATCCTTTTATCGATCGAAATTAGAAAGTTCCCTTCGTTTTCTCCTCCATCGCTCTTCATCCTCTTCTCTGTCCATCTCGATCGCCACCCAGTAGCACCACACATCGAGCCCACGCTCGTCCAGCACCCGCACGTAGCCTCTCTGCATTCTCGTGCGCCGTCCTCGCTCGCCTGCTGTTCCGCACATGCCCAGCTACGCTCGCCCCTGCCTTCACAGCCACAGGCTCGCGACAGCAGTCCCACGCTCGTCACCAGCCCATACGCACTTGCACCGATCCGTTCGCACGCGTGCCGTCCCTGAGCAGCCATAGTCGCCCACACCAATCTCCGCTCCCAAGCCCGACCGCGTCCATCCCCTCGCAGTAGCGCTGCCCGGCCGTAGCTGCTCCCCTTTGCAGCAGCGATCCACGTCGCAGCCCGTGCGCCATCCCGCGTACACCCCAGTGCCGACCTCTTACCAAGCTTTCGCACTATTTTAGTCCCGAGAGCTGTTCGTTCGGGATTTGGGTAAAATCTATTCCTTGTGTTTTCCCTGTTGAATTATCTAGGCTGGTTTTATTAATTAATTAGCATTATTCTTAGGTTGTATACTCTGTTCGTGGTTAGTATCTATAGCTTATGTAACTATTTTAAGGTAAGGATTCCATGTCGTGGTTGTGTAGACCCTGCGTATAATATTCACTGATTGTATATGTGCTGTATGTTGTATTGTTTTTCCAACATATTTAAGAATCCTGTTATGTGATGTGTGATGACCTGACTATTAAGGTGTTGGCATGTAGCTTGATTACATTTTTGTATTGTAGAATCCTGATAGGATGACTTGTATGATGAGCATGTTGTGATTTGACTTAGGTTTAGCATGTAACATTCCTACATAGTAACTGTTAGGCTGTCATCATCTAGAGGTTGAGAGCGAACGCGACGTATGTTGTCCCCATAGGTCGGGACCAGTGAGAATCGATTCCTGTCCCCGACAGTCGAGTTGTGGTGTAGCACACCACCCCAACGAAGCCTAGTTTGTGGTCTACTAGAGCGGGATTCTTTCCTTGGTGTAAGCCTACCTTGGGACGATCCTTAGCTTCAGACATAGGTGTGAATAGGCTACCACAGTTGGGTGCCGAGGGCCTCCCACCAGCCGTGGATCAGTGGACACCATTCCATAGAGTTAGGCATGTGGACCTAGACCGGTGTAGTTTATGTAGGCCTACAACTACCCCGGTTTGCAGTAGCATGCGGTGTGTGCGCACACGCATTAGATGCCGAGAGGACGACTCCCTTAGGTTAATGTCGTCAGTACACCTATCCATTTAGTCTAGAACCAGACACTAGATACTCTCCCAGGTGTCCAGGATCAGCATAGCGTGCTGATCACTAGCCGAAAGTTAGAGACTCTCAAAGTTTGGGAGTTATGTTGATAATTCATTCTGAGATCTGTTGGTTGACGTATGCTTGGATGCTAGATGATGTGTTGTATGCGTACTGTACCCCAGCTGAGGATTCTTACAGAGTACATTGGTACTCACCCTTATTCTGTGGTTTTCCACCAGGTAACTTGGGACAGCACCGGGATGCTAGAGGAGAAGCTGGTGGATCGTGGAAGTCCGTTGCAGTTTTTATTTATTTAATTAATTTAGCATTGATTCAGCATTTTGGTTAGGGACCGAGTCCATTGGCTTTAATTGTTTAAACTGTTTTAATAATACTCTGACCAAAATCTCGAATAATGTGTTTTATTTTTATCGAACGATTTATGGATTTAAATAAAGAGGTTTTGTTTTAACTGTTTCTATTATAACGGTATTTGAATCATGCATGCTGAGTAAGAATCAAGTTTAGGACTTTTTTAGAAGTCGGATTCTTATAGATAATTTCTTAAAATGATCCCAGGAAGAAGTATACCCGAACTCAAGATCTTCATGCCTCTCATCGCCTAATCGAATCTTCGAAAATGATCATCCCCTTGTCGTACACCCAAAGTGCTCCATCCATAGTCTCTGTTGCTCGTCTTTAGAACTCTAAAAATGGAATTGATACACGCCCCGTCAAGAAGGATACCATATTAGATAGCGTAGACATCCATCTTAAAACCAATTGATAATGAGAGGAGTAGTTCACCTACCTTATAAACATTAGGAGATATCCTTATCTTATGAATGTGAGATTCTTTTTTATAGCATATTAGAGAATATGAGATTCTACTTCAAAATCAATTGACCCTAAACCCTTACCTTATGAATGGGAATAACCGATATTTCTTTATAAATGCTAGTTGAACTCTCTACTTTTTTAATGTGGGACAATTGTGAGATCCTAACATACCCTCTCAAGATGGTGTCTCTTTTGGGCTCACCAATCTTAAATCGAATCTCAATTTCATTTTGATTAGATTGATACCCATTTAAGCTTTATGAACTTTGATAGCATATTAGAAAATATGGGATTCCACCTCAAAACCGACTATGAAGAGAGTAATTCATACTTCAATGTTAGACAATTGTGAGATCCTAACAATAATGTTCTTGTCCCAAGATTCCATTTCGACGCGACGCACCAACTCCCAAATACCAGAGATTAACGTTCTGTACATGTCAACATAAATTTGCATAAGGCGAGTTCTTCAACCGTCTATTTGCAATATCAATTTCATCATCTTCAAACTCGACTCTTTATGAATGAATTCGACTATCATCCCTAACTTTCTCTCTGAATAAGAAACCAAAGCTTCTTATAATGAAATCATTTTTTCAGAGAAGAGAATTTATTAATCAGGATAAATTTACCATTTTTACCACTTTCCATTAGGCTATACTAAATGGGAGCCCAACCCATTTAGAGCCTCTAAAAATCATCATGAGTAAAATTAAAGTTAATATCATTTCCACAATATCATAAATTCGAAGTATTCGTGATAAAAACACTTATTGCATCTCAAATGATTCACTTCTCACTTGCAATCATGGAACTCAAAGAAAGAACTCAATGAAAAAGAGGTACTTTTTTTCATTCAAATTACAACATCTCAGCAATCACAAGCAAAAAGCCAGCACAAACAATTCTCAACATAAAAAAAAGGAAATCTGGAAAGAAAAAAAAAATGGGACTTTCAATTTCTAATAAGAAAGAAAGAAAAATTAGTATTGGATAAATGATGAACGCCAAAGCGCCAATTCGCCGCAGAAAAATCACAGATCACATTCTTGCAGCCTATGTAAGAAATAATAAGATATTGCTTTGAGTCATTCCTCTTCCTAACATAAAATACGAAAGAAAAAGTGAGCGAGAAAAATCAAACTTGTTATGTCGTCTCGAACTAATGTATTCAATTGAGAATGCAAGTAAAGGGTAACAAGTTAGTAGTGTAAATTGTAGATGGAGGAGCCGTTAGCTAAACCAATTGATCATATTCGAGCCATTTGTAACCGAGTCGATTGGATATACATCCAGCCCTCTTGTCCGACCAGGTGCTCCACCTTTGAGCAAGGATAAATCCAACACAATCCTGCTTCCCAAAAGATTACAAGTAAACACATCGAACACCTTAACTTTCAAATCATAACTGCAAAAATCATTACTCAAGTACTTACATCTTACGGGATTCCTTCTCGAGATCTAAAGTTCGGTAGGTAATCATTATTTTGTTGTCGATCCTCGACACTGAATGGACAATTGGAGGAAGGTCCAAATCATCTGAGACTGGAGAAAGTTATATAAATATGTAAAATATATCACCTTATGAAGTATGCATCTGTTAGAACTTTCATTTATGAAAGAAATTTCTTACTTGATTTGGTGCAAGTGTTGACACTCCCATCAAGCCCTAAGAGTTTCTGAAATAATTTGAGTGATGAAAATGATGAGAAGTCTGCTAGCAGAAGAATAAATTAAACACATATTTCCATTCCATGGCACAGGAAATTACCTTCAGACTTTCATAGCACTCTTCAAGGTTATCATTGTACAAGAAGTGATCAAATATACCAGATGATTCTCCTTGCTTAATCTCCACCTCTGCATTCCGCAGTCTTTTGAGGATTTGTTCTTCGGTCTCAGTTCCCCTGAAAGTGTAACGACCCATATTCAGACTGGTAACATGAATGAAAAAGTTTTTAGATTGGAAACGCAATCTTTAACTCACCTAGCACGAAGGCGCTTCTCGAGTTCAGCCATTGAGGGGGGACAGATGAAGATGAATATAGCATCCAGGGAACTAGCCTTCACAGACCGAGCACCTTGAACATCAATGTCAAGAATGCATCTCTACAGGGAAAACAACAAATATTTCAGATTTGCAGCACCACTCATTTCAACTAGGTAGAAACAGACAATATGATAACCATCGTACGAACCAGATAAAACTGAAAAGAATCCACAAATAGAAGCAAATTTCTTCTTTAAAATCAATTCTAAAGAGACCCAATTGACTTCCATGTAAAATCATACATCTTCAGAGTAAAATTATTCATTCTAGCTGGCAAGAGCACACGAAAGAAATGATTTTTTTATAAATCAATGGCTATCAATTTTAAGAGATGGTCAAATACGTACTTTTCCTGCGTCTGCTACAACCTCAACTGCTTCGACACTAGTTCCATAGAGATTTCCATGAACTGAAGCAAACTCAAGAAATTTCATCTCTTTTATGTCCTTTTCCATAACACTTCGTTCTGTAAAATGATAATGAAGCCCATCTTTCTCCATGTTCCTTGGGGCGCGGGTTGTGTGGCTAACAGAGAATCCAAACAAGGAAGGAAATTCTTTCATGAGCATGGATATAAGAGTACCCTTGCCCACTCCAGAAGGACCGCTGACAACAATTGGCTTATCGACAGTTCCCCTCACACCTTTACTCCAAGCAACAACTTCACAACCCAAAGATTTTCTCTGTTCTTGGACATATGGGGTATCCACCTACTCACGTTAAAATAGGTGATATCATAAGAGAAAAAATTGAGAAATATGTCATTTTCAGCTTATCAGGTGTAAGAATCACAATTCCACTCGGTATCAATTTTCACACACTTTTAGGTAATATCCAAAGAGCGATCTTGTGCTGTTGAGTTCTCATTAACATGTACATCAAATCGAATTTTGCCTCATATTAACAACTAACGAGTATACTTCCAGACCGATGAACTTTCAAACAATACAAAAAACTAACCTCAAGAAACCAAAAAGAGTCATCTAAGAGGGATCCACCCTTAATAAACAATATGCGGTCGTCATTTAAAGCTATTGCCGAATGACCTTTACATGGATCCGGTATTGTGCCCAAAACGACCGGATCAATCCTACAAATTCCACTATAACTTAGAATACTAGAACTGAAAGACTTAATTGCATAACCAAGGGAGAAACTTACCGTGTTCCAGACGAATGATCAAATATTTGAACTCGAAAGGACAACAGCGATTCATCACAACCTCCATCAACCACATACTGCCAAAGCATATAAAAAAGCCAAGACTTAAAGAGATGATTTTTTGATGATTCACAATCACTATAGAACAATGAATTCATATTGAGATAAACAAAAAAAAACAATACAAATAAACAAGCATACAGTTTTATTGCCGATGACAGTGGCTGTTTCACAACCTTTGGATTTTAAACCGAACCCATTCAGAAAGCCCTTCTTCAAATCACTAACCAAGAAAGCTGGGGCTTCTCCCTAATGACCACAAAATCCAACACAATTGTTTCAGAATAAAGAAACAGTACGATCCTTTCACATAATCAACATAACTAATCCTCAAAGAAACGAAAATCCCACATTAAAGAACAAAAGGGAAAGCTTAAAAAATACATTAAAAGCTCACCATGGAGAAAATAAATCCTCCAAGTTCTAGATTACCCTGATCAAGACAGATGGAATGAAAAATGAGATTCAAACCAAATACTTCAGAATTCAAGAAGAAGCTGAAATACCCAATCATAAAAAACATAAATCGCACATAATAATCAAATTACACGACATAAACCAACAAGAAAGAACAGGGGTTCACAACCCAAACCCTCCAAAACCAGAATAAACTCCAAAAACCAAATTCCCAGAAGAAGAACTATCAATGCCGCCAATGAAAAGTGGAAAACAAACAACACAAGAAAACAAACCTAAATCCACAGTTAGGATCTCAAAATATCCAACCCCACATTCAGAAACACAAAACAAATGCGAGAAAGAAGCAAAACTAGAGCCAAAAACAGCAAAATCAAAGGCAACAAAACAAAGGGGTCAAAAATTAAGAAAAACCCAGTAGAAATCAACAAAATGAAAGGGCATTAAGAGTACTACCTGAGCGAATTCTGAGCAAAGGGGTCGCTAAGCTCGGGAAATCGCAGAGTAATTGGGTAAAAGGGGCGAAAAGGAAGACGACCCAGTATCCAATTAGGCTCAAATCGTGAAAAATTGGTGGGGATTTCTACGAAATGGGAACAAACCCAGATTGGAACAAACGAGAAGGGAGAAGAGAAGAAGCGTAGAGAAGATTGAGGAGCATTCTGGTATTTGTAGGCAGAGAAAGAGAAAAAGAGATGAGAAAAATAAAGAAATATAGAGAGAAGAGGTTTTTGGTTTGCATTCAATTCACGGAACATGAAGACCGGCTTTCGTTTTGTTGCGTGATGCTTATGGTATTTTGCTATTCCTATATTTACCCTTTTTGTGTTACCCAAGCAATATTTGATTAATTATTAGTTGTCATTTTTCTTTCTTATTCATTTTCATCTTTTGACTTCTTATATTTTGGAATGTGCATGGTCAAACTTAGATCGGTTTATGGGAGTTTCTAAAATTTTTAAGTTTCGTTCACTTTTATGCATTAGAGTAGTTTAACTCAACTTAATCATATATTTCAGGTCAATAGGGTACGATTTTCGAGTTATGCGAGTAGAATTGATACTATGTTAGATAGTGTGAACATTCATCTCAAAACCAATTGATAATGAAAAGAGTGGTCCACCTATCTTTTAAACACTTAGTAGATTTTCTCACCTTATCAATGTGAGATTCTCAACATGCTTCTTCAAGATGGTGCCTTTTTTAGGCTATCAAATCTTAAATTGGATCTTAATTTCATTTTTATTTGATCGCATACAAGTTTGGCTTAATGGGCTCTGATACCGGTTGATAATGATGACAACATAGGAATGTCCACGTTGATGTGATATTGTCGCATACACCATCATAGTTTTGCTTTCAAAATGTCTCATTGTCATCACTTATATAGTCATGAAGGTGTTTGGATGAGAATTTGTGGAGGAGTTAGTAGAGAGTTTAAAATAATAGTTCGTTTGGATGTTGTTGTTGATAGATGGGTTAAAATAAGAGCTCATTTGAATGTTTGTAGAAGTTGATAGAGAGTTTTGTTATTATGAATTATGTGACATTTATGAATTTTTTAATAAAAAATAATGTATTTTTATTTGTTTATTATTTAAAATCTCAAATACTATATTTATGTTTAAAACTTTCTTTACTAATATTACTTCATTTATTTTCCTTTTTTATTATTTTTTTTTATTTCAACATTTTTATTTTTCGTTATAATACTTTTTTTATGCTATGAATTTTACTTTATATTTTAAAAAAATCACATAAAAACTTTACAAAGTAACTAATTTGATGATAATTATTGAATTAATGATGGATCATTGATATTATGCAAATAAATAAAAGTTTAGAATCAAAACAAAATGAACTATGAAATTACTCTAAATTTCAAATTATAAAACATATTTTGAAAATATGATATTATGTAAATAAGAATAGATTCCAATTAATTAATTCAAACTTAATGAAAGTAAGTAGATGAAAAAATATTGATAAAATTTTTTTAAAAAAAAATTAAAATTGATTATGAAATTACAATTAAGTTTAAATTATGAAATATACTTTTGAAATACGGAATTGATTATAAAATTATGGTTAATTTTAAATCCCAAAAAATATGTTTTTACAAAGCTTTATCATATAAACACAAATATTTTTCAATTAATTAGTTCAAATAAAAATTAGTTAGATCACAAATATAAATAAAATTGATAAACAAAAAATAAAATTGATTATAGAAATACTACTAATTTAAAATTATAAAACATATTTAATTATAAAAGTGTTGAAAAAAGGAATATAAAGAAAGAAAACAAAAATAAGGATGAGTTATTTTAAGACATGCAAACAAACACCTCTGGTGAGTTAGGGGAGCCTTGAAAACAAATATTTAAAAGAGATATAAGTTACTCTCTTATTTGCCAGTTGGTTTTAAGGTGGAATCGCATATTTTCTATTATGGTATCAGAGCCTATTAAGCTCAAACATGGATTTGGTCCAATAAAAATGAAATTAAGATCCGATTCAAGATTTGGTAGTTCAAGAGAGGAACCATTTTGAGGAGGCGTGTCGAAAATCGCACATTGATAATGTGAGGATATCTCCTAGTGTTTAAAAGGTAAGTGGACTACTCCTGTTATTGTCAATTAATTTTGAGATAAATATCCACACTATCTAATATTATCAATATATAATTTGATTTTTTTAGAACCATATAATTTCATAGTTAATGTGTTAATTTTATATATATAACTATTTATGAAGACTTTGGTTTGAGAGTAATGAGAATGATTATGGATATATAACTCTCTAATTCAACTAGGGTCCAGTAAATTATTGTTCTCAAAATTACTATTTATTCTTTCCTAACTATTTTTTCATTTTTTCTATAGTAATTTTTCATTTTCCACATATTCACTATTTTACTTTTCATGATCATTCAATTCCTTTCATAATCATTTTAAATATAGATAACAATTTTACATAATCATTTTCTTCACTTTAAATATTAATAATTATTCTTCATGTTAGTCGATTCTTTCTGTATTTCTTTCATGATTTTCATTGCTTTCGTAATCATTTTCAATCTCTTTGTTTCAACCACCTTTTAAACAAATTAGGAATTGGGAATGGTTATTTGACATAAATAAGAACAAAACGCAATTTACATAGTATATGTTGATTGAGAAGTTATAGTTACAAATTTTCCCTAGCTCAAAGAAAAAATAATAATAATAATAATAATCGGTCACATTAGAACTATTTTTTTCAATTGATTCAGTTTGATCTATAGTATAAAATTAAGGAATAGTTTATTCATTAAAGTTCGAGTGATTTGGGTTGGTTTCGATTGGTTTGATTTGGGTTTAGTTGGTTCTGTAGGTTTAGTTAGGATTATTAAATGGGGTTGATAAAAAGTTTGGTTTTTTTATGTCATGTTTGACGTTTAATTAACTAAATATGTTGTTATGAATGTCAACTAGGCAAGATAAGAATAGTAGCTAACAAAAAAATTCCATAGATAAAAATATTGTTTATAAATTCAAATGTGACGTTTTTATAGTTCAAACAACAATATCTGTGACAAATGGATTCGACTTTGTAATTCAATATATATATATATATATATATATATATCCATTCCTAATAAGCTAAACTTATTTGGACATCAAATATGATCTTAATATAACTAAATCTTTTTTTTTTCCTTGATAACTTAGGATTAATTTACTTAATTGAATGATGTTAAGTTACACGAAGGTTTCAAATGTTAAAGTTAAAATAACAGATGCCAATGTTAAAAGATGGTGATGGTAGGAGTAAATATAAAAATGGTATAAACTTTTAAGTTCCATTTAATACCCATTTAATTTTTAGTTTCTGAAAATTAAAGTTATAAATATAATTTTTATAT
Source organism: Sechiopsis laciniata (assembly GCA_037833695.1). NCBI lineage: Eukaryota > Viridiplantae > Streptophyta > Magnoliopsida > Cucurbitales > Cucurbitaceae > Sechiopsis > Sechiopsis laciniata. Next base: position 14,385,658 of record JBBMKA010000026.1, on the reverse strand, counting down.
ATAAATTTTCTTGTTGTATTATCTACTTAATATCTATGTTTTCAAAATCAAAATCATATTTTGAAAATTAAAAATAAAATACAAATTGATTGTTTGATTTTTTTGAAGTTGAACTAAACATTCAAATATTTCAATTACAAAGGTAAAAATTATGTCAGTTTTTTTTTTAAAATAATATTTTTTAATCATAGAGAAATTTGATATAATTATAAGGGAATTTACTATCACCATACATTCTACCTCTTATATTATATTAGCAGCACAATTTCTAAAATAAATTATCTATCGTACATTAATTTCTATCGGTAATAGAATTTAATAACTCATAGACTCATTCTATCATTGATTTTTTTGAACACAATCAATGATAGAATGGTCTACAACTAATTGAATTCTATCCGTTTTAATTTTGTGCTATAAATGAAAATATTTTGCCATTTTTTATTATACGTGCAAAATACCTTAATTATAAACTATTATAAGATCATGTCTTAGGAAATGGATATACATACACATTTCATCAAAGTAAGATATATGATACTTTCACTCCAAGATTAAAATTTACTTTTCTTTCAAAAATAAAATAAAATTTACTTTGACATCACACCATCTTTTATGTGTTAATAAAAGTTTTAAAAATTATGAGAGTAAGAATTTGATTTTTAAGAAATCAATATTTTTACAGAGATTTTGAATAAAATTAAAAATACCATAAAAAAAGAGACTAAAATATTTATCAAGCCTGTATTTTAGTTCTTAGTTTAAATATTTTTTAGAATAATTTCATAAATTATTTTGTTGCTTAATGTGAACTTTTTATTTCATTATCTTAATTATTTTAAATGAATTGCTTAACTTTACCGTTTCATTTTTTTATAAGACAATAGTCATACAATTTGTATTTAATTATATGTATTTAGTCAATCAGAACATATAGTTTAAAGAATAAGATATATATCAATAAATATTTAAAAGTTTAGTCCCATTCTCACGCACATTTATTGAAATTAATATAACAATTTACTATGATGAGTATCTTAAAATACTTTAAAGTGAACATAATGAGACTTGCATCAGGATTAAGAATTATGAATACCTCAACCTCTCTTATTATGCTAAAATAAATTAAAATCATAAACTACGTACAGTAAAATCTAAATAAAGTTTGAACAGTAAACATGTAAATGCTTATAATTAAATTGGAAAACATTATTTTCACATATTAAAAATAACAATACTTCAAAGAAGGTAGGACAGTTTTTTAGAATTGAAATTCAGTTCTTTTGAACAAATCCAACTAGATAGAATCTTTTGGCTGTCTTGTGTGAAAATGAATTGTTACATTCATGACATAAAATGATTCTCTATTTTATTCTAGAAATCAATCCTTACCACTGAAGAATGGTAAAATTAGCATGGTATTATAAGAAAATGTTTACATGTGTATCCAATATTTTTTTGGAAACTTATAAGATTAAAAAAATTCAAAAAATAAGTATAAATATAATCATTTAAAAAAAACAATTTAACAATCATAGTGAGAGATATTAGTAATAATATTGTATTAATAATATATAATATTATAATAATACATAATAATACTCTATTAATAATAATAAATAAAACATAATATTGTATTAATAATAAATAATAGAGTATTAATTAATATTAATAATATAATATTGAAACGTATTAAAAATTATGGATATAAATATTTTAAAATTTCAATACTTTGTAATTATTTTATTAGAATTGTCATCAATTACAATTTTCTTTTCCTTTTTTTTTTTTTTACTAGAAAAGGTATTTATATGTTTTTATTCTGATTAAATAAAATATTATTAAACCGGAAAATACCCTTACTAAGATGTCTATAAGAAATAACCACCTTCCTCTTTTGAATTTTACATATATAAGATTTTACAGAATTATATCTTGCTCCCTAATTGGTTTTTTTTTTTTTAGATTACAACAATAAGGGGGAGGGATTCGAACTCAATACTTCATAGTCATTAGGTATACACTGATAATGCTCAACCACTACCGAGTTTAATTGGTGGATCTAAGGTGGTTACATAATTATAACCACCTTCCTATTTTGAAATTTTCATATCTTTGTATTGATCGTAATACAATAATTAAGTGCAAATACCATTACAGTTTTTCTTTTTCCGAACTTTTACTCTAAAAACACAAATACTCTAACGATCCAAAATTCCAACTAGATAATTAAAAATAATTATCACACATGCAAAATTTTCTCAACTCCATGACAATTAATAAAACCGAGTTTTGTTACGACTTAAAATTACCAATTAGATAATTAATAATAAATATCATGCATGTAGAATTTTTTCAACTCGGTTACAATTAATAAGATCAGGTTTTATGTAAAAATAACTAATTTTATTAAAATATAATAAAACGGCTTTAAAGAAATTCCCCTTAAAACATTTAGAAAGATTTTTGCGGACAAGAATGTAGAAAATATGGAATTTTACATATCTCTATAGCTAATGCGGAATAAAAGAATTATCTCGACCGTATCCATGATCTCAGCTTGTCTTGGGAGACATGTTCCAATTTCCTAAAAATAAATGTTAAATATAAAAGATGAGTTTTGAGAAAATACCCAGTAAGAAAACCCCTTTTATAGGGATATTATATTACACATGATCAATCAATATCTCATATATTTATCAGAATTATCATAGCAGTTCAAGCAAACATTTAAAACTCTAAGTCATGAAGTAGATAGTATAAAACAATAAGTTATCTCAACAAGCAATTAGTATCTTACATATAAATAATAAGAATGATTAATAAATAGTCATAAATACTAACAATCAACCGACAATATAAATTAATTATAAGGACAACCTTAACAAGCATCTAACCCTAACAAAATGGGATATTGACCCTCTCATAGGAGCCAACAAGCTCGCAGTATGAATATGAGATATAAACCCTTTTATTGGGACCCGCTGGCCCGCTGTATGGAAGAAGGGGACCAACAAGTCCATCCTCATCCTATATGAGTTTTGCATGGACCAATATGTCCTTTATTAATTAGTAGCATGGACTAATGAATCTGATAAAAGCAATAAGGTGGACAGTACTCCAATATAAGCAGTAGCGTGGACCAATAAGTTCGATATAAATAGCAACGTGGACACTAAGTTCGATATAAACAACAACGTGGACACTAAGTTCTGTACAAACAGTAACATGGACATTAAGTCTAATATACAGTAGCAACATGGATAGGGCTAGAACCTTTCTATTAATTCTTCATAGTCCTAGCTCATGCAATTCTTAATAAGATAGAGCATAACATGCTGCTCTTTACTCTTCATCCTTAATAATACGTGTTTAATTTTAAATTTCTTAACTCCCTTAAGAGTAAAAAATTTTAATGTGTCAATACTAGCTCAAACCTCTTATCTCACATTCTTCATCACTTTCTCTAAACTTAGTCAAACCGCCAACTAATCATAAATTGATTACATCGAGCTATTTCTTGTGATTTCCTTATCCTTTAACTGCAACACTTAAACACTCAAGAATCCAATGCATATCTTTATTGATCATTACTTAAATATTCAAATATCTATTCCAATCTTAAAATCTTTGGCAAGCTTAATTAATTCCAACAATGAACTAAGTATTAATAACTATGGTAATCAACGACCAAACCCCGAATTTATCGCCTCAATCCAAACTAAATCTTGCCACTATAAATTCTTAACGTCAAGCTCTTAAATTCTCTTTAATCATCTGCAATGTCTTAGATGCTTGCAAGAACTTAACTAATTAATTAAACAATCATGTTCAATCTCATAAAACCCCAACTTAAGAACCACATACGTTAATCTAATACAAACATCAAAACAATAATATTAATCAACTTATCAACCACATATGATAATCTAATAAAACTATAAAGCAATGATAAACCACAAGTTTGCCACAAACCACATAAGAATTACGCTCTTGAATTTAAAACCTTGCATAAAAATCCATGAGCATAAACGGCTATGTTAGCAATAAAAGACGGATTTGAGTTGAAACAAACACGAACGGTTCCGGGAATGAGCGTCTCGACATGGTTTTTCGCCGAACATAAGTTTCACAACATGGAACTCGTGGGGGGTTTGAGCAAGAAGAATAAGAAGGATAAGATGGATTTCATGGGTTTGAAATGCGTTAGATTTGCAAAAAGTAAGGTTTTTGCCCATTGATTAAGAGGTTGCAACATAATGGTTAATATATATATATATATACACACAAGTGTGGGTTTTTATCCAACTTAGTGTGTCCCTAGTAGGAGTCTGTGGTTAAAGAGTTTAATCCTATTAAAGTGATGGTTGTTTTATCCCAGTGGGGAAGTGGAGCTCCTTAAATGATGAATCGTGTATTGCAGTCTATGATATAAACGTTATTACCTTATTGCCTATCGAAAATCACCCATAATTATGGGAGGATAGTTAACCAGTATTTATCTTTTGAGCCTGTTTCTTTATTTTTGATAAAAGAAAATAAAAAATAAAAAAGTTGTGGTTCAAACACTAAGGCCCCGTTTGATAACCATTTCGTTTTTG
>JBBMKA010000026.1:14357053-14380957 GCA_037833695.1 Sechiopsis laciniata | reverse complement strand
ACAGAGTTAACTATATTGTCTAATAGTATTAGAACCGAAGTTAGAGGGACATTTTCTTATCAAAGACAAAATACATTGTTTAATTCAATATCACTTTGTACGTGAACTCATTGTAAGATTAACACTAAGGACAATTCTGTTGATATGATAATTAAATCCATTCAAGTATTATTTGAGTTTGCTTGGTGTTCCTAGTTTCTAAACTACTTAAACTTTAGAGAACATGACTAAAACTTTTCATTTAACATTTGGATCAATTTGTTAATGATGTTGCATCGAAAAGAGTAGAGACCTCATAACAATATATAAGAGATACGAGTTACTCTCCTTGTAGCCAATTAATTTTGAGATGGAGCCCTATATTATCTAATATGGTATAGAGCTCATAAGTTCAAATGAGTATTAGGTCCAATAAAAATGAAAATTGAGATTTGATTCAAAATTGGTGAGTCCGAAAAAGACACAGAGAGATTATAACAAATATAGTGGAACAAACATGGAGAGATTTTCAAGTGACATGCTTTCCTTCCCCTTATATTAGACTTCTTATCTTTGGCTTTTATTTATATGAGAATATTATTAATTTCTAATTCTATTTAAGGACTGGATTTTATTGAGTTGAAATATGGCTGTATTTGGAAATTTTAGTGAGTGTTTAATTTGAGTATGCTTTTTTGTAATCTTATTTGTGAAACAAAAAAAATATTTGGTCAGATCCTTATGTGAAAAGTCATCCATGAAAGAGACCTAACGTTTGTGGCCATTTATTGATTGTTTAAGAGCAGGGCGTATACAGATCAATATGTAATATCTGCGAAGATAGATGTAAAATCGAAGAGAAAAAACAAAGAAAAATGAAGAAAAAAAGAAAAAAAAAAAAATCTATAAGAAAAAATCGCCCTGATATTTTGTCATCAAGGCAATTCACCTAAACATAACATAATGTGTATGAGAGATATGTTCAAATGTACCATTTAGTGTCATATAAATATTTTTATAAATAAAAATTATTAAAAAAACTATTTATTCAGTAGTCTTAAATTAGGATTCTTCTCTTCTTCTTCAATAAAAAAATTAAAAAAAAAAAAAAAAAAAGTTAGGATTCTTCTATATATTAATGTGTAGGGAAGTTTTTTTCGTTATAAAGAATGTATTTAAATTTCAAAGTTTATAGGGTCGATTATAAAGAATGTATTAACACAGTTGTGGAAGCCTAAGAACCAATTTCTAAAGTTTATTACCGAAGAGCTTCATTTCCTCAATTGGTGCTTGCTTATATAGAGTAAACAGCCACGCAATTCAATAACTTTACGGGTGATTGATGAGAGGAGAGGAGATCGAGTGGAAGAGTGTTATGTAAACTGCAATCAACAATCAATGCGAAGATAAATAAAACGTAAAAGACGAAGAAAACAATACATAAATTTATGTGGTTCACTAATGTTTTTTATTACGGAGAAACAAACAATACAGAATTACAGAGTGAATGTCATAAAATGGCTAGGGTTTAATTCGAGTTTATATATATACTCTCATTGAACCCTATTACAGAATTCGTAAACATTAAAAACAGAATGCGGATGCGTAAGTGCATGCGAAAGCGCTTACGCTGCAGAGTACGAAAATGGGTTGCGCTAAACGCATGTGGATTGTATAGCTGCAATCGCGCGCAATACGAAAAGTGTTTGCGCAACGGGGGCATTGCGCCCCCCCCCCCCCCCCACTCCCTGACCCTACAGCGAGACCCCCGACTACTAATCGCAGGGCATTAATGCGTTCAAGCCATATCTAAAAAAATCTCCACCTTGACTTTGACCCTCCCTCAGATGCAACAGATTGTACCAGCAGTATACCAGAATGTTCCTGACGAACCAGGTATATGCTAAACACATACCAGACTCAGATGTATTCCAGATTCAGATGTATACCAGATTTAGATGAATACCAAAACAGATGTATACCAGGCGCACAACAAACTCAGATGCTTTTCTCTGCCTCAGATGGTCCCTCAGGAACCGTAGCAACAATAAAAGTTCAGCAAGTCCAGACAATGCTGAAACTTAGCATGCGGCACTGCCTTGGTAAACATATCAGCAGGATTATCAGCAGTGCCCACTTTCAGAACCTTTATCCTTTTCTTATTTCGCAGAAAATGATATCGCACATCTATGTGCTTATTTCTTTCATGATGAACCTGATCCTTCACAAGGCATATAGCACTCAAACTATCGTAGTACACTACTGCGCGATCATGATGCAAATCAAGATCACCGACGAGTCCTTTCAACCAGATTCCCTCTTTAGCAGCTTCTGTCAATGCCAGACAAAGTCAATGTAGGCTACAAAGTAGCCTTCCAACTCACAACAGAACCACACAAAGTGAAAACATAACCAGTCATTGATTTTCTATTATCAATATCCCCAGCATAGTTAGAGTCAGAATAACCCGTCACTAAGCATTGCGTCTCATTCCCATAAACAAGACCAACATCAAATGTACCTCTATGGTAATGAAAAATCTTCTTCACAACCTGTCAGTGTTCTTTTTCAAGTAGGCTCATATACCGACTGACAACATTAACAGCATAGGCGAGGTCAAGTTTAGTGCAAACCATAGCATACATTAAGCTACCAACTGCACTACCATAAGGAACGCGGGACATGTATTCCTTCTCAACTTCAGATTATGGTGCAAATTTTGAGAGTAACTGAATATTAGCAGCACTTTGGGTACCTATAGGCTTCTCGATCGACATGTCAAATCTTGACAAGATCTTCTGAATGTAACCCTTCTAAGACAAGAAGAGCTTATTCTTTTCTCTTTACCTATAAATCTCCATAGCCAAAATTTTCTGAGCAGCACCAATATCTTTCATCCCAAACTCAGTACTCAGCAGATCTTTCAACCTCTAAATATCATATTTCAACTTTACAGCTATGAGCATGTCATCTACATACAGAACCAGATAGATGATCGAACCATCTTTACACTTGTCGTGATACACACAACAATCATGTCATCTATATACAAAACCAGCGAAACCCTCGACTACTAATCGCTGGGCATTAATGCGTTCAAGGCATATCTCAACAAAGAGGAAGAGGAAATTGAGTGATTTGGAAAGTACTTGTTTGAAAATTGATATTTAAGGAGGTGTTTGGATGTGGTTTTGGATGAAGAGTTAATTTAAAGCGTTATTTTGATGAGTTATTTTGAGTAATTAGAAATTGAGAGAGGTAGTCAAAACTCGTTTGAATGTAGTTTTTATATAGAGGAGTTAGAATTAAAAACTTGTTTGGATGTAGATTTAAAATGAGTAGTTAAAAAAGGAATGATTAAAAATGGGTAGTTAAAAATAAATTATTTTAAGAAGTAAGAAATGAATGATTAGAAATAAGTGATTAGAAATTAGGAGTTTTTTTTTTTTTTTTTTTTAAACATAGAAATTAGGAGTTGTGTGAGTAATTATAAATGAATAATTAGAAATGAGTGCTTAAATGAGGAATTATTTTTAATAGTAAAAATGAGGAGTTATTTTAAATAGTTACAAAAAACTCGTTTAAATGTTGTTTTTCAAGGAGGAGTTAATAAATCCTATTTATTTAATTATAATCATTGTATATTTGTACTCATTTATAAATTTAATATATATATATATATATATATATATATAGATATATGTATGTATGTATATATATCTATATATATATATATGTATGTATGTATGTATATATATGTATGTATATATATATGTATGTATGTATATATATGTATGTATGTATGTATATATATGTATGTATGTATATATATGTATGTATGTATATGTATGTATGTATGTCTCCCAGGGGTGACGCAGTGGTTGAAGACTTGGGCTTTGACGGTATATGCTCCCTTCAAGATCTCAAGTTCGGAACTAACCTGTGACATTACTCTTCGATGTCTCCGTGTGCCCTTCGATGGAAGGGTATGGTTACCTTTGTTTAAAATATATATATATATAAAGATTATAACTTAATTTTTTAGATTAACTCAATCATTTTACTATTTATTGGGGTAAAATTGATATTTTTTGAAAGTCTTGTTTGCAGTTTGTTATTGGGAGAATAATATTTTTTTTTCATATTTATTTTAATAGTAACAACCTCTTTTAATTTTGATCATTATGACTTAAATTTTAATTTTATAATTCAATTTCAAAATTTTGATAATTATCTACATAAAAATAATAAATTTAAATTATTTATTCTCGCAAATTCAAATTTTCTTATTCAAATAAATTTCTATCAATATGCATTAAAAATAGTACAAAAAAATTGGAATAATTTTTTTTTTTTTACTTTATTTCTCTTCATATTGATCTTTATAATGTCTAATTTCACATCTAATTTTCAAAATTTAATAATAGTTAAAATACAATTTTGGTTTCTAGACTATGGACTTTGTTTCATTTTTTTTATCCTAGTTCAATTTTAGTCCTTAAACTATGAAATTTGTCTAAATTTTGATCTTTCAAGTTTTCAATGTTCAAATTTAGTTCATCAACTTTGATGAAAGTTTTAAAAAAATGGTCTCTATAATTCTTTTTCATGCTTCTCTCTTCTCTCTCATTAGTTTCTCTCTCTTCAAGTAAGTGTAATATGGCCCCTTTCCAAAACTAAAGAGCTGTTAGGTTTAAATGGGTTGGGCTAGGAAGGGATCCTTCCTTTTGTTTGGCCCGGTGGATATTTTCTAGGGGTATTAAGGTAACAATTGCCTACTTTTTTTATAAATAAGAAAATTTATAATGAATGGTTATTCCGACAAATTAATAACAAATGTAGTCAATTTTTAAAATATTTGCATTCATAGTTATTAATAAGTTTTAATACTGTATTATTAGTACTCATTAATATAATATTACTTATTATTAATATAGTATTATTATTAATACTTATGACTATGATTGCTAAAAAAATTTAAAAGTAACCATATTTTTTGAATTTGATTAATCTAAAAAATTTCCTTAAAAATAAATGTGTCCACATTCCACCATCATTTAAATGTCTATGTATTTCATATATAAGGCTAGAGAGAAAGTAGTTTCATCCAAAAATGCCAAAGTTTATTATATTTTCAAACCAATTTTATGCATTATTTAATAAGAAATACTTTTCTACTCACCAACAACTAGAGTAACTCTACTTCATTTTTTTTTTCTGGAAAAAAATCAACATAAAAGAAAAGGTAAATAAAATTTCTTACATCAACTAGTGTCAAATCAGTAAAATCACTAGAAATATTTCTCTTATTTAATTAATAAAATCCTACCACGGCCTCAAATGAGGACATCCACAAGTGCTCCACAATATCTCATTTTATTTTCTTTTAAAAAACATATGTTTCATGTTATATTGATAATATTTAGATAGATTTAAAAAAAAAAAAAAAAGAAGATAATATTCAGATACTGCATAATTATTTTCAGAGAAAGGTTCATTTCTGTTACACTTCAACACAAATCACCAGTTTCCACACCCTCACCTGAAAGAAGGCGATCAAAAAAAAAATCCTTAAAAATTACAAACCAGACGTTCTGAACCACTTCCATCATCCATGACTGACTCTAAGGCTTGAACAAAGAATGTACCTGCCTCCCACTAGCCCGAAAAAAATGTTGATTTATAGTTAGACTATAAAAAACTTGCTAATTAGAAAAGTCAGTGGCACTCAAGGAGAACGATATAATTCTATAGGTAAAATGGACTTTTGATTCAACTATAATTATGAACAACTCGTGAAACATCAATGGACATAACTCATTCTGTAGTGCATAAAAGTGCAACTTAAATCTTTAGTGGAATAAGCTTGTGGTTAACAAATGAAAATTGATATAAAGACTAAAGATTTTAGCCTAATTGATCTCGTATAGTTTGAGTAGGTTCATCATGTCTTAGACTAGCTTATAAGAACACTAGGTAGATATGTATGAAGAGTTTAGTTTGAATAGTTCAAACTAATAATTTAATATGTTGGACATATTAATATGACAGTTTTAGTTCAATGTATTTGATACATAAACTAATTATTAATATATTAGATATATTAATAAATTAATATTTATTGGATAAATATTAATTAAAAAGAACTAATTAGTATATTGGATATATTAGTTAGAGATATTTATTGGATAAATATTATTGAGAGTAATTATTAATATATCCAATGATAGAGTTGATATTGCATAATAGCCTATGTAGAATGATCTTGCATGTGATCTAGCTATGTCCCTTTAGTGATTTTTTTTTTCTTTTTTTTGAGATACCTTTAGTGAATATAATAGTTAGAGATATTTATTGGATAAAATCTTAAATGATTAAAAAGATCTAAAAATAACTAATTAATCAATTATTTACTTCTCTTTCGAGAAGAAGGGAGATGAAACTCTATAAATAGATCGTCTAAGGTTTAAAGTCCATCAGTTAATTTTACCATAAGTTGACTACACTAGTTTGTAGACAACTTGAGACCTAGTTTCTAAAGGAACACCATGTTCCTCGCTTAAAATATTTCTCCCAACTCCACAAAGGTCACACAACAGACGATCTACCATGTTTAGAGTCAAAGTCAGCAAGATCAATTAGAGAACCTTATCAAGAAGGTCCATGGAGAAAAGTTGGTTCATTTGCGCTCGAAGATAAAAACTTGTCATAATTGTTTAGAGACGTCATTCTCTATAAGTATGTATTCAAGTTAGATTAAGCAATTAAAAGCAAAGATCTTGTTAAAATTAGTTATATTAACTTAAACATAATATTCTGTTGTGCTCACCCGCAAGTTTCATGGACTTCTAACAAAAACGTGCTTGATTTTTGTTTAACTAGTGAAATTTGACCAAGTAAGGGTTTATTTCCCTTCTTTGTGGTTTTGTTGCTCTAATAACATGTAATTGTTTTTTTAGATTTCGGATGCATGATTAATTTACTGTGTTGCTAGTATCTATGCGTCCCGATAACATGTTGATTATGATATCATATGTCTGATAGACAATACGAGGGACTTGTATATAGTTCGTACTGTTTTAATATGCTAGGGATGATCATGTAGACAATATCTTGGTGGCACCAAGCTTGACTCTATTGTTGTCTGGTTGATAGTGTATGATATTATTATACTCTGTGTAGATTGATATTCCATGTGAGCCTATGTTAGATTGTTATTGCATGTGATCCATTGATAGATTGATATTGCATGATAGCTTGTGTAGAATGATATTACATGTAGTCTAGCTAGGCTATACTTATCTCATGATCATGTTTGTATTGTTTTGTACGTGTGATTGGGTGACTCCATCCCTTCAAGGGTTACCTTAGCCCAAGATTGTTCAGAGCTCTTTCTCATATTTTACACGTCAGATGTGGCTCTAGCCCTATAGTGATATAGGGTACCCCAACTAGACGTGATCACCGGAGCTTTTAAATGGATATAATGTGCTAGTATGGGTACTCCACTTGACATGGGACATATCTACATATGGGGCTCTACTCACTACTTATACTTGCATGAACTTATCACTTATATGGGTGCTTTGCTTGCCACACGAGACATGTCTACAACATGACGCTTGGCTTGGTCCTTATACCTACCACAGATAGAGTTCCGACTTTCCTCACTTGTTTGCACCATGTGAGGGATGGTTGTCTTTTGGTTGTAGCCATTAGACGAGCATGGATACTATCATTTGGTTGAAGCCATCGACTAGGGTATCTAGGGCTTAGGACCTTTTATGTTAACATTACAGTTGTCATGCTTATTTTATTTGTTTTCTGATTATGCTCAAAGGTTTGTATGCAAGTTGTACTCTGATTATAGGATCCTTTATTGAGTTTCATAACTCATTCTTTTCATTGTGGTTTTTTTTCTAGGTAACTTGTACTGAGGATGTCAACTAGAGATGCTGAAGATGACCACAGAAATCGTTGCATCTTTATATTTGAGTCTTCGAGAATAATGTTGTTTTTATGATTATGTTTTTATTAATCTGTTTTGGAATCTCAACTTGCTAATTAAATTTAAATACTTTAGCTAACCCCAAACATCCCCTAAATTTCTTGACATGACTAAATTAATAACTTAGAATTTAATTTAGGATAAATTATCAAATGCACCCCTTGAACTATGAGATTTGTGTCAACAATACCCTTGAACTTTTAAATTTTTTAAAAAAATCCCTGAACTTTAATAAACGTGTCAAAAATGCTCTTACTGTTGAATTTGGATGAAAACTGTTAAAATTTTGTTGCACAAATGCCCCTGACTTTGAAAAAGTTTTATAAATACCTTGAATCTTAAAAAAAGCTTTAAAATACCATAGGTTTTAAACACCTCCAATTTGTGTCTCCACTCCTCCAATGTATCCCAGTGTCACAGTCTAAAGACGAGTTAATAGTGTCCCGGGTATATGGCACCGAAACTCTGATTACTAGTCATAAAAAATTACTCTAGGCCTAAAAAATGTTAATAAAAAAAAACTCTTTATTATTATTTTTTTATAATGGAAAAGGTTAAAGTTATGTTTCAAATATCCTAGTCATTTAATTGTATTTTTTTTACCTTTATATTCTTAACTTATAAATTATTTTATGTCAATATTAGCGGTGTAATTAATTGAAGCGTTACAATGGAATAGTTATGATTATAAATTTTAAAATTTTAGAACTTATTTAATCAAATTGTTAATACGACATTTCAAATGTTAATAATATGTTAAATTTCATTAATCATTTTTATATAAAAGGTTGCACTAATTTTAAATTCTCATGAATTTTAAAAAATTTCTTACAATTTTATGTCTAGAGTATTTGAAACAAAACTTTAATGTATTCATAAAAAATTATTGATAAGGATTTTTTTATTTTTACTACATTTTAAAATCATGGATATTTTTGAAACTTTTTTTAAAATTCAGGGATATATTTGAAACAAAATTTTAACGGTTTTCATCCAAAGTTAACGACAAGGGTATTTTTTTAACGATTTTTAAAGTTCAAAGATATTTTTAAAATTTTTCAAACTTTAGAAGTATGATTGACACAAACCACATAGTTCATGATATTTTTGATAATTTAACCTTAAATTTATGTTTTTGTATGTATTTAAATTAGGATTATTCATACATTTTTCGAAAAATCGATACTTCATATCACTTTTATTATATTCAAAATTTAAACACTTTTTTAGATCAGTTTCGACTAAAAGTAAGTGTTCAAATTTTGAATATAATAAAAGTAATATTAAGTATTTTAGAATTATTTTTGAATGCTATGGCACATCAATTGTCTCCATCTCTCTCGAATCTGGATGCTCTGTTAAAAAGAGAAAAGATTTTAAAGAAAATGCACAAAAATTGAAGATGATTGAAATCTTGAAATGAATGGAGGGGAAACAGAAAGTAGCTTGAGTAGTAGCAGTTGGGGCATAGAAGAGAGAATTGTGAATAGCCGTTAAAGCAGTTTTCAGTTGTGGATCCCACATCCAAACACACCACATTGTACACCCACTTGCAAACAGTACAACTCCTTTTCTGGATCCCTTCCCTTTTTCTTGATTTGATTCTCTCCTACTTGCCTTCCTCCATCCTCCACATTCACAACAACAAGAGAAATACTTTTTTTTAAGGAGAGTTTGTCTCGTTATTCATAAGAATGTAGGTGTTTTTCTCCCAACAATAGTTACAACTCATGAAGACATATGTGACATTATGTGACATTATGGGAGCCACATAATTTTGTTTTTGTTAAATTATCAAATATATCTATGAACTATGAGATTGTATCAAATATTTTTCTAAATTTTGAAAAGTTTTAAATATTCGCTTAAACTTTTGTAATAACCCTCACTTCATTCTAGTTTTTTTAAAGTAAATAAATGGTTAATTGGAAAGAAAATGGTGGAATTTGGGGGTTTTGTTGTTATTTTTTGAAAAGCAGGGGTAAAGCGGTCTTTCTCCTTCTATTATTTAAATAGCTTTTGCGGATCCCTAGGGCAAGCACTGTTCACCCACGACTTGTGTGTCGTCTCTCCCTTATTTTCGACCAGTTCGTCGGAGTTTTGGTCCTTGTTCTCCTTCACGGTAAGGTCTGCACTGCGAGGTTCGTGGTGGTTCACGCGCGTGAGGGAGCACATGGTGCAGTCGGTCGCCGCGTCGGGGTTTGGTCTCCCCGCCGGTCGTGGGTTCGAGCTTTGGGTCTGCTTGCGTCGCCGGTGTTCCGTCTAAGTTGCAGCCGCTGAGTCTAGTCTTTCGCGCAGGGCAGTGTCGCCGTCGTGGTGGTTCACACGCCGTCATCGTTGCTGGTGGGGAAGGTTGTTCCGCATGGGTTTCGCAAGGAGAAGCTCGAGCGCGTTTGGGTGTTTCGTCGAAGTTCGGCCGGAGAAGCTCGCCGCTGCCGCCAGCTAGAAAATGTCGTCGTTGCAGGTCAGCGACGCCGCCGGAGTTGTGGGTAAGGAGCTCTCTCTCTCTTTTTATTTTTAGGGTTGCAAGTGTTTTGGGTTCTAAATGAAGGAGAAAATGGGTTATGCTATATCCTCGAGCTGGAGGAGCCTTACTTATTTTGCAAAAATTCACCATTTTCACTGTGGAATTCTCCACAGGTACTACTAGACTGTACTGAGATGGATGATCGATGGAGTTGGAGATGACTATTGAACCCGCTGCATTTACTTTTGTGTCTATTTAGTCTTTATTAGAATGAACTATTTTAGGAGCACGTTTAGACTATTTTAGAACTCCTATATTTTTATGTCTTCCAACTTATGGGTACCCTTTACTATTATGTTTTGATGGCTTTCGAACTCCTATTTATGCACTGAGATCTTATGGATTTCACTGTTGTTTTATTATGCATGCTCCGGCTGTCTATATTTTCATGCAAGTAGAGTTAAGGACTTAGGTTGAGACCCTGATTTGGGTCGAGTCTTTACAACTTCAAAAACCGTTTCAAAAATATCATTGTCGTTAATTCTGGATTGAAACCATTAAAATTTTGTTTCTAATATACCCTTAAACTTTTTTTAAAAAAAAAGTTTAAAAAATACCTTTGATCCTAAAAATGTCAACAAAAAAAATTCTTTAACGATAATTTTTTTTGTAGATATATTAAAGTTTTGTTTAAAATACTCTAGATATAATATTGTAAGATAATTTAAAATTTTATGAGAATTTAAAATTAATGTCTTTTTATATATAAACAAAAATTAATGAGATTTAACACATTATTAACATTTGAAATGTCGTAATAACAATTTGATTAAATAAGTTCTATAAATTTAAAATTCATAATCATAATTATCTATCATAAATTTTAAAAGTTAAAAAAAAAAAAATAGTTTGTTGAGATGAGTTTAAAAACTTAACTAGTAATGATACCTTTAATTATTTAACTACTTTAACTACTCCAAATTCTTGAATTTAATGTTAAACATTGGTGATGAAAATTAAAGTCTTATAACACATCAAATTTGTTGTTTATCCTTACATCAAGATTAACACTAGAATTAAGACTTTATTTGTAACTATATAATATAGGGCTATTAAATTCAAAAAATATTTACAACACCAGACAAAAAAAAAAAAAAAAAAAAATTTAGCAATCATAGTCATACCGTATAATAATTATACGGTATTAATACACAATACTGTACTAATAACATATAATATTGTATTAATAATACATAATAATATATTAATAATACAAAATACTATATTAATACCCTAAATAATAGTGTATGATAAATATTAGTAATATCGTATATTTGACTAGATTTACAAATATCTTTAAATTTTACTAGATTTGTAATTATTTTGTTAAATTAGACCATCCATTGCAATTTCCCTATTATATATTTAAAGTTCTTAGATTCTTATTATCAATTTTTTTTTTTTTTGAAACACTCATTATTAGTTTTAATATAACATTCAACTTGAAATTTAAAACATATTACCGTGTATAACAAGACAAAAAATATTAGCTAGTTTGAGCTAACACTTCATGACTTTTTATGATACATACATAAAATAAATGATAAAAGAGTAATCATAAGAGAAAAATAATAAAAACTTAATTTTAATCATCAGACTAAACAGTTCAATTAATTAAAGCCTTTTTGTAGGGTTTGTGGTTCCCCTCCCCCAACTTGTATTAAAAAAAAAATTAAAACCATTAATATTGACATAAAAATAATTCATAAATTAAGAATATAAAGGTAAAAAAAATTACAAGGAAATATCTAGGGTATTTAAAACACAGCTTTGCAAAAGATATTTTTTGAAAATTTTTTAGGCCAAGGGTGTTATTTTTATGACAAAAAATTGGAGCTTTGCTCCCATATATCTAGGGCACACTGCATGTCCCTATACTGTAACACTCGGATAGGTCGAAGGCCGGAGACACAAATTTGGGGTGTTTAAGACCAAGAATATTTTTATTATTATTTAAAAAAAAAAAAACTTTTTTAAGGTTCAATGGTATTTTTTTAAACAATTTTTAAAGTTAAGATGTATTTTTGAAACAAAATTTTAATGACTTCTATCCAATTTAACAGTAAGGGCATTTTTTATACGTTTATTAAAGTTCAGACGTATTGTTGATACTTTTCAAAGTCCAGGTGTATTGTCGGCAAACTCCATCGTTAGAGGGGTATATTTGTTAATTTAGACCTTGTTTGATAACCATTTGATTTTTTTATTTTTGGTATTTTAAATTTAAGCCTACAACTACTACCTGAACAAATAGTTTTTATTACTTTGACATCTACATTTGGCTTGTATTTTTAAAAACCAAACTAAAATTGAAAGCTAAAGAACTAACTTCCAAATACTTGTTTTGCTCTATGGAATTTGGTTAGAATTCATAAACTTTCTTAAGAGAAGATGAAATCATAAGTAGGGAATTTGAATAAATACTAGCTTATATTTTAAAAACGAAAACGAAAAATAAAATGGTTATCAATTTCTTAGCCTATTGTTTAATGTAATTTAAAAAAAAAAAAAAAAAAGGGGTGGCTCATATGATGCCACATCTACCTTAAGCATGGGTTGACTACTAATTCTTGAGTATGCACGTTTTTCTCAATTACAAATTCATTAAATTAAGAAAAAAAATACTTCCATACACATGAAGGTATAGGGGAACAATTCGTGAAAGATCATACATCAAATGACTGATTATGTCCGTTGACATAACTTGTTCTACAATGAAGAGAGATAAGCATAAGTCTTTAGTAGAGTAAGCTAGTTGTCTAACGAATAAGGATCGAATCTCGAGTCGTTTAACTTTCAATTTGTAGGTTCATTGGTCCTCGACTAGCTTACAGTTACCGGTATAGTAATAGGTATGGAGAATCAGTTTGAATGGTTCAAACTGATCAATTAATATGTTGGACATATAATTACAAGGAATTTAGTTTAATTTATTAAACAAATTAATATATTGGATATAATAATAGATCAATATTTATTGGATAAATATTAATTGAAAAGATAATTCATTAATATATTAGATATATTTATGAATTAATATTTATTGGATAAATATTAAAGAGAGAATTAATTAATATATTGGATATATTAATTGGAAAATATTAATTGGATAAATATTTATTGAAGAGTTTATTAATATGTGAGATATATCAATAAAAAGATTTAATTATTAGATAATTAAACTGACTAAATGCATGGTCTATTTCTATTGAATGTGGATGAGGCAGAGAAGTCTATAATTAGAGACTCTAGGTCTTTAGACTTATTATCCCAACATAACTTGACCTATCATCCTCAAGTTTTCCATCCTTCGACTTCATTAAAGGTTTCCTACCATAATTCCTCCTGTAAGGAAGAGATAAAGAATTGTCAAAGTTGATCAGAGGTATCAAATGTGAGTTTTTTTAAATTAGAAATATTCCCATATATTTAAAATGCTAATAATTCAAAGTTCAGTTCTCCTTATCTAGTACTAAAAAAGGGAAAAATTATAATGAATGAATTATTCTGACAAAAATAATTATAAATATAGTTAAATTTTAAAATATTTCCATCCATAATCATTAATACATTTTAATACTGTATTATTAATACAATATTATGTATTATTACAATATTATATATTATTAATATCATATTATTATTAATACATATAATTATTGTTGCCAAATTTTTTTAAAACTGACTATATTTATAATTATTTTTTGAATTTGACTAATCTTATAAGCTTCTAAAAAACAATCCTCCTTATCTACTACAGTAAAAAAATAAAAAAATAAAAAAATCTACTTATCTATCACCAACAAAAAAAAGAGAGTTAATACCAATAACAATAACACTTTAATGATATTATGTACAACTTAATAATCATCGAAATACAATTAAGAAATTTTTTTAAAAAAACTTAAGACTCAAAATGTTACATAATCAAATCTTTAAATCTCAGTATGGTTGAGTTCAATAAATAAATATATTTATACACATTTGTTAATTTCTAACTTAGGATTTATTTAAGTAGTTACCTAGTCACATCAAGCAAAATTGTACCATACTTTTTTTTTTAATTGATGCCTAACTTTCGCGACAAAAATTATATGATAAGATACAAACACATGTATGAATCTAACAGTATGTAAAAAATATTTCTTCAAAAAAAAAAAAAAAAACAGTATGTAAAAAATATATATCATTAATTATATACATATAAGAATTATTATTCTGTTTCAAATATATATATATATATATATATATATATAAAAATAATTTTATATCAAATTGAGTTGAACCAAATTAAAAATAAGGTAACACAAAACTTGACTAACCATAAAATATTAAATTATAAAATTATAATCAAACCTAAATCTTTATCCAACCCAATCCATAAAGCATGGTTAAGATTGAGAACTAGTAGCAGCCAATTACGGATAGCTATATCAAAAATTTGTCCTTTCTTTTTCTTTTCTTTTCTTTTTCTTTTTCTTTCTTTTGACAAATTCCACGTTATATATTCCCAATTTTAGTCCTTAGTTAAAATATTATAAAATTGGGTCAGTGTCCATTTAGTGCGTTTAAAAATCAGCATTATAATAAAATAAAATAAAATTTTGATTTCCATAATATTGATCTCAATCCAAACATTCCGGGAATAAAACACAAATTACCATCTCAAATGTTGATGATACAAAACGCCTTTCTTTTTCTCTCTAATTTCATCTGAATGTCATATCTCAACCATCAAAATCAAGAACCCAGAAAAATAAATAGAAAATAAAATAAATCCTACTAAAAATAAAAAAAGAAATCTGGAAAAATGAGACTGAAATTCCTAACAAACAAGAAGAATTAGTAATGGATAAGCTGCAGAAAAATCACAGATCACATTCTCGCAGCATATGTTGTAATAATAAATCTTTCCATGCTTCAGACATTGCTTCAAATCATTTCTCTTCCAAAACTTAAAATGCAAATGAAAAAAGTGAGAGCGGGAAAAATCAAACTCGATATGTCGTCTCAAATGAATGTTGTAACCAATCGGGAATGCACCGTTATCTCTTCGCCATCATCTGTAATTTGGTAACAAGTTAGCATTGTAAATCATAGGTGGAGGACCTGTTAGCTAGGCTGATCGATAATATTCGAGCCATTTGGAATCGAGTCTATTGGATAGAGATCCAGCCCCCTCGTCCGGCCAGGTGCACTGCCTTGGAGCGAGGATAAATCCAACACAATCCTGCTCGGCAAAACATAACATATAAACACACTGAACACCCAGTCATTCAAACTATAACAATATGAATAATATTCAAGTACTTACGTCTTTCGAGATTCATTCTTGACACCTGAAGTTCGGTAGGTTATTATTATTTTGTTATCGATCCTTGATACAGAGTGGACAATTGGAGGAAGGTCCAAATCTTCTGGGGCTGAAGAAAGTTATAAATATATCAAATATGTCACCTAACGAAGTATGCATCTGTTAGAACATTCACTGAAGAAAGAAATTATTACTTGATTTACTGCAAGTATTGTCACACCCATCAAGCCCCAAGAGTTTCTGAAAGAATTTGAATTATCAAGAAAATGAGAAGTCTGCTAACGAAAGGATATAAATTAAACACATTGTTTCTATTCCATATAACAAAGAAATTTACCTTGAGACTCTCATAGCACTCTTCAAGGTTATCATTGTACAAGAAGTGATCAAATATTCCAGATGATTCTCCATGCTTGATCTCTGCCTCAGCATTTCGTAGTCGTTTGAGGATTTGTTCTTCGGTTTCAGTTCCCCTGAGGGTGTAACAACAATGCATATTCAAACTGGTATCATGAATGGAAAAGCTTTTAAAAGTGATAATTTGATGGAATCTTTAGCTCACCTTGCACGAAGACGCTTCTCGAGTTCAGCCATTGAGGGTGGACAGATGAAGATGAATATAGCATCTAGGGAACTAGCCCTCACAGACCTCGCACCTTGAACATCAATGTCAAGAATGCATCTCTACAAAGAAAACAACAAATTTTCAGATTTGCATGCACAAAACTAATATGTTAACTATCAAAACCAAAAAAAATCCTTTTATTGAAGAAGACTTTCTCCTTCAAAATTATTTTGAAAATAGAACCAACTGGTTTCCCATGCTTTCTGTATAAAATCATTCAATTTCAGTGGGAGTTTCAAGTAAAATCAACTACTATTAATCAATTTATCTATAATTTTTACAAGATGGATCTTGAATACATACTTTTCCTGTATCTGCTACCACTTCAACTGCTTCAACACTAGTTCCATACAAGTTTCCATGAACCGAAGCAAACTCAAGAAATTTCCCCTCTTTTATGTCATTCTCCATAACACTTCGTTCTGTGAAATGGTAATGGAGCCCATCTTTCTCCATGTTCCGAGGAGCACGGGTCGTGTGGCTAACCGAGAATCCAAACAAAGATGGGAATTCTTTCATGAGCATGGATATAAGAGTACCCTTGCCAACTCCAGAAGGACCACTAACAACTACTGGCTTCTCAACTGTTCCCCTTACGCCTTTACTCCAAGCAACAACTTCACAACCCATAGATTTACTTTGTTGTCGGACATACGGGGTATCGACCTGTTCACATTTCAATAGATGAAATATCAGAACAATAATAAGAAGAACAAAAACCAATAAAAATGTAAATTTTTCCTTTGATAAACTTTCTAGTGCCATAGATGACTAACCTCAAGAAACCAAAAAGATTCATCCAAGGGGGATCCACCCTTAATAAACAATATGCGATCATTTACAGCTATTGCTGAATGCCCTTTACATGGCTCCGGTATTGTTCCCAATACGACCGGATCGATCCTGCAAATTCCAACCGAGCTAAGAAGACTAGAACTAAAGACTGAATTGCTCAACCGAGGGAGAAACTTACCGTGTTCCTGTAGAATGATCAAACACTCGAACTCCAAAGGATAACAGTGATTCATCACAGCCTCCATCAACCACATACTGCCAAAGCATACAAAAAAACTTAAGAATTGCTGATAAGATTTCTTGATGCATCACAATAACTATAGAACAAATTAATTCACATTGTGACAACACGACAAACAATACATCAAAATAAGCATACTGTTTTATTGCCGATGACAGTGGCTGTTTCACAACCTTTGGATTTTAAACAGAACAAATTCAGAAATCCCTCCTTCAAATCATGAACTATGAAAGCTGGGGCTTCTCCCTAATGACCACAAAAACCAACACAATTTGTATCAAAATAAAGAAACTAACGATCCTTTAACATAATCAAGTCAAAGATAAAGCACACTTTTCCTTTTAGGCAATGAAAACAACATTATATAACAATAGAAAAGTACAAGAAAACTATCAAAAGCTCACCATGTAGAAATTTAATCCTCCAAGTTCTAGATTACCCTGATCAAAATAGAAGGAATGAGAAATGAGAATCAAACCAAATTATTACAGGATTCAAGAAGAAACTGAAATATTAAATCATGAACAACAACAACAACAAAAAAGAGAAGAGACAGAAGAAATTGGACATAATATGAAATTATAAGACCTAAACCGACAAGAAATAATAGGGGTTCAAAACTCAAGGCCATGAAAACATTAATAAACTCCAAATTTCAAATACCCAGAAGAAGAAACAATCAATGCAGTCAATTAAAAGTCGAAAAAAAAACAACAAAGACCACGAGAAAAGAAAACAAAGAAAGGGGAGGACCATGAGAAAGCAAACACAAATCCACAGTGTAAGGATCTCAAAAAACCCAAACCCACATTCAGAAGCACAAAATCAAAGCGAAAAACCAAAAGGGATCAAACAACAGGCCAAATTAAGAAACACCCACTACGCATAAACAAAATCGAAGGGCATTAAACAGTGTTACCTCGCACGAATTCTGAGCAAAGTGGTGGCTAAGCTCACGAATCGCGGAGAATTTAGGAAAAAGGGGCGAAAAATAAAGAGCGCCCAGATTCCAATTCCTTGTTCTTGGTTGAAATTGTGAAGATTAATGCTCGAAATCAAGAGAAACGAAGAATGGAAGAAATGAGAAGAGGCGCAGGGAAGTTTGAGGAGAGCATTTTGGTATTTGTAGGCAGAAAGAGAGATTCAGAAATAAATAAATAAATAAATAAAGAATTGGAGAAAAAGGGTTGTGGGGTTTTGGTCGCATTCAATTCACGAAACAAGAAGACCGGATTTCGCTTTCTTGGTGGATGCTTATGGCAATTGGCAATGGTTTTGGTTTCGGGTTATTTCGGTTCGATTTTTATCAGTTTTGTATCAAATCAACAACTTCGGTTTTCAAAAAATTAATCCGATCCAATGTCCAATAAAATATAAAACCATTTGTTCGGTTTTTAATTGGTTCGGTTCGATTTTGGATCCGATTCGATGTCCAATTTTTTTTAATATATCAAAAACATTTTTCTTAAAAAATCTCATAAACAACAATACTTTTAAAGGTTGGAAGTAGTTTTGAACTTATTAAAAATTATTTAAGAATGTTTTTTACTTGAAATAGAAGAGAATTAAGAAAATTTTAACACTTTAGTAAATCTTTAAAATAATTGAAGTAAAATAATTTTATATGACTTATTGACAAAATATATATTTATTTATAATCTCAAAAAATATATACATATATATTTTGGTTTGGATCGGTTTTTATTGGTTTTTTAAAATGAAAATCGGAACCGATCCAATATTTTCGATTTTTTCAAATTACAAACGTTATGTCCGATTTTGTGCTAAAAAATCGATCTGATCCATTGGATTGGATTGGTTCGGTTCGGTTTTTCGATTTTTCGACTTTTTGTTGCACCCCTAATTTTGGTAATCGTATTGCCTATTTTTGTTTTACCCTAATCAATTTGATAAATTATCATTCATTTTTGTTTATTATTATTATTATATTTTTTAGGAGATTTTGGATGTATAATAAAAAAATGGGAAAGTATTTGAATTTATGGTACAAAATCAAAACTAATTCATTTGTAGTAGGAAATTCAAATCAGGATAGTCTATCACTAGTTGAGTGGATTGAATTTTATCACTGGTAGACTCATTCTATCACTGGTTGAGTTTTATCATTAATAGAAAATTTTGTGCTACATATAAATTATTTTAGAAATTGTGCCAAATATGAGGTAGAATGTGTTGCTCAAGGTAAATTCCATTTTTTTAAAGTTTAAATTAGGGAACCTAGCGTAGTATCTCTTCCAAATAAGATGAGAGTTCGATAGTGATGTGAACTTGAATTGAATTACAATCATTAACCATTTGAAATTGATCATTGTGGTTCGAAGGCAAATGTTGGTTTAGCGGTTGTTAAGCTTGAAACGATTTACCATACCATATTATTTGCGTTGATTAAGTTGAAGGATCAATTGAATGGAGTTCTATGGAGATTGGAGTTCTCAAAATCAACAGCTCTTATGAAAACTAAATTTTTTTTTTTCGTCGGAAGGAACGTCGGCCAATCTCCGCTGGGATAATTTGGGTCGACGTTTCTCTTTTCCCGAATTCAACGCACTACGAACCCTTTCAATATTTTTTACTATTTTTTTTCTCAAATGTTACTATGGACATCTTTATACTTTTTAGCACATAAAATTAATTCTACCAGCCATAAATAGTATAATTAATCTGGCATATTAGAGATGAAGAGATCTAGAATTAGAGTTTTATAACTTTTTGAGGTTTGGAATTGTCTATGTCTCCCATGTTTGATTTGTTTTATAGGGATATTTTTTATTTTTTACTTATATTAGAAAATATTTAGACTTTGTTTGTTTTGGAGGAATTGTTTACCTGACTTAAATTTACCTAATATTTCAACAATGTCTTTACAATATTTATATATTTAATTTCATATATATATATATATATATATATATATATATATATATTCAATTATAGTTTTGATGATATAATTAATGTTTTTACATGTTTGGTAAGTTTTGATTAAAAAAATATATATATTTATGTATACTTGTTGAAAAATTAATAGCATTTTTATTTGAATATATTTAGTGAAAAATTTACTATCTAATCAAATAAAAGTGATACAAAAAATCATTTTATTTACTTCATTTAATAGATTTATATTTTTCTCACACGTAAACAAAAAAATATAGTGTCTAAACGAGCTTAACCTAATACTAATTATATGTATCATCGACAAAATGTGTAGTATAGAAAATTAGTATGGGATATTTCAAAAAGGTGTCCAAAAGTATAGTCAAATGCTAAGATACCAAATATAATGGCATTTTTAATGTATATTATGATATTCACTCTCACACATAAGAGTACAACCTTAAGCATATCCATAAGGCGACAACCCTCTATGACATTACTTTGATCATAAAAAATGATATATGTCATAACGAGGATTTATCACATTCCATATCTTTTTTCAGGTAAGACACTATCTCACTAGCTTTAAGATACATTTATGGAGTTCTTAAAAAAAAAATCTTTGGAGTGACTTCATGCCATCAAGAAGCTTTGAGAAGTTACCTCAAATCATCTTCTTCATCATCATTATAATAAGGAAACAACCCTTATGTTAATAAATAACCACTTCTAGACCATCAACCTTATACAACGCCCTAGGTATATGGCCATAATTTTGGAGCATAATTTGAAATCCTTATACGACCCTAAATGATCTCGAAATTCCATGGCATCTTTTGCGATCTAAACTCGAACATACACTTTCTCCCTTTGAACCCTTACTCTCATGAGAGTAAACTATCTTACTCTCATCTAATGGCTAATGAACAAATTAGGGGCTAAGAATGATTCTTACCAATCTCAAAATTAGAGCTCAAAGATAATATTTGCCCATTGAACAAGCACATTGACTTCGTCATTGTTGAGGCATGATCAAATACAATTATAATTACTGATTTAAAGGTAAATATTTGTAGTATTTAACAGTTGACTAGATTGAATCATAGGAAATCAAACTCTTCTCTTTCTTTAAATTTAACTTTTTTATTCAACATGAACTAACGAATCATGCAGTTATGGTAGTCATATTTATGTAACTTGTGCATTTTTACTTTGATTATCTTTACACATTAATTTGTCTTGAGTTTAAGGCTATCTTGCAGTTATGGTAGTCATAGTTATCTAATTTTTGCATTTGTACTTTGTTTATCTTTATGCATTTAGGTTGTCTTTGATCTTCCAGTTTGATTATAATAGATTTATTTGGTTCAAAGGGGTTGGTATTTTTCCTTTAAATCTTAAAGGTTGATTGGATTTTGTCTTAGTTATGCTACATTTATTTTACTAAAATTTAAGTTTATTCGCCATCTTTTTTGTTTATTGGGCTGGGGTGCTATTTAGATTATCTTTATTCAAATTTGGCATAGCATATTTTTTTAGTAAAATGCATGTTTTTTTTTAATAATTTATGTCATCATCTTGTGACAGTTGAGATAAATGGTAGGTTAAGGTTTGAGAATTTATTTGAAGAATTAAGTAATTATTTGAGAGATAGAAGAGGGAAATCTATATTCCATCATCTAATTTCAATTCTTTTGTCCATGGTAGTTTAGCCTCCACTTTATTTCAACTTGTAGGTAAGAGTAGATAGTATATCCGGGATAATTACATTGAGATGGTTTTTGTAATTTAGAGGTATGTTTGGATTGGCTTTGATGTGAAATTTAGCATTCATTTGTTTCTTTGCTAAGAAATTGGTTAACACATATTAATGAGTTTAATAAACTTAAATTTCTTCTCAAGTTTGTGTAGGTACTTTGTTAAATGTGAGGATCGTTTACATCAATCCACATATACTTCGCATAAGGGATAGTGAACCACTTCTTTTTGTGATGATGTAATATTTCTAGTTTTTTAACACTTTGCAGACATTTAAGAATTATCAAGTATATTGTTATTGCAAAGAGTTTTTTTTTTATATAAGTTAAGTGTAATGTTCAAATCGTTTGATCACATATGGATGATATTTGTTGAAACGTTTTTGTTTAGATTTGTGTCTGCATGTTATAAATCTTTCTTCACATGTAAAGATATAAACAAAACAGGTTGTGAATAGACACAAAAAGTGTCATTAAAGCTGATAAATTAACATATATAAATAGTCATACATACATTGATGACTATAAAAGTGTCAATTTATAAACTATAATGACAATATTAATGTGTCATTAATAATTCTTTAATGGCATTGTATATGTGTCATTAATGATTCAACAATGACTAATATAATGTCATAAATAGCTCGACTATTACACTAAAATACCGTCGTTAATTCTTCTTCAATGGCTATGTATATGTGTTATTAATAGTTTAACCATGACTATAATATAATGCCATAAATTATTCGAATATTAGACTTTTATACCGTCAATACTAATTCTTTAATAACTATGTATATGTGCTCATTAATACCTCAAGAATGACTATAATATAGTGTTATAACCAATTCTACCATGACACTTTAAAGGAAGTGTCATTGTTGTACCTTTCGTGAAACCAGAAACTATGACTCTTATTTTTAGTCATGTAACATGTTTATGACTAGAATTTATAATCATTATATGTGGTTTTGTAGTAGTCCTATCTTCAAGTTAATATGAATAGCTAGGCCTACTCAGTTGGGCACAATAGCATTTCATACTAACACAAACATCCGCTTTAAACTCTAAGAAAAATTAAGATAAATTAACGAAACTAGATGTGCACTCTCAATTTAATTAACTCATTCTTTTGATTTTATAGTCCTATAAAATGTCAATCTACTTACAAACTACATGAAAAAGGATGCCCTAATTCTATCAAAGTAAGCAACAACCTTATTATTAGCTAAATCTGATAATCATGCATTTATTTGCAACAAATAAAATGTCAATCTATACCAATAAACTCATGCTTTAAATAAAACAAGAATCAAGATATAAGAACACGTGCTCAAAAAATTGGAAACAACGTAAAAACTTTTTTTTTAAAAAATCAAAGTACGTTATTTACAACAACAAAAAACAGCGTCAAGAGTCTACCAATCATTCAAAACATAATGCTCAAACACTAAAGTTTAATCTACACTACAAAAAATTTTAAAAAAAAAAAAAAAAGACAAAAATGAGAGAGAAAAAAGTATCCAAATCGAGATTATGTAGCCTTTTATACCTACAAATGAGAAAAATGTGTATATAACAATCATAGTAGCAGTGTGGTGTCCAAGCCCTAATGTTTTTAACGTGCACTTATAATGTATGGAGTAACAACATTACATTGCGCAGGCAGCGGTGCATCACTCTTCTCAAGAAGCCGCCTAACTACATTAGTTACTCTCTCTCTCTCTCTCTCTCTCTCTCTCTCTCTCTATATATATATATAT
>JBBMKA010000026.1:14323063-14356953 GCA_037833695.1 Sechiopsis laciniata | reverse complement strand
ATTGGACAAACATCAAAGTCGAGGGACTAAAATTGGACATTTGAAAGTCGAGGGACCAAAATGAAACAAACTTGAAAGTCGAGGGACCAAAATGGTATTTTAACCTAAAATCAATCACGAAATATCCTTCACCTTATCTATTCAGATTTCTCAAAGCTCTTTGAAACTTGAAAGTACCGACATTCTACTAATTGCTAAGACCATTGACGTGCATTCTTTACAAATTCTTGTGACTTGCTTAGCCCTCAGTTAAATATACAGTTTTTCTATAAGAGCATCAGTATTGATCAGATCACCTTATAGATCATGTGGTCATGGCGCTAGATTCTACTTAGACTCATTACCTGTTGTGGCTCGTAACTCCCACCTCAACACTCAATTCTATCAAGATCCTCTCACATCCATTTGAATTAATGCAAGGTTCCTCCTTTGATACCGAGTTCACTTGGTGCATTCACTCAAACTACTCAAATGAGCATCTTCTGCCCATAGTTGGCTTAGCCTAATTCTCTCAATAGACTCTAGATCATGCACATTGTATGTACATGCATTATTTTTTTCTTTTTTTTTTTGGAAACCGAGAAATTAAAGCTTCGCTCCACTATACCCAGTATAACCACGCCCGTCCCTAGGCCAGGCACCGGGAGGTACGTGCATTCTTTTTACTATGCAACAACAGCCAACTTGGGCTTAGGGTTTTCATCATGGCTCTACTCAAGACTAAGGTCATTCCATCCCGGATGCATCGTTGCCAGGTGCACTTTACAAGTCATTACACCCAAGATGACTCTTCTTTCTCTACTAGGCCAAGATTTGTTTTAATGTTTGTTTGATGATAGCCGTGGCATTAGACTGCCCGACCCAGATCATGACATGGAGGCACCCATAAGCGCCACCATTCGGCTGTAGGAATTTATCAATAACCAACCATTGAGCCCTTACTTTTTTACAAAGGCTTGCTTGAACGTCCGTCTTGTGGTATGGCATCACTTAAACTACCGTTTTTTTTTTTTTTGCAACAAACCAGATTCTCATAGAACAAATGAAAGAATACAAGGGTATACAAATAATAATAATAAGAAGAATGAAGAAGAAGAAGAAGAAAAAACCCTAAAAAAAGGAGTCCAACACTAACAACAAAAAAGAACTCTGGTCCATAAGAACAAGATCAATGCCATAATTACAAAAAGGTCTTGAGACTGACACCCACAAGGCCACAAGGAAGTGTGAAACTTAATAACCTCCCAACCTCCTCGGCTGACTTTTCAATCTCCCTAAAAATTATACGATTCCGCTAAGAAAAGCTTAACTCAACTAGCATGATGTATGAAGTGAAAATTAAGAGATTATGAGTTCAAATCTTCCACCCTTAAATGGTGTCGATCCCCCTCCCCCCATCTAAATACCCCAAATTCACAATAAATAAACTAGCTTGCTACAACAATTAACGTAAGAAGAAGTACAATACATGTCGATTGACATCTTCCAATAGATTTTTGCTACCAATAGAAGTCACTTGATGCCAAACCCATGCCATAATGCACTCTTTTAACGGCATAACTTTAGACGAGTCATGGCGGGAAAATCACATCCCCGCCCGACCCCACTCAAAATACATTCTAAGGCAAACTGTTTTCCGTTTCTATTCTATAAACATGAAAAGTGGTATGTACTAAGTAGTAAGTAGTTATTCATCCCCATAGGACTCATAGGCCACATGACTCCATCTCTCGACTTACTTTCATGTGCCAAAACGTGTCTCTAAACACACACTCGATCCTTTAAAAATTTGATCCATTCTTGATTTCTGGTTTCACACCCAGCACCTAAACTTATCAATTCGACTAAACATGATAATTACTGAGTGAAAAACGACGATCAGACACATTGTTATGAACAGAAGATAAGCCAAACAAAATAATCAAGACTCACAATTGGTGAAGGCAACTATTCAATTCTTTAGCTTGATTGCGACACTTGAAAACGACGGATAACGTTTTGCCGTAGGCGCATTCGGCATATCTTGAAGCGTAATAATCGCACTCCTTCAACGCCTTCTGCTTCATTTTACTACGCAAAGCTGGAAATGTCAAAAAAACATCAGCAGATTTCTAAAAGTTTCTAAAACACTTGCAGAGAAACTAGACTAAAAAATTGAATTGATCCATCGTGTTCATAAGCGATCAATAGCAGATTAAAGATGTAGAGAACAAGATTTGATGAAATACCTTCCTCTACTTTCTTCTTCACATGATTCTCTCGAGCATCCTGTAAATATCCCATTTCGGAGCGCAATAGAGACACCGGAATTCGAGGTCAAATGCCCCTGGTTTGTGGAAGCAGGACGTTCGAAGCCACTCCCCAGTTTTCACTTTCTAGATGGTTGCGTTTGTTTTCTTTTTCTTTTTTTTTTTTTTTTTTTGGTTCTCCAATTTGTTCGAATCTAAACCCTACACCCTAAATTTGGTTGATATCCCATAGATTAAAATCAAGGTTTTATTTTATTTATTTTTATTTTTTTAAATTAACGGGATAAAATAAAGAAAATAAATAAATAAACAGGCGAGTATTTAGGAAATATTTTCCCTCCGTCCTCGCCCCCATTCCTCGTTAGGGGCAGATTCCCGTAGGAAAAATGGACATCTATAGGGTATATATAAGTCCGACGAAATACAATCCGCTTCTCAAAAGCGAGGTTCTAAAAGAAAGCAAGTGATGCACTTAAATCTAAATAGGGTGATATGGGTGAGAGGGAAAAAGAGAACATCTAGCCAAAAGACCTACTCGGTGGAATTAGCCAATGTGTGCTCCTAAAGTTAGAAAACGTCCCAGTAAAAGCTGTTATAATTCATCTCATAAGATAAACTACCCTTTCTTTTGTGCTTGTTAACAGCTTCAACCAAGAAAGATGATAGTGGAAAATAGCTCGTCGATCCTTCAACACAATCAACACCACCACATAAAAGAGTAAGTCACTTGATTTGATATATTTTAGTCAATTACCTTTTTCCATTGGCTGATAAATTCGTCTTTGTTGCAGCAATCTCTCAGACACAAGAAGATTGTGCCACTAAAGGTGCCGAGGTTGTGGAGATTACCAGTGAAGAAGGTGGGAGTGAAGTTATAGGAAAAGCCATCCACTAAAACCATAATCGTATAACCAATGACAGAGGAGCCAGGAGTGGAGCAAGAGTCACCGGATGATTCCATCCCAAAAGAGTCAGGTGGTAAACAAGGAATATATATTACACTAAAAGGAGATGGTGACCAAGATGGCTCATCTGAATATGGGAGTTATGGAAGTGAATCGTCCCCAAAAGGAGCCAATTTTGAATATGTTAATGACCTTGTCATTAAAGCTGGAAGTAGCTCATACACCCCTCTAACTCCCATTCCATTGACTTCGATCTCTTAGGATCCTACCTCACAATCTTAAGTAAAGGAGAGGGTTCAGTTGTTGCTCGGCTGTAAAGGTTCAGATCGAGAAATGACTATTCTTCAAGGTCAAGCTATCGTACCTTAATTGACTAACCAAGTGAGATGGATAGACACCCGAAAGGAAAATTTTTTTGTTGTTCAGTTTTATATTCTAACTTTTTACGAATCATGTAAACTATTATATTTTTTGTATGAATGGAACCACATTTAGGGAAAAATATTTTGTTAGTGGATGAGTTTGAACTATAGTATTATTTAATTTATATATTTTAAAATCAACACTTTTATTCATATATTTTAGTCAAAACATTTCCTTTTTTTTTACTATAAAAAATATAATTTTACTAAATAATTGACTATAAATGCAAAAAGAAATCGCGCCATTTTTATTTTAATAGAGTAGAGCGCGAGATAACATATAAAACTACGCCTTACCTAATTATCGAGTCCAATTGAACGCCGTACGCTATAATCATACAACTACAAACCCAGTACGTATTCATTTCCTCTCAGCTGTTTTCCCTCTTTTTCAATTTCATCTTCATCTTATTGCATTTCTTTGTTAGAAGCACAATTATACTTGGATTTGTGTAGCACAAATTTATTGTTCAAGACGCCACTGCTCAAACTTTGTATTTCGCTTTTCAATGGCTGCCGATACTGCTGTAATTGCTTGGTTCGTAATCACGGTTGTCTCTAATTTTGTGATTGTTGTAGTCTATGATAGATAGCTAGTGAATTGATTGACCAAATTGTAAACGAATTTTCAGGGGTTCTGGAGAAGATGGGCAATTGGGACTGGGGAACAACGAAGAGAGGGAATGGGTTTGCGCCATTAACGCCCTCGATTCTCTGAATGTCTGCTCTGTTGTTGCTGGTAGCCGAAATTCTCTCGCCATTTGCGAAGATGGCAAGGTCAGTTATGTTTGATTTGAATCGCTCTGTTTAAGATTCTGTTCTAATTCATTTATCGTATTAGGGCGTTCTGTTTACTTGTGTTTTGTACTATTGGATTGGGGTTTTTGTTTTTTTGTTGTAGATGTTTACATGGGGTTGGAATCAGAGAGGAACTCTAGGGCACCCAGAAGAAACCAAAGCTGAGAACAATCCGAGCCAGGTCAAAGCTCTTGCTAACGTTAAAATTGTACAGGTAAACTATTCAAGTGCGGTGTTCTGCTTCCACTTTTTAGTTTTTGTGCTGGAGATCTCATGAATACTACTTGATCAGACCCCATTTGATAACTATTTGGTTTTAAGTTTTTGAAATTTAAGCTTGTATTTATTCAAATTCTCTACACATAGTTGCATCTTCTCTTGAGAGATGTATGTGAATTCTAATCAAATTGCATAAATCAAAACAAGTATTTGGAAGCTATTTTTTTAGCTATCAAATATTTGTTTCGTTTTTAAAATCATAGTAAAATGTAGACATCAAAGTAATGAAAATCATTTATTCGAATAGTATTTGTAGGCTTACATTTCAAAAACCAAAAATAAAAAAACAAAATGGTTATCAAATGGGGCCTCGGTGTTCTATTGAAAGTTTCATATTGTGATCCTGTGTTTTAGGCGGCTATTGGTGGATGGCATTGCCTGGCTGTGGATGATCAAGGCCGAGCTTATGCCTGGGGTACTTGTGTTTCTTTCATTTGCTAACTTTGGGACTAGGAATACTGGGTTTGAAGTTTGTACTGTTGTAGTTATCAATGTTTCAAAATGTCAAAGAGGCATAAAAACTTTTTTCTTGCAGAGGCAAGTCAGAAGCTCAAGTGGAAGCACGTATATAAGTGCAAAACTAACAAAATCACTTATCAATCAATCGTTGTCTTCTTAAATAAATGTTCTAAAGTTTATTCTCAACAATGTTATCACAACCACTAATATAAGGTCCTCATTTTAGTATAACACGTAATAGTTAACTTTATTTCATCTAAGAATAATAGGTGGTAAGTTGCCTCATTATCAAAGCATAAAAACTACAAGTCTTATTGTGTACTCTTAGATCCGTTTACTTTTTGTATCTAAGGGGCATAAATCTGATATGAAACTTAGAAGCCATAAATTTCAAGAACCATTGTGGGTTGACTTAGTATTCAATAGGGTCTCGAGGAATTTTGAAGTGATGAGTTTGATCCATGGTAGTCACCTACATAGTAGTTAATTTCTTATGAATTTCCTTGACAACGAAATATCGTAGAGTCATGCGGGTGTCCTTTGAAAATAATCGAAATGCACGGAAGTTGGCTTGAACACTCACGGTTATATAAAAAAAAAAAACCCATAATCGAAATGCACGCAAGTGGTTGAAGACTTGGGTTTTGAAGGTATGCTCCCTTCAAAGTCCCAGGTTCGAGGTTCACCTGTGACATTACTCCTTTGATGTCTCTGGTGCCTGGCCTAGGGACGGGCGTGGTTACCTTGTTTCAAAAAAAAATTGTGGCATGCCTCAGACTGGAGGTCTCGAAAGATTTTCAAAGAATGCTAGTCTTAGAACTTACTATCGTTTACCATATGGAATGGGATACATATATTACGCCTTTGGATTTGTTTTACTTTTAACGTTCTGTACTAGCTTCATTTATGCACGACAGCATGAATAACAACAGTGTAAAATTCCATTAGACATGATTTTTTTGCGTTCTCTAAGCAACTGAGAGGAGTGTTACTTGGAGCAGTTGAGGAACATGTTTGAGAAAAGTTTTTGTGGTGCCTCCTATTTTAGATCAATCTAGGCAAGTAAGCATGTAGAGTTTGTGTGGTACAGGTGGTAATGAATATGGTCAGTGTGGCGAAGAACCCGAGAAGAAAGATGACTCTGGTAGACCACCAAGAAGAGATATAGCAATTCCTCAACGTTGTGCACCAAAGCTAATAGTTCGTCAGGTAATATATTTGTGAGTATTTATTCTAGATTATCTTTGTGTATATAATACAAAATGTACTAACCGTGCTACACCCGAGCACGTCCTATGCTTTAGTAGCACTTTCATTTAAGTATGATTGCTTGAATTCCTGGAAATTAACCTTTTGGTCCATTTCCAAGAAGCTGGCATTTTTGCCCATTTTTTAGAATTTATCAGATCTATTTTTTGAAGTTCTGGTATACCCCTTCTTTAATCTCTTAGAGCCTCTGGTCTCGTATGCATATCTCATGGAAGATT
Organism: Sechiopsis laciniata; assembly: GCA_037833695.1. Classification (NCBI taxonomy): domain Eukaryota; kingdom Viridiplantae; phylum Streptophyta; class Magnoliopsida; order Cucurbitales; family Cucurbitaceae; genus Sechiopsis; species Sechiopsis laciniata. The sequence continues at coordinate 14,350,354 of JBBMKA010000026.1, read as the reverse complement.
GTTTCGTGCTTGTCTTGAGTTCGTTTCAGAAACATACTGTTTTTTTCTGTCATAGGTTGCTGCGGGAGGTACACACTCTGTGGTACTTACACGTGAAGGACATGTATGGACATGGGGTCAACCATGGCCACCTGGAGATATGTATGGTCTCATAACTTTTTATTTTGATATCATAAAACACCTTTTTTTGTACTTATTTTGAACTATTGTCCATTTCCATTGTATCCGGCGTATATATTGAGTGTCGTGTTTGCAGAAAGCAAATTTCTGTTCCTGTACGAGTTCAAGGTCTTGATATGGTGAGGCTTATTGCGGTTGGGGCATTCCATAATTTGGCTCTCCAAGAAGATGGAACTTTATGGGCATGGGGTAATAATGAATATGGACAGCTTGGAACTGGTGACACACAACCAAGATCACAGCCTATTCCTGTCCAAGGACTTTCTGGCTTTACTCTGGTTTGTAGTCTATATACCAAAAACGATTTTTTTTTTAAGAAAAGAAGACCCCGACATGTTTTTTAGCGATGAATAATCAGCAGCTGATATGGCTACCTTGTTAATTATTTTACTACATCATTGTTCAAAGGTTGACATTGCAGCTGGAGGTTGGCATTCAACTGCGTTGACAGATAGCGGAGAGGTTCTCTCTCTCTATCTCTTCACTTGTGCTGAAAAGGGGTTCTCTCTGTCAATATATAGTAATACATTAATATTAACATAATTCCAGAGAAATTAATCTCATAGAACTGTACAATTACTGGTGTTTGCCAGTGCTTTTGTAAAGAAATACCTTCTACAATTTCATAAACCAAAAACTCTTTCGTCACTTTTGCATTGACATTAATTCTAGTAAAAACTACAAACATGACATAAAGTGCTCTTGTATTGATTGTGTTTAAGTGCTTATATGGGCTATGGCAAACGTGGATGTCCTTGATAATCTGTCAAGATTCAACTTTTCTTGGGATTTTAGTGGGCAAAACATTTTAGCTCCTAGCTGAACCAGTAGTGCTTATTGTCTTCAATAAACAAGGCCTATGAGCATTTGAAAATAATTTCTGATGAATTACGGACTGGGTCAAGAAGGAATGAGTATGCTTACTGCTGTTGCAGGTTTACGGATGGGGTCGGGGAGAACATGGGAGGCTTGGATTTGGAGATAATGATAAGAGCAGCAAAATGGTTCCCCAAAAGGTTCAACTTCTGTCTGGCGAGGACATTGTTCAGGTACGGGTCATGCTATTCTTATAATTGTGCCCGGCAAGCCGCAACTTCTACTTAAAACTGTAAAGTGTCTTTAAGGCTGGATGAATATGGAAAAGGTAGTTGAAATGGTTCTAATGACATGAAAATAGTCTGATGCATGAATGGTAATACATACGCTTCCACATTCAACCTTCTATAATATAATCCTTCATTGATAAGCTGATATAGTTCTAGTTTGCAAAGGATACCTATCGAATAAATAGTTTCTTATTAAACAAAAGGAGTGTTATATATATATAAAAGCTGAATGATATGTTTCGATTTCGGCTTGCATTCCTAGACAACATAGTATGATTACCAAAAGGAAGAGACTAACATTGGCTGTCCTTTTTCTTGTTAGAAGAGACAGAAAAAGGAAAGTAGAGGTTTCTTTTTTTCTTTTTTTTGACAAGACATAAGATTTTTCAGTAGAAATGAAAAAAATGCTAATGCTTAAAATACAAAACTCCAAAAGGATAGTAGAGAATTGCAATCACTTCGAATTAAATTTGAGGATCGTGCTGATAATTAGGGACTAGAGACTTAGAGATGCAGTTATTATTTGATAGAAGGAAAAATCTTTTGAATATAGATATACCACAATCTCATTCGTTGGTACAGGTATCATGTGGAGGCACACACTCAGTTGCAGTAACCAGTGATGGCCGCATGTTTTCGGTTAGTCTCTCATCTATCTTTATGAGCAAACTCTTTGAGACATCATCATATGATGTAATTTGTTTTCTTTAATGTATTTTCCAAATTAATTTTAAAATTAATATATTTTAGATGGACTAATGGAGTTGATTGATTCAAAATCCAATTTCTCGCGTCATAACCGTTTGATTTTTTTATTTTTTGTTTTTAGATTTTGAAATTTAAACTTGTTTTCACTCAAATTTTCTAGAAAGGATTTTATTTTCACTTAAGAAAATATTGAATTCTAACCAAATTTTATAAACCAAAACAAATTTTTGGAAGTTTTTTTTTTTTTATTTTTTTTTATTTTTAAATTTTCACATTTTAGGTTGGTTTTTAAAAACGTAGATAAAATTAGATATTAAAGTAAGGAAAACTATAGATTAGAGTAATTGTAGTGTAGGCGTAGGTTTCAAAAACCAAAAATAAAAAACAAAATAGTTATGGAATTGAGCTTTAAAGCCTCCTTTAGGGACAAAGCATTATATTATTTAAGTTTTGGTGTTATTGATCAATAAACTTTCAATTTACTCCCGTCTCTTCTAACTCTCATATATTCTATTTTAATTTCTGAACTTTATGTAAAGGTAAAATAATACTTCTAAATTTTACCATTAGTTAAGAAAGACTCTTATTCTTTCAAAAGCTGTAAAGATTGCCCTTGATCGGAAGAACATGGCTTAATTAACATAAATATATCATCTATTCCAATCTCCATCCTCAAATATTGCTGATCTAAAAAAAAAAAAAAATTAAGTTATTACTCAAAATCATTCGACTCGTATATAATTTACTTTAAATATAAAATTATTTTGAAACCATCTCTTGAAAGATCTGTTCAAGAACTTTGTAAAATAACCTTAACGAAGTTTGGGATTCATAAAAGCTCATTGTCATTATGAACGGTCATGAGTCTTGTTATATTCTTCTCCCTGTTTATATACGTTATGTATGGCAGTTTGGGCGTGGTGACCATGGGCGGCTTGGATATGGAAGGAAGGTCACAACTGGGCAACCAGATGAAGTTCCCATTGACATTCCCCCTCCTCGTGGAACCGAGCATGGCCGTTGGATTGCCAAACTTGTCGCCTGCGGTGGCCGCCATACATTAGCTCTGGTACAATGGAATCCTGATGATTTAGTAAAATAATTTATGGTTGTTAGATTTTTAAGATTATGAACCCTTTTTCTTTGAAATAATATAATGGATTGTGCATTCTTCTATCTATTATGTGTAGTAAACTCATCAAATTTATGTAATAAAAAAACCTGCTTTATTACGAAAATGATGGGAATAGAAAGAAAATCTGAATGGAACCGGTCAAAGTGCTTGATAAGGCGTGACATTAGTTGAGATGTACCTACTAATTTTCATTTTTTTCTCTAGAAATCATAGCATCCTATACTTGAATTAAGTTATATATAGCTTTTGGTTAAATACTATCATGAACTTTATCTTCAATATCTCTCAAAATTTTGATTCTTGAGGTTTACAAACTCTGTTTTTTTTTTCTTCGAGTATGAAGGGATTCCAACCACAATTTATAATTTTGAAAAAATAGGCCAGAGAACAGAACATTATAAATTCAATTTCTTTTCAACTATTTTGCGTCCATCTTAAGGCTCGAACTCAAGAGATAACAAAAAAAAATTTACAATTAAACTCACTTACTAATTTTGAACCCAAAACCTAAAAAAAAAAGCATATATTTGAGATTTCAAGCCTTTATCGACGAAATTACCCCTAAAGATATAACCATTTTTTTTTCTAAACCCCTAACGGTTCACATGTCTAAAATAACATTTTACACTTCAACTAATTGCATATAGTGTTTGATTTTATTGATAAACACATTTAATCTAACGGTGAAAAAGAAAAAGGAAATTTATCATCAACACATTCTAACTGTTATATTATATTTACAGCACAATTTCTAAAATAATTCATCTATAACACATGATTTTCTAAATATCAGTGATAGAATGAGTCTTTCACTGATTGAATTCTATCACTAATATAATTCAACCAGTGATAGATCTCTATCACTGATTAAATTCTATTAGTGATAAAACTCAATTTAAATTTCCTACTACAGATGAATTAGTTTTGATTTTGTACTATATATGGAAATATTTTGCCCTTTTTTATTATACATACAAAATTCCCAAAGAAAAATATATAGCTCAAATTTAAATTGAGATATGTTGAGTAGTTACAAACTTACCCATCAAACTATATTACTATGACAAACCCATCAAATTATAATATGCTTCAACGAATGGGTACAACCATTGTAAAGTGAGAAAATGAACCTAGATTTAGAAAGTAACTACTCAAACTTTTTAATCAACGAAAGATCGTTCAACATCTTCTCAATTGCCTCATCGTCGTGAGCTCTCCCTTTAGTCTGAAACCAACAAAAGCATCCATAAGCAATTCTACTCCATGTGAAATTACATATTAGTTCTATAACTTTGAGTAGTATTTTTTTTGCGGAAATCGGAAAATTGGAGCTTTGCTCTACTATATCCGGCATAATCACGCCTGTCTCTAAGCTAGGCACCAAGAGATATTGAAGGAAAGGAAACACGAGAGGTGTCTACAAATTAATGTTACAAGTGAGTCTTGAACCTGAGACTTTGAAGGAAGCACACATTTCAAATCCCAAGTCTTCGACCACTGTGTCACCCCTTGGGGACAACTTTGAATAGTTCAACGTTGAAAAATAAAGTAAACTTATGAAAAGTCATGATTAGCAAATATGCGACCAATTACAAGCAACAAAAAAACTAGTATGCTTGTTGATATGATGTGGGCATAAAAAGGTGGCAAAAGATACCTTCAAAGATGGCACCATAGCAATAGCTTCCTCCACTGTTTCAGGACAAAGGTTGCCAAGAACACAGAGCTGCAAATTCAAAGAGTGATGGAATGTTTCCTTATGAAGGAAAGAGATAATAATGTTCTGTAAATTGGTTAAACCAAGTGTCTGGTATATACCTCAAACTCAGCCAACTGATACCTGCTTAGAATTCTGTATGGCAGTTAAGATTCAACAACTTAAAGATTTTAATTACACACCTCTAGTTTATGCAAACAATGAACCTAAACTTAGCTCATTCCTGAGGTGATAAAAGTAACTACATTGCCCTCCATGAATTAAGTATCAAAGTACTGAATTTTAATTTATTCACTATTTCCCAAATAATAATTAACCAAAGAGTTCTTGGCTAGCAAGAAAATGGTCAAGTACATGTTCAAAATTGTAGTCGGTTATGCCAAAGTGGGCTTAGCCTAGCAGTAATTGGCATGTATCGTCGACCATGAAGTCGCAAGTTCAAATCCCCTAATCTCCTGTTGTTAAAAAAAAGTAGTTGGTTATAGCATATGGTGGACATGTGCAACCCATTCTTCCCACCATCCCATAAAATAAAAACTAAAGTGTATAATTTAAAGGATACTCTCGAACTTGTCTAACAGCATCAGGATTTTTATAGCGACTGAAACGTTTGACATACTGCAGTGACTTTTCAAACACTCTGCAGAAAGAAGACCATAATTAAAATCTCTCATTTTTGTATGGCAAGTCAGAATGAATGTCGAAACTTAACTAATACTATATATATTAGTTCATTAGTTGTCTCAACAAGCAAAAGAAACTCGAAATTAGATTTTAAATCCATAAAGAATAAACATAAAACTCACCGAAAAACTTTTTTTTTTTGGGTTAAGAAAAACTCACTGAGAAACTTGATTCGTTGGATCCTCAGACATCTGTTGAAGTTGTTCATACTTGTGTTCAAGTATCAATGAAACTTCACAGTTCATTAAACACTTGGCTTTTAAGAACTCTGCGGGCAACCAAAGGAAATAAATGTCAGTTGTCACCTTTAATATTCTCTTAGTTATCACCTTAATATCTTCTTTTATGTACTTCAGAAGTTCAGAACAAAGTGCAAAATAAATACAATAGAGCGAAAAAGTAAAAGATTTCTGTGCCAAGGGCTTAAATTTTGAACAATTACTTGTCCACGTAAACCAAAGATGTATTCTAAAGCCTTAAATATCATAGATAAATAAAAAATGGAAAAAACTTAAAAAGTTATCTCTTTGACAAAATGTTATATATTAGAATTTAGATTTTGCATCTATCACTTATCTTCATCTAAAACTTCAGAAACCTTATGACCATATAATATTAATCCAAACTAACAGAAAAGTCAAGGCATTTAGCTATATTTGAGCATTATCACAAAATCATAATAAAAACAGTCATAAGATGTATGCAAAAGAAACTTCTTTTTATAATGGCGACACCTAACAACCTATAAGACACTACATTTAATGACTATCTTTTATCTAAGAACATATGTGAAGTAATGAAATACCATGATACTATGTAGATGGCTACAAGACCTAATCACATAAACTAATGGCTTACATAAACAAGGAAGTTTGCTATCTTTCTCCTCTTGCGACAAAGAAAAATAACTATCCACAGGGTACGTGATTTAATATAAGAGATTGTGATTTCTTCAGCACAAAACTGCTTCAAAATTAAATTGGTGTCTACTTTAATTCCACATTCTCAGTCAAAACTATTTGCACTGTTAAAAAGATTGCGTAACAGGGGGTACATATAATAATGGGTATGGGGAACATAAAGGAAGCCCGTATGCAATGGAAATCCATCACCATACAAAGAAGGAGCGACTTAAAATCTCGTTGATTATTGATGAAAAATTATAAATTTATATATAGATTTGTACCATCCCCAATTTTAAGCTCTGCAGCATTCTCTTCCTCCTCTCCAGACATGCTTGAAGTTTGAGTTTTGGACAACCTAAAGAATCTGAAAAGAGTACAGCAATATCAAAACCAAATCTACAAAATATGGACAAAATTCCATCCCACACAACAAAATTCTTAACAAATTGCAAGGCATCAGGAGTACAGTAAAATAAGGGAAAAATCAAAGTTAACACTAACTACAATAAAATTGAGAGCCTTCAGAAAGAAGACACAAAAAGATTCTTTCATTAACCACGCCCGTCCCTAGGCCCGGCACCAGGAGACGAAGGAATGGAGACACTGGAGGTGTCCAACAAATTAATGATTTTCCTTTTAATGGTTTTTAGTCTGTAGCATTATGAAGTTGTCCTCCTGATGCAACTCATAGAACACATTAAGGCACTTGTATGTTCCATAATTTCAATCAATGTACACAGTACTAAAAAGAAAATCATCAACGTTTTCCATTAACCAGAAAAAATGTGGAGCTAGTAACATACTTTGCAAGTCTATACACAATAAATTTCATTCAACTTGTTCATATTAAATGAAACCCAAATGAAATTTCATATGAACCTCAATAATCAGCAACTTTTGGGAACAGAGAGGGCATTTGAACCCTGACTAAATGGGTTTAAACCAAATTTATGAAAATCTTGCAACGAAGAGAAGATCCGTAGTCAAGAACGGAAATCAATACCAAAATCTATCGTTGGAGAACCGAATTCAATTCCTAAAGTCTGGAATTAGAAGAATCTACACATTTAAAGAAGGCAATCAAGCCAAGCCGTTCTATTCATAATCAAATTGTAGAGCCAGTTTGTAAAAGAAAAGAAAAAACTGAAGGAGAACGCACCACAGAACACGCAGAGGATTAGAGGCCAGATCCAGCACCGAGACGTGATGCCAAAAGAGGTAGGAAACAGAGAAGGCGCAACACACAGCTTTAACTAATATTTTTGTTAAAATATCATTTTGAGTTTTATTTTATTTTAGCCCTAAATTCTTAAATATATAATTTAGTTTAACTAATATTTTTGTTAAAATATTTTAGTCCTAAATTCTTATATATATAATTTTAGTCTTTTAATTTTGTTTGAGTTTTTAAGAGTTAAGTTAAGTTATGATTTTCTAATTTTTGTTGGTTGTATTGATTTTGACTAGTTCAATCAAACCCATATATATATACATGTGTGTGTATGTGTGTGTGAGTGTGGGAGAGAAAATAAATAAATTAATAAAATATGTTTTTAGCATATTGATAAATTACTTGCAATAATAAAGTGGGTAATGTAAGTTAAAGTATATAATCTACATTTTATTCTATTATTTATATATTTAAGAGATATGAATAAAGTTGTTTTGTATAGGAAATAATAGATTAATACAACTCGATAACTCAACTAATCTAAAAAGATAGAATTAGGTTGGGTTGTTCAAATGTATAGAGAGTTGGACAAGTTAGAGGATTGTCCTAATTCAATTTGGACCATGTTTTTTTTTTTTTTTTTATATCCATGATTGTCCGAGCCAGTTTGCATGCTAATGTGACGGGACATATTGTCTGACCTAACAAATTTTGAAGGTGTAACTTTTAGTCTATATATTTTTTAAACATTTAAAATTGATTTTTATAATAAATATAAAATTAATACTAGTAAAAATTGATTTAGTAATATTTATATAAGCAAAAATAAAATATAAACATATTTCTAAAACTTTTACACAAAAATTATAAATATAATTTTTTCTAATAATAAAAAGTAATAACAAATATTAAACGATAACCACTTGTTTTTGTTTTAAACAAATATACAGAATGAAACATAACATTTGAAAGTTCAAATGAAACAAACTTCAAAATTCAATAACTAAAACTAAGCGTGGTTTGATAATTATTTTATTTTTTATTTTTGAAATTTAAACCAACGATAACTATCTTATTATATGTTTATAGAAATAAAAAAAAAACTTGGAAATAAAAATAAGTAGTTTCAAATTTTTTTTTATTTTTTTCAAATGTGGTTAGCATTCATATACTTTCTTTAAGAAATATGGATACATTTTATAAAATATAGAATACATAGTAGAAAACTTGAATAAAAATAAGTTTAAATTTCAAAAATAAAAAAATCAAATGATTATCAAACTGTGTCTAAACATTTAAAATTGATCATCGTGTTTCGTGAAAAGGAGCTTACTAATTTCAACGGCGGAATGACGTTGTATATGGTGTACACTTTTTTTTAAACCGAGAAATCAGAGTTTCGCTCCCTTATACTCGAGACACCCGTCCCTAGAATGTGACACCAAGTTTCTTTGGAGGGTATTCTAGTTTAAGCACAACTAGGAATCTCTCAACGAAGCATGTTTTGGAGTCTGCAATCTCAACCACTAGGTTGCCCTCGGAGTCGCACATTTCGTTCTTTGGCATCTCAACTCCAACTTACTCCCACTCCGAATGATGATGCTCCATCTAAAATGAGTAATACTTATATAAGGGTGGGTAAGTATTCCACATTAGAACCAAATGTTTTTAGTTTTTTTTTAAAAAAAATTGGTTTGATTGATGGAAAGAAAAATAAAAACAAGTAACAACATGTAATTTTAAGGGTGGATAAGTATTTTCAAAATACTTACCTACCTTTAAGTAAGTATTACTCATCGAAAAGGGTACCTCAACTCAAACTATTGAATAATATACAAAACAAACCGAAAATATTTGGGGAAAGGCACAATTTATTTGATCTGGCTCAATCAACTATAAACAGACTCGGACATAGAAGATTGATAGATCTCCGTAGGGGGTAAGACTCCCGCCGCCGACAGATGTCCCGTGCCACGTTTCGTGACTCCTTGAACTCAAAGGATTAAACCCGAACGATCGGTCCAACGCGGATTGAAATAGAAAGGCGCAATTTATTTGATCTGGCTCAATCAACTATAAAACAATGGTATATATTATCCGTACCTAAAGAGATTAAATATATCATACTTGGTCTTAGGAATTTAATAATCAATTTTCATTTCCACTAGATTAAATATATCATACTTGGTCTTAGGAATTTAATAATCAATTTTCATTTCCACAAGTGAATACAATCATCAAAATTACCAACTTAAAGAAGAAGTTAGAAATTTTGTGCAAGCAACAAGAAATTCCAAACCATCTTTATCATAATGAATATTTAATACCAATGGGAATGCGACTCTTACCTGTACTGATTTTCCTGTCCCTTATCTATCTGTTTTACACTTCAATTTTATAAAATTAAATAAAAATAAAAGGTGAACCTCACGCTGATGTCACCCAACTTCAATCCCTAAAACATTCATTATACAGTTAATTATATTACAACTTTAGAAGCTCCAACATTTAACGTTCCTGACAGAATTTTATTTCCCAAATTTCGATTAACTACGCCACACGTGGCACGAAACAATTGGCTCCTTTTGGTCCAGTCAACCCCGATTTTTCTTCATTTTTTTCTTTGACTTTAATGGCTCCCATTGAAGTTTTGCTTCTTTGTCTTCTTCTTCTTCTTCATTACCCGCAGAACGGGTTACTCTTCGTCTCTTGTTCAGAAAGGAGAACTTGGCAACGTTCTTTCACGGCTGGAAATTTTCTCTCATTCAAGAACTGCGAGGAATTTGGAAATTTCCATTTAGGTCTTCGTTTTTTTTATATGATTTGCGTCTAAGAGAAGAATTTCATGCACAGGTTCTTATTTCTATTTCCATTAGTTATATATTTGGGAACTGGGATTCTTTTATTTCTACTTGATTACTTTGATTTTCGGTGCGGTTCATTGTTTTTCTCGTTTACTGTACAGATTTCTGTTTGATTCTTTTCGATCTGGGTCTATGCTTGCTTTGGAACTTGTTTTGTTTTGGAATTACGGATTTTTTTTTATGGGGTTTTGTTTTCTGATTTTTATATTGCCTTTTTTTTAAAAAATTATTTTTCTTACCGAATTTGGTAGATTTTGTTCGGTTGTTCATGTGTTGGAAATTAATTCGTTGTTGCTTTAGTTGTTTGTAATTTAGATACTTTCTGAGCTGGTTCTGTTTAAATTGACAAGTAGGGATAATCTGTTGGGTTATGAAATTTGTGAATTTGAGTTATCAAGTAAGTATTGTTCACGTTGTGTAGTTGAGTATTGAAGGTTGACCTGTTTTTTTAATTTAATTTAATTTAATTTTTTTAATGAATTCTGGTAAGATTAAATTATCCTAAATTATTAAATATGAACTTGATCTTTTAGATTCGTATGCTAAAGGATTTTGGTGGGGATTTAGTGTTTGAACTTGATGTACTGTTATTTATAGTCATTGTTGAGTTTTGTGCTAATTTTGAACTGAGGAGAGTGTTTTTTTTTTATTCAACAACAATTGGGGGGGGAAGATTCGAACCCTTAACCTCTTGGTTACTAGGTTATACAAAATGTCATTGGAGGTCTGCTTCTTTTTGCTGTATTGAAGAGTGTTTAAATGAATTGTACTTGACCTATCATTAAACCCTTGGGTTTTTAGCGGTATTTTAACGGCTTATGTTGTTCCTTTATAACTAAGTATTTTTTCTTAATGCTTATGTGTCTGCAGATTTATGGCAAATATCTGCTTATTGCTGAGGTCTAGCCACTAGGTGTTTGGAGATACCAGTCTTTGAAGCAACATGGCCACTGGATTGACTGCTAATATTCGATTGGTTAAGTGTCCTAGATGTCGTCGGCTTCTTCCTGAGTTGCCTGATATTCCCGTTTACAAATGTGGTGGATGTGATACAATTCTCGTAGGTAAAGCTCTTTCACATATCTAACTAGTAGAAAGCTTTTAGGGAAACTAAACCACTGATCTTTCATTTCTAGTATGCGAGTTTGTTTCAGATTTTGATGCTTGAAGTTAGAAAGGTTTAGGATTTTTCTTAAACAAGCAAAAAGACAAGAGTTGGTGAATTTAGGGTCTACTAAATTCTGGCTTTAGACAAACTGATCACTCCAAGATATTTATTTTCTTTTAGCTTCTTATGAACTTCACTTCGAAGTCACAATTACCTGCAGTATAAATTATAAACATGAATGTACAAATGGAATATTTAAGGCCCGTTTGATGACCATTTGGTTTTTAAAAATTAAACTTATAATTCTACTTCCATATTTAGATTTTATTGATGTGTTGTCTACCCTTTGTTTATGTTTTCAAAAACCAATCCATGTTTTGAAAACTAAAAAAGTAGTTTTCAAAAAACTTATTTTTGTTTTAAGAATTTGGTTAGGAATTCTAATGCTTTCTTAGGAGATATGAAAATCAAGATAGAGAAATTAAGAGCAAATGAGCTATATTTTAAAAAATATTATCAAACGGAGCCTAGATTTTCACATTGAATATGATGTTATATGCTACAAATTAATCTTTCAAGAAGATGCTATGGAGTTTTTATATTTTTTTTTGTCTTCTATACTTTCCTATATGTGAAGCCGTGGTTCTTAATTGAATCTCTGACTTACCCTGATCCATCATGCAGCAAAGATTCGAACAAATGGTTCCCTCAACACGGGGTTGGGTTCACAAAACAGAGATTCTGCCCAGAGGCATGAAGTCAATGCCCCTTCTGAAGATAAGCAGCCTAGCATTTCTAATCATGAAGCTATTATTCCATCCCATGGTGAGTCTAATTTGGACTTAACCAATGGGAGGCATACAAATGAATCTGGAGAAAGGAGTAGCGAGGAGCTTGTTCATTCGACTTTGAGTGTGCAGCAAAGGAATGCTAGTGCTGATGAATCTCAGCACGAAAATGACGATATGTCAGATGAAGATAAAGCAGAAGAAGCTAGCATTTCTTCATCAAGTCATGAAGCAATTATTCCATCCTCTGGTGAGTGCATCGTAGATCCGGATGTTGAGGATGACCAAGATGAATCTGGAGACAGTAGCAGCGAGCAACTTGTTCGTAGGAAGTTGGGTGAACGCCAAACGTGTGCTAGAAACAATGAAGAATCTCATGCTGGTCATGAAGGGCCATCAGCATTTCCAAATGAAGTTTATGATGAAGAAGAGCGCGCTTATTTTGCGAATGGTGAGCTCCCATGCAGAGATGCTTCAGAACAAGAAGAATATAGCATTTCAAGTCCTGAAACAACTATCCCATCCTCGGGCGAGTGTCTTATAGACCCAATAGATGTGAAGAGTCAGAAGGAATCTGGGGATGTTAGTCAGGAGCAGCTTGCTCGTATAAAGTCAAGTGAATGCCTAAAGAATTCTGGAAGCGATGATGAATCCCGGGCTTGCGATGTTGAGCAACTAAGCTGCTCAAATCAACCCTACTCTAAGATTGAGTTTCCTTCTCATGGGAATGCTGACCTCTCAGTACAAGATCCTATAAAAGCAACAGAAACTAGCACTTCAACTCATGAAGTAATAACGATCCCATTCTCTGATGAGTCTGTTTTAGATCCAAATGATGAGAAAGATCAAAAGGAAGAACAAGACAACCATAGTGAGCGACTTGATCAGTTATCTTTGAGTGAACACCAAAAGAATGCCAGTATCGATGATGAATCTCCTGCTTGCCATGATGAGCAATCTGAATCTTCAGTTCAAGCATCATTTGTGAATGAGGTTGCAAATGGTGAGAATGACAAGCTCTCAAGTGGAGCTCCTTTGGAAGACGAAATAACTGAGGAGGTCTTACTGTCAGGAGAAGAAAGTCCAGAAGCAGATGATAGGATGGAGATTCATTTGAAGTCAGAAAGCTCGGGTATCTTGAATGCAGTAGCTACAAGCTCGAATATTACTCTGGATACGCAAGTGGGGACGAGCATTCCATCTAAGATTCTTGCTCCGGTTACTGAACGAATAGAGGAACATGAGGGAACTATTAGCCACTATTCCGACCACCGAATTCCTGTAGATAATTTTGATTGTATAGAAGTGAATCATTGCGCTAAACCCAGCAGTTCCCTTCCTGGTATGGTCAAGTCTTTAACAACCAGAAATTCGTTTGTATATGATGGAAGCATATCTTCATATGATGGAATGGACGATCAGTTCTTGGACCATCAAAGAAGTTCATTCAATAACAGTTATGAAGCTGCCAACTTTCTTGCCGCTGTAGAAGAAGGTCCAAGAAGGGAAGAGTCTTTGATGAACAATAGTGCAGTGGCTAATGATTCCGAAATTCCAATGGAAGTAGGGAGATCCTGTAAAGGCTTGCCGCAGGAGAAGCATTATGGCATAGCATACCACGGAAGGAATCAAAATGATATGCTGCAAAATAGACTTGAGATGCGAAATAGAAGCACGGTAAGGAGGGAGAACTTACTCGGAAGGGACCGCCTAGGTGGCTATGAAAATGGAGGCGTTTCTAGTTCCATGTTCGATGAGCCCCACCATTCTAGAATGCACTCATCAGACAATTTTGCGGATCATGATGATGACAAAGTTAGATTGTTGAGAATGGTTTATGAACTGCAGAATGAGTTAGAGAGAAGTTGCAATCTAAACGGGAAAGCAAGCAGAAGAGTATCCATGGGATCCACTCAGAAGGATACATGGGCGCCAATATACCATAATCATGAGATTCCTCAAGAGGAAGGCTGGTATGACTCCGAATATCCTTCTTACTCCCGAAGAAGCGGGCCTCAAATGAATTATCCTGGACAACATCCTTTGTCGCGGATGACTTCTGCTGTAAAGGCTGTTAGCGGTCCTCAAGTTAATTACTACGGTATGGAACACTTCCCTGAAAAAACCCCTCACTCAATGCAGCTGCTTCCATCTGAATACTGGCCTAATCGCGGGACCCGTATGGCACATATCGATCACGACTATTATAGTCAATACAGCTCGTGTGCTTCTAGTCCTCAACATTTTCTAAGCACACAATTGTCTACAAGGGGCATCCATATGCAGTCTGATCATAAGAGCCATCGAAATAATGAGAGAAATTATCTGAGAGAGAAAAATCATTTGGCCAAACATCATCTACGGCCTATTGCTGGAGGTGCCCCTTTCATAACTTGTTACTACTGCTTGAAATTACTGCAGATTCCTGCAGAATTTCTCTTGGAGAAAAGACGATGCAATCGGCTAAAGTGCAGTCATTGCTCAAAGGTTCTCGAGTTTTCTCTTCAGAGCAGAACTCACATTGTTCCATATGTACAGAGTGTTGCAGAACCTCGACCATATGAGCACAATGAACCCAATGACTATGCTCTAGCCATAGGCCAAAGTGGCTCAAGAGAAATTGATGATTCCACCGTCTTACCGCGTTCGTCCCGCCAAGACACGGAAAAAGAACTTAGTTCAAAGGGGTCTCAAAACAAATCAGAGAGTCTAAAGCAAAGTTATCAAACTGGTGAGTCATCCTCCCACGCATACAAGGCCAATAAGTTGTCCTCCGACATTGCAAAACTCTCAGCCAAGTCGAATTCCCCGCTTCATCGACTCATGGGCTATTCTTCTCCAAGCCAAGTCTTCAGAGGGTTAGATGGATCAAGGAGAAGCATGCAGAGGAAATACTAAGGTGGTGTTTGGTATGAGAATGAAAAAGAGAGTAGGAATGAGAATGAAAGTTCTTTCAGAAATCCAACATTAGAGCAGATGGCAGATGGTTATGATTTTTGATTGCTGAGGAACTGAGGAAGCTAAAACTTTTTATCTCCCAACTGCCCAAAGCGTTTTTTATTTCAGCGATTTTCCACGTAAAATAATGTATTTTAGAGATTCATTACCAATATAGACTGCTATCTTTTGCTTGTTTTATTTGTATTTAACTAGAATGTGTTTCATATGTACGTAATAGTTGAGTCAGGAATCTGTTATGTAAAGGTTATGTATCTTACATTTTTTTCTTTATGTAAAAGTGAAATGACATTGTTTTTTGAGTGATTTATACGCACGGCTTGTTTTAAAGGCTTAGGATAACAACTCTGAGTTTTGAACTTCTAAATTTTATTTATTTATTATTATTATTTTAATATCGGTGCTTTCTTATATTTTTTTTGGAAAGTTTTGACCAGTTTCTATGCCTACCTAAATCGTCGAATAATATTTTCAAGGATTCTTTGACATTGATAATACAATTATGCTTTCTGTTTTGCTTTCCGTTTTGGTTGGAGGCTCATAATTGTGAGGGATTTTAAATGAACTCTTAGGTTTCATTATTAAAAGAAAAAGTGACATCAAACTTTGTTTTATAACTAGGAAGTTGAAGTTTAGCGATCAAAGTGCACCCGCTCCAAAATGTTTGGATCTTTTAAGATATCATAAAATTTAGAGGTAAATTATTTATTTAACCTTGCCATAGTTTGGTTTTCAATTAATCAACCAAATAACATATAAATAGGTAAAGTGAACATAATCCAAATAACATATTAAAGATAACAAGAGCATAGCTCTAATATATGATTTAAGATCAAGAGGTCACAAATTTCCTCATCCTCAATCCTGTTAGATTAAAAAAAACAAATAGCATATTGAATACGTTAACAACTACAAAATTTGTAGTTTGAGTTTTCCGATCTACTATTGTATTTTAAAAACACATGAATATAAATAAGATAAATGATAAATTTGGTTCTTATGCTTGGAAGGAATTTAGAGTTTAATCCATACTAGGTTAAAAATTAGAATTGATTTTTATAATTTGATCCTTCGTTTTTATTAACAAATTAAATATATGAAAAATAGTTATTCATGTGAAAATGTTCGACAATGTAAATTAAGTGATTGATTCGGCACAAAATCAATTCATTTACACATATATACTTAATTTCTACGTATTTCATTTTTGAACTATTACAAATGAGATTGACTATTTCTTTTATGTTTTATCAAATGAAACTAAATTATTGTTTTTAAAACCAAATTTTAATTTAGTCAAATCATAAGAATTAAATTATATTTTAAAAAACAATAGAGACTAATTTATCATTTTTCAAATCATTGGAATCAAATTTACTATTTAACACATAACTTTAAACATTAAAATAAAATAAAAAATAGATTTATTTTTTATTATAAGAAAGACTAATAAAAAGTTTTAAGAACCGAATTAAGAACCTGGTGGGGTCATTTTTGTAGTTTTGTCGTGGAGGCCGAAGCAAACCGATTCGGTGTCACCGTGACGATCGCATAAATTATAGATCGGTCGAAATTAAGTCGCTTACCCAAAACGGCGTATTGAACGCTGAATGCAAGTACTACACTACTATTCCTTGGTTTTGTAATTTTACATGAATTTCATTACTTAACAGAAAATTTGGGCCTGTTCATCATTGTCGTGCACCTGTAATCAGACTTAGAACTTCCCAGGTTCAATTTTTCCTTGTTTTAAATTTTTCTTGTTTTTAATTTTTGTAGTTGTGGGATATCAGTTTCTGGTGTTACCCTCTTAAATTCTATGCTAATTTCCCAGTTTCAGGCTTTATTTCATCTTCTTTTCCAACATTTTAGTTTATTAAGTTTCTTTTAGTTTTAAAATTTGTTGAATTTCTTGTTCTGGTGAAGTTTTGTTGAATTCTCTGATTGTGTTTGCTGTCTGTTTATGGTGCTGATGAAATCCCTCTTTATGGATTTATGCATATTGAGTAGTGGCTTTATATTCCTTTTATTTAGAAATCTCTCATTCTCATTTAAGTTAATTTTATCCAATGTTGTAAAAGGCTACGCCTTGTGGCTCACCTCAAGGCGAGTCTTTAACTTTTAGCCTCGAGTCTTGTGCCTTTGTTGGATAATAAGAGACTTACGCCTCTATGTTATAGCACACTGAGGCTTAAGTCCCTATGCCTCGTAAAATAACTAAAAGAGTAGTATTAATTTTTCCATTATTTATAATTTAAGGGTTTGAACCATAACAATATGAATTATTACTTCTTACGCTTAAAAACATTGATTACAAAAAATATATAGAATTATCTAATCCTGTACATTTTTTGTCTTTAATGTTTATAAAATAACTCAATCCTATTATTAGTTCATTGATAATATAAGTTTGAAACGTAAGAGGACTTAGTTTATGATCTCATTTTCAGGCATTGCTTTAGTCATCCATTTAGATCATAGATTTTCTCTTATGGATTCTTAGGTGCATAATCGTTTCAGAACCGTCAATTTAATTTTGATAATTTGTTGGCTTATTTTCCTTTCGCATCTCCTTTTGGAGCTCTTTGTTGTTTTCACTATAGATGCTTAGAGAATTCACTTATGTTTCATTCATCAATGAAATTGTTTGTTATTCCAAAAAAACTATATTAAATTTTACCATACATATTTACAAAAATTTAGAATGTTTATAATGTTTTTAATTGAAATTGTGGCTTACGCCTCGCCTCTTCAAGGGTAAAAGCCTCAAGGCCACCTTTAGTCTTTTAAAACATTGATTTTATCGATTGTCTGCTTACTACTTGTAGCTTGGCTTTTCTATCTAAGTTACATATTTATTTTCTTAGCCTGATTTATTTTTGTCAAAATAGTTATAGATGGGTAGAAGGAAGCAAAAGCAACCTCATCGCTCTGGTGGAATAAGAGTTGAAGATCATGTGAATCCCAAGACACAGGTTGATATAAATGGGGTTGTAGAAACTGTGGAATCATCAGACATTAAACTTGACGAGATCAACGAGGCCTTTTTTGTTGAAGTTGATCGAACTGGGTGGAATTCAAATGAGCACCATGATATTTCTGAAGTTGTTCTAATGGATATAAGGTTAGAACCCCATTTTGTCGGTTTTCGATTGGATGAAAGTTTTTGTGAGAGCTTCAAATACTCGTTAAGGTTTCGGTTGTCCAATGTAAATGAGTTTCTCCTCAGTCGCATTAAGTTTGGTCAATGGCCGGTTTTATCTTCAAGTGATATATCTTTGGAACTCATTGAGAGAGGCACAGAGGAAGATAAGAACGCTTGCTCGGTGGTTTTATCTGGTAATTTTGATGGACCTGATGAGGCCATTTCCGGCCTTGTTCATCTTGCAAATTTGAAGTTCATGACGTTGAGGCCAGTTATGGGAGTTATCTTTTCCCATTGTACAGGATCTCTCAGGTTGAGGGTGGACATATTGTCGTGTGCTTTTGATGCGTGCGAGTCAATATTTGATAACAGCAGGCAGTTGTGGAAAAAGAGTATGATGAATACCATGGCTTGGTTGCGCCCCGAAGTAGTATCATCAGAGGCTAAGTATGGAATTGTTAAATCGACTAATATGGACAGTCCTTTGCATCATGAGGCGGGGGATGACGCATCCAACTTTAGAAAACATGTAAATTTTGATACTGTAGGATTTTATGATGCCATTAAGCCATCAAAGTGAGTATAGAGCTCATGTACTTGCAGATTCTGTTTATAACTTACATAACCTCGTTTTTTTTTTTTTTTTTTTTCATTTTGTCATTACTAATGATCCAAGTTCAATGTAGAAATGATCCCATGCTCGATGAAGACATACCCAACTTGCTTCCAAAGCTAAGACCGTACCAGCGTCGTGCAGCCTATTGGATGGTACAACGGGAGAAAGGATTTTCTGAAAATATGGGTGTGGGGGAAGACATGCATCTTATTTCTCCCCTGTGTATGGTCCTGGAATGTCTTGATACTTGTTCGAGGATGTTCTACAATCCTTTCAGGTATCATCATCTTCACTTTTGAGTGTGGCTATCTGGCGTAATAAGTCGAAAGATATGTGCTTGTTGATGTAGTTAGGAATACCTGTTTTTCTTCTTGTATGCTTACTTAAGTTTATTTCCAGTGGAAATCTTACTTTGAATGCAGAGCAAATTTTGCCGCATGTTTACGGGGGCATTCTAGCTGGTAAATGCCACTAATTGGAAATTGTCATATTTTCACAAGCTAGGCATTTCACTTTATATCAGTTCTTAACTCTGATGCAATTAACTATTCTTATGGTCTTTATTTTGTCCGAATGATATGATGTTTGCAGATGAGATGGGTCTAGGAAAAACTATTGAACTTCTGGCGTGTATACTTTCTCATCGGATGTCGGTGTTTGAAGGTGCAAAAGGCTCTGATGATAAAGTGCAACAATTTGTTGGAGAGCAGAGAACTGAATTTACAAGATTGAAAATGGAGCGTGTTAAGTGTGTGTGTGGAGCTGTTAGTGAAAACCACAGATACAAAGGGTTGTGGGTACAATGCGATATCTGTGATGCATGGCAACATGCTGACTGTGTTGGTTATTCACCTAAAGGAAGAATTTGCAAACCGATTGATACTGAGAGTGTGAAAAATAGAAAGGAAAAGAGGAATACAGTAAATGTAATTGTTAGAGACGAGGAACATGTTTGTATGGCATGCATAGAGCTGATGCAGGCTACTGATGCCCCAATGGCTACAGGTGCAACTCTAATTGTCTGTCCAGCTCCCATATTGTTCCAGTGGCGTGCTGAGATTTTACGGTACACTCCCATTTGGCCATATCTACTTATCTCATTCTTATGCCTTTGCGTTTCATTTTATGTACACCTGCAAGTTTACCACCTCTATTAACTTAGAAAAGCTGTGACCTGACCATATCATGTTCAAGTGGCTGCCTAATCCAAATTTCCGCCAATTCAAATTTAAGAAAAAAAAGAAAGGAAAAAAGGGCAGACAGCCATACTTAGCTCTCATGCCGACCACTCTCTCTCTATAGCCAACTCTCCCACCCTTCTTATATAACCCATCGACTCCCCTCACAGGAGCCTGCGCTACTGTTCTTTCTTGTCATCCACCATGGCCCCATCTCCAACGCTCGAGATATGTTCAGTAACTATCAAATAGAAGATTTACTCGATTGAATTTGATAGTTGATACTGCGGTATACGGGTCAAGATCACTGAAACCATCAGGAACTAAACTTTTTTCTCACTCTGAAATGGGAAACTCTGCACTGGTTAGGTGCCACACTTAACTCTCTCCCTTCTGCCTCCTCAAATCAGAAATTCTTTCAGAGAAGAAAGATTTACAGAACCATTTGGTTGATGAGCTTCTTAACTTGGCTGTTTTGTTATAAGATTGGACTTTGTTTAGTGAAGGTTCTATTATGAAATAAAACAAGTTAAAAAAAAGTTATGTCTTCTTAACTGTCACTCTATTTCAATTTTAACTAGATTATTGCTGCTCTTTTTTTTGTTTCACATGCACACATATACCTTTGATCAGATGTTTTTCTGAAAAGATGATCAATTTTGACACTGGTTCACTTGAAATTTTTTCACTTCAAATGGTAGTGCAAGCTAACTTTTCAATTGTTATTTATCATTCCAGTCATACTCGTCCAGATTCAATGAAACTACTTGTCTACGAGGGAGTGAGGGATACTTCTTTTTCAAGCACATTGTCTGTGCAGATTAACGATCTCATCAATTCTGATATAGTCTTAACTTCATACGATGTGCTCAAAGAGGACCTATCCCATGATTCTGATAGGCATGAAGGTGATCGGCGCTTCATGAGGTTCCAAAAGAGGTTTGTTCTTACCTTGCTGAGAAATGTTCATCCAATTTGATATAATTACTTCTTCCGTACTTCAGAGCTAACAAGATTTTAGATTAAGGTTGTACTACTTATTTTAACCCTTTTTTTCTGGGGGGGGGTGTTGTAATTCCATTTAACTAATTTGCTTCTGGAGACGATATCTTCTTGATATCCATTCACATACGATGTATGCTTTGACATTATAGGTGATTTCTTCAATTTAGGTACCCTGTTATCCCTACTCCTCTCACCAGGATCTTTTGGTGGAGGATTTGTTTGGATGAGGGACAAATGGTGGAGAGCAATGCTACTGCTGCTACTGAAATGGCTTCACGACTTTATGCTAGTCACCGCTGGTGCATTACAGGGACTCCCATACAAAGGAAACTTGAAGATTTATATGGATTACTGCGATTTGTGAAAGCAAGTCCATTTAATGTTCATAGATGGTGGGTTGATGTTATAAGAGATCCATATGAGGTATGCACCATTCATAGATTTATTCAGTTGTAGTTAGGGAGAATGGAAACGAAATAGAGATAAGTTGCCACATAAAACCTTTTTTTTTTTTTTTTTAATTATAATAACTAGGCCATTCTAAGTCTTTTCTACACATTCTCTTTTTTTTTTTCCTCCTTTAGGTATTCCTCTTGGATTTTTATATTTTTTTATTATTATTATTTTTTTATTATTATATTTTTTACACATTTGACATATCTGGTTTCTTTATCTTTTACCAACAACTTTTGCAGAGGAGGGATCCTGGTGCTATGGAATTCACACACACATTCTTTAAGCGAATAATGTGGCGTTCTTTAAAAATTCATGTTACAGATGAACTGCAGCTGCCTCCTCAGGTGGAGCAAGTCACTTGGCTAACGTTTTCACCAATTGAAGAGCACTTCTACCAGAGGCAGCATGAAACTTGTGTGAGTTATGCCCGGGAAGTTATTCAAGGTTTGAAAGATGATTTTGTCAAAAGGAAAGTCCCAGGTTGTTAGTGGTTGACTATGGCTCATTCAAGAATCACATTTCTTTATTCATCACTATGATCTACATCATAAGGGAGAAGGTTGCTGTTAGAACTTACATTGTTGTACTTCTTACTTTTTTCAGATCGTGTCTCTTTTGATGTCCCGTCTGATCTTCTAATCACCCATGCTGATGCTGGAAAGTTGCTGAGCACACTTTTGAAACTTCGCCAAGCTTGCTGTCACCCACAAGTAGGAAGTTCGGGACTGCGCTCATTGCAACAATACCCAATGACAATGGAGGAAATATTGATGGTATTTATCAAGTAAAGATGTGTGAGTTTTCATGAAATATGATGTAACTATGTAGTCTAAGTGGTTTTATTTCTCAGGTTCTTGTTAGTAAGACCAAGATAGAAGGAGAGGAAGCTCTGAGGAGGTCAGTTGTTGCTTTAAATGCCCTTTCTGGAATAGCTATAATTGAGAAGAAATTTTCTGAAGCCTTCTCACTATATAAAGAAGCTTTAGAATTGGCTGAGGAGAACAATGAAGATTTTCGCTTAGATCCTTTGTTGAGCATTCACATCCATCACAACCTCGCTGAGATACTACCATTAGCTGCAGGCCAGTCACAATCTCCTTCAAAAAATCGAACTTATTCAAGAACTTGTGAAGTGAAGGCCTTTGGGATGGATGCTTTTGAAAATTATGATAATCATATCATGAAGAAACAAAAAGTTAGTGATACCCTGTATGTTCCTTGTGGTAATACAGAGAAGATAGAAGACAATCCTCTTGAACTGACAAAAAAAGATACCAACACCAAAAAGGAGGAAAAGTATGAGCTTCATCAGTCAAGTAATTACTTCAATGATAATTCTTTAAGCCAAGCATGTGAGACTATGAGGCAGAAATATCTAGCTGTCTTTTCCTCAAAGTTATCTATGGCCCAACAAGAGTTCACAAAGTCCTACGCGCAGGTTTGTTTCTATGCTCTTCTCTCCTTTACCCTAGGCCACTCACAAAGATTGATGGTACGATCACCATTGTGCTCTAATATTCAGTTGCTTGTTGATCCTTATTCTTTGGACACTTAAGATGTAATTTGTTTCTTTTTGATGGATAGCCTTGGTGTATTAGTTTTCTTTGAAATCTACCTTACTTTTGTCCAGCCATTCAGTGATGATTATTACATATATCACTCATTTCCGTGCCTAATTTGTTCAATACGAAATGAAGGTCTGTAGTGAACTCAAAGACAGGGAAAATCTTAAGGAAGTTTGGTGGTTGGAAGCAGTTCACTATGCTGAACAGAACAAGGACTTCTCTCACGAGTTGATAAGAAAGATTGAAGAGGCTGTATCTGGAAACCTTAACAACTCAAAATCATCTAGAGTGGGATCCCGGTAAATGGTGTCAAACTCTCTGCATTAGATCATTATTTTGTTCCCTCCTTCAGTCCCTTCATATAATGTTTTATGGTATATATATATATATATTTCATGAATACTAATTGATTTTTTGAGCTTGATAACAGTTTCCGAAGCATTAATGCATTGAAGTATCATGTTCAGACTGGATTGGACCTTTTGGAAGCTTCTAGGAAAGTGGTTCTTGATCGACTTTTAGAAATCGATCAGACAATGGACAATCCAAAAGAAGAAGATATTGAACGTGTTAGGTACTGTCAAAATTGTCAGGCAGACAGTAATGGACCACCTTGTGTTCTTTGTGAACTAGACGAACTATTTCAGGTTCTTTTTCCTGATTAGTCCAATTACCTTGATGCTTCCTTCTTGACTTGCATTACGAATATAGGCTCTCTTCTCTTTCTAGGAATATGAGGCAAGGCTTTTCCGGCTTAACAAAGTACAAGGAGGAATGGTTACTTCTGTTGAAGAGGCCGTTGAAGCTCAGAAGAAGAAGTCAGCACTTAATCGTTTCTATTGGAGTCTATTGCAGCAAAATAAAAACTTAAATTCATCAAAAGTTGGGCATGAGGAATCTAACAAAAGAGATGTTGGAGAAAAAGTGATGGTTAGTTTTTTCTTCTTTCCAAATTTATGTATTCTTGATTAACCCTCGAGTTATCTTGCAGATAACCTTATTTCAAATTTTGACTTGGATAATCTGACTTTTAGGTGTCTAAGCATCCTTCTGAATTGGAGGTTGTTCTTGGTGTTATCAAGAACTTCTGCAAAACACAACTAGGGAAAGAAAGTATTGGAGCAGCCAACAAGCAGCTGCACCTTCTGGAGGTATTATTTGGTCATATCTATTTACAAGAAAAGCACCCTTTAAATATCCTTCCTCGTTGATGACTGGTTCCTTAACACCATTTTTCGAGTCCTTAAGAGAAATAATTGAAGTTATTGATTGTGTATGTTGTGACCTATTTAATTTGTAAGACTAGGCGTATAGAGAAGTGAACTATATAAACAATCTTTTATAATTTGGATGATGCCGAACGTCCCTAAGGGGCGGTGGTCGAAGGCTTGGGCTTTGAAGGTATGATTCTTCAAAGTTCCAGGTTCGAGACTCACCTGTAACATTAATTTGTAAACACCTCCCGTTTTCCCATTTCTTCAATATCTCCTGGTACCTGAACTAGGGGCAGGTGTGGTTACTGGTTACTTCGGGTATAGTGGAACAAAGCTCTAATTTCCTGATTTTCAAAAAAAAAAAATTAGATGATGCCAAACAGATACTGAAATATTCAAAGCTTTGTTTCTTGCCGTAATTAATATTTTAACGATGGATATCTTTTTCAATTTGTCTAGTACATGCGAAAAGAGTATGGACATGCAAGGTCCTTAGCCATTGCTCAAGCTCAAGTTTTGAATGCTCACGACGAAATTAAGATGGCAACCACGAGATTGTGTTTAGGGGACAATGACGATGACAGTTCCGCTTATGCAGTTAGTGAACATGAGCTACCTGCAGCTAGTGTTCAGTATTCTAGCGATAAGTTCATGTCCTTGGCCATGTTATCCCGGGTGAAAGGAAAACTTCGTTATTTGAAGGTTAAAAAGTCTCCAGATTTGTTTTGTCATTGAAGTTTTTCATATTCAGAATAGTTAGGAGTATACCCTGCTTGCCAAAAGGAGCATAGCTCCATTTGTCTTATGCATGCCATTTTACGTCATTGTTGGTTACAATTTCTTTTGTTTCCAGGGTTTGGTGCAATCTAAACAAAACATACCATTGGGTAGTTCTAATAATCAAACATCAGCCCAGGAACCAGCTATAACGTCAACATCTATGGAACAAAAAAGTGAGAACACATCAAAAGCTGACGAGGAATCATGCCCTGTTTGCCAAGAAAAACTGAGCAATCAAAAGATGGTTTTCCAATGTGGACATATGACATGCTGTAAATGTGAGTATTGATTTTTAAATCAGTGCTTGTCTTTTGAGTCTCCTGCACTTCGTAAAAAAAATAAAACTTTCTTGTTCAATGATCTATAATAGTTCTTAAGATAACTGACATCTATTCAGTGTCCAATTCTTGTACAACTTCCATGTTTTCTTGGGCTAGATAAAAATTTGAATTTTCTATCCAGTACTTGCACTTATTACGAGTGAATCTGAGATGACTTCTCCGTGTAGTAATTTTTTGAGAAATACTTATTTTTATAAGCAGTCTAGAATGGTTTCACTTTATTTTTCTTTAGAAGTTTCAAAATCAATCGACTTCGTGCATTTAATTTATCCAAATAACTATTCAAAATCTAAAAGTTTCATACCAAACTCACCATTATTGTGCTAGAGAAATCCCTTCAGAAAGAAAGCGAGGAGGTTATTTTATTCTATCTATTTATCTGAGAACCTAGTTTTCTTTTCCGTCCTGCTTCCTCAAACAGTGAATGACAATTTTCTCCATTTTCTGAATATCTACTACTATTGTAAATTGTAACGGTCTTTGTTCCAAACAGGTTTGTTTGCAATGACTGAAAAGACGGTGCATGACAGTAAAATTCAAACTAAATGGGTTATGTGCCCAACCTGCCGCCAGCACACAGATTTTGGGAATATAGCTTATGTGGATGACAGTAAAAATGAAACACTTGATCCTTCAACTTTGCACGAAACTTCCAGGGAGCATGAAACGTCCATTACTGTTCAAGGTTCCTATGGAACGAAGGTTTGCAGTTTTATCAAACACTTGTATTACTTGCATGCTTTCTTCGATTGTTCCCAACCTTATTCGATCATACCTGCTAATTGCACATACTCATCGTTCACACCAGAGATGCTCCTATTTCATGTCTCACTTTGTGAATTAAGGTCTTAAGTTGACGCATTTGATGCTATTTCATCTAGTTTGGGTTCGTATATTTGATGCTTTAGATGTAGCTAGTTGGAGCTTACTCTCGAAAATGTTGGTTGAACCTGTGTTAAGACACGTGTCTTAACAAGCACAACGGAACTAACACCGAAAAGATTAACAACAAAACACAATATATTAAGATAATAGAGATAGAAGGACGTTACAATACCATACCGTAGCCTTTCGAGAGGGCTACTCTCTCCCAATGTCTTAAGCAAGACAACCAATACCAAAATATTCCTACTTCCCAAATACCCAAGACTCCTATTTATAATAAAACCCTTAAATGCTAATTACTATTCTACCCTTACATATAATATACCAATCTATCTATCTTACCCTTGGTAGCCTAACCTTGGTACTCTATCATATCCCCCGTCCTAAAATACACCTTGTCCTCAAGGTGTGGGCAAGGATGAAGACCAACATATCCCAAAAAATGTGCAAACTATATTTCCTTCACACCAAAAGGAAAATGGGCCTCATTTTGAAAAAAATAAAATAAAAAAATTCCAGCCCATTACAACCTCATTAATGCAGCCACATTTCTTTCCCATCAACAAAAATGTCACCTTTTGTGTAAAAAGAATGAAAACTTTGAGAAGGAAGGAGAAAGGTTGGGAAAGAAAGTGGAAGTTCTGTGTAGAAAGGGAAAAAAAATGGTGAGTATGAGTGGTGGAGAGGAAAAAAATGGAAAAAAAAAAAAGGAGGCATTTCGTAAAGGAAGGAGGGAAAAGGGGAGCCTATGTGTGAGCATTAATGGGAGAAATGACTTTTTA
>JBBMKA010000026.1:14269645-14284620 GCA_037833695.1 Sechiopsis laciniata | reverse complement strand
TGAACCATTTGAAGAATTTACATTTCATTTTTCATGGTATCAGAGCCCATTAAGCCAAAACGAGTATTCGGTCTAATAAAAATGAAATTTAGATCCGACAAGATTAGTGAGCCCAAAAGAGACACCATCTTGAAGGAGCAAGTTGAAAATCTCACATTGATAAGGTAAAAATATGTCTTTGTAAGCTCGATAAACTAGTTCTCTCATTGTCAATTGATTTTGAGATGAATTCTCACACTTTCTAATAATTTATAATCCCTATGAAAAAAATTTGTCTTGTAAGGAGTAGTTGGACATATGGATTTTAATATATTTTTGTGGGCACTGTTACTAAAACTCATAATTAACTAAAAACTATGGCATAAACAAAAATAAAATATAATTATACGTAATAAGTATACACCACTACACTAAACAAACTGAGTTGATATGGGTATTGTTCCCTACTCTATAATATAAACTTAGTCCATAAATTAATTTATCCAAAAATTATTCAATAGTTTATGCCAAAGTTTTTTGTTAGTATAAAGGTGGTGAACATGATTACACTCTTTCATTTGGATGTTCTATTAATGACATGATACCAACGACTATAAATTTAATGAGCTTTTGAACAACATATCCCACTAAGCAATAATGACCAAGTTACAATCTACTCCTCAAAATCAAATATTAAAAAAAATACAGAAATTATGCTAAACTTAAGAACAGTGAAAAAGAAAAATTAGAGATAATCGATTTCACGCTACAGTTTGCTATTCCGAACAAGAAAATAAAAACACTTACCAATCAAGCATTCAAAAAACACAATAGATCATTAACATTTAAAAAAATACCGAAAAAACATTAAACTGATGAAGAACTGTAAAAAATAAATTGTATTATAATAATATACTCAAAATTCTTTTTTTTTTTTTTTATGAGTAAATAAAGATTGGGATAGATATTTCATAATCTTCAAAATACTTATTTTCTTTTTATTTTCTAGTCTCGCGTGGCCTATGTGGTTTTTTTGTTCCAATGACTTTTAGTTCTTTTTTTACGTTAATGATTTCGATTATATTTTATTTTTTAAAATATTAGGCTTGGTAGCTAACAATTTGTTTGTTTGGTTTCTTATATTTTATCTCTTTTACGGATCCACAAACATTCGTAAAAATGAAGAGAGAGAGAGAGAGAAAACCAATCAAAACAGCACGTGATCATTTGATAACATGATGATTTACTCAAACCAATTTAATTTTTAGTATTTATGAGTTTAATAAAAACAACATGAAAGCAGTTGACTGTTGATCATTTGAGTATAAGACCTTCGAGTTATTAACATCTATATTTAAAAATAAATTTGATGTTGAAATCTTTTCGCCAAACAATATCTATCAAATAAAATTAGAAAAGTTTAGACAAATTTGTCTAATGAAATCAGCACAACATATCAATTATGATATACAAACTTTAAATGACTTATCACATCATTGGTCATAAAACCAATTTTGAGAGAATTGGTGTTTAAGAGAGAAGATTTTTTATTTTATATCAATTTTTATTATAATAAAGTTTGATAGAATTAAATATGTTTGATGAGATATGAAGAGAGTTGAAGAAGGTTATTATGTATAAAAAATAAATGTAGAGTTGAGATAATTAAAACTTGTATCTACATGGATTGTAGGGTGTACATATTTACTGCCATGTGTTATAACCGTAGCCTCACATTCATTTAATTTTATCTTTTAAAATAAAATGAAAATAATGAAAATAATGAAACATCAAAAAAATCGAAATAAATAAACATAACAATAAGTAAATTCACTCTACAATCTATACAGTTTTAATTTAATTTTTGCTTAAAAGACAAAGTCAAATCTACTAGTTTATTTTGCCCAAATTCCAATCCAATCATATTACACGTGGCACGAAACAATTTTCTACTTCTAGTCCAGTCAACCTTTTTTTTTTTCGTTGTTGGTTTCGTCCTTTGACTTTAGCCCCTCCATTGAAGTCCCTGTTCTTCATCTTCTTCTTCTTCTTCTTTACCTGCGAAGCGGTTAGAAGAAGCTTCGATGAATTTGTGAATTTTCTTTTGGGTCTTAGAAAATAAATTCACGCACAGGTTCTTATTCCTATCTCAATCTGCTCATTTTTCAATTAGTTATATATTTGGTAACTGGGTTTCTTTAATCACTTCTTAATTATTTTGTTTTTTGTACGATTGTTGTTTTTTCCTTATATATTGTACAGATTCCTGTTTGTTTCTGATTTGCGCTTTGGAACTTGTTCTGTTTTCGAATCTCGGAACCGTTTTGATGGGGGTTTTGTTTTCTGATTGTTATTTTGCATTTTTATTCTCATTTCTTGAACTTTGTGGATTTTGTTCTACTGCCCATGTGTTGGAACTTGTTTTAGTAGAAACTTTCTGAGCTAATCTGATTGTTCATGAAATTTGTGTAATTGGGTTGCAAAGTATTGCCCACACAGTGTTATGAGTCAGTATTGCAGGTTGACTTTTCTTTATGTACGATTAAATTATCCCAAAATATTAAGTGTGCTAAAGGGTTAGGTGGGGATTTAGTGTTTGAACTTGATGTACTGTTGTTTACAGTCTATTGTTGAGTTTTGTGTTATTTTTGAACTAAGTAGAGTGTTAAGATTAATTATAATATAATTAACCTATGCTTAAACCTTTAGACCGTGTTTGGGGGACGCCTATGTAATGGGGGATTGCGTTACATTTGGCTCACCAGTTATAATAAGTGATGGGTTAGCCCAAACCTAAGCCGTTGTTTTTCATAACCTTCATCGTCGTTTCACATAATTTATGCCTCAATTTGAGATTAATCATTTCCTCTTCACTGGTATAATAACCTACACCCCAATTATAATAATCTGTACCTCAAACACCGTTTATCATAAGTCATAACCTCTATTGTAATGTCATACACTCAAAAACAGTTTATAATAATCTAACATTTATAATAACTTAACCTGTGCCGAAACAAGACCTTGGGTTTTTAGCAGTGATTTAATGGCTTCCGTGTGCCTCTATAACTAAGTGTATGTCTTAATGCTGATGTGACTGCAGATTTATGTCAAATTTTCGTTTGTTGCTGAGGTGTTATCACTAGATGTTTGGAGAGACCAGTCTTTGAAGCAACATGGCCTCTGGATTGACTGCTAGAATTCGATTGGTTAAGTGTCCTCGATGTCATCGGCTTCTTCCCGAGTTGCCCGGTATTCCTGTTTACAAATGTGGTGGATGTAATGCAATTCTTGTAGGTAAATGCTCTTTCACATATCTTACGAAGTAGAAAGATTTTAGGAAAACTAAACCACTGATCTTGCATTTAAAGTAAGCCAGTTTATTTTAGATTTTGATGCTTGTAGTTAGAAAGTTTTAGTACATAGCTTAAACCATCCAGAAAATAGAAAGTTGGTGAATTTAGACTAGAGAGTTCTGGCTTTTGACAAACTGATCGTTCCAAGACATTTATTTTCGATAAGTTTCATCTGAACTTCACTTCGAAGACATGATTACCTGTCATATAAACTTTTATAGAGGTGAATATACAAAGGGAAAACATCTAGAGTTTCTCATTGAATATGGTTACTTTATGCTACAAAATAACTTGGAGAAAGATGTTATGGAGTTCTATTTTTTTTCTCCTTTCTTCTATGCTTCCCTATATGTGACTGCTATAGTTCCTATTTGAAGCTCTGACTGATTTGGCCTGATCCATTGTGCAGCAAAGAATCGAACAGACGGTCCCCACGAGACGAGGTTGGGTTCACTAAACAGAAATTCTTCCCAGAGGCATGAAGTCAATCCCCCATCTGAAGATAAGCAGCCTAGCACTTCAAACCACGAAGCCATTATTCCACCCCATGGTGAATCTAGTTTGGACTTAAACAATAGAAGCCATACAAATGAATCTGGAGAATGGAATACTGAGGAGGAGCAAGGGAATGCTAGAAATGATGATGAATCTCATCGCGAGAATGGCGAAACTTCAGATGGAGATAAAGCAGAGGAAGCTAGCATTTCTTCATCAAGTCACGAAGCAATTATTCCATCCTCTGGTGAGTGTGTCATAGATCAAGATGTTGAGGAGGACCAAGATGAATCTGGCGATAGTAGTAGCGAAAAACTTGTTCGTAGGAAGTTGGGCAAATGCGAAACATATGCTACAAATAACAATGAATCTCACGCTAGTCAAGACGGGCCATCAGGGTTTCCAAATGAAGTTTATCGTGAAGAAGGGTTTGCGTATCATGAAAATGACGCGCTCCCATACAAAGATGCTCCAGAACCAGAGGAGTGTGGCATTTCGAGTCCTGAAATAACTATCCTATCCTCTGATGAGTGTTTTATAGAACCAAGTGATGTGAAGGATCAGGAGGAATCCAAGGATGTTAGTGAGGAGCAGCTTGTTCATATAAAGTCAAGTGAATGCCTAGAAAATGCTGGAAGCAATGACGAATCCCGGGGAATCCACAACAAGCAACTGAGCTACTCAAATCAATCCCATTCTAGGAATGAATTTGCTTCTCCTGGGAGTGTTGACCTCTCAGGACTAGGTTCTATAAAAGCAACAGAAACTAGCACTTCAAGTCATGAAGTACTAACAATCCCTTTCTCTGGCGAGTCTGTTTTGGATCCAAATGATAAGAAAGATCAAAAGGAAGATGAAGACAACCACATGGAACAACTTGTTCAGATTTCTTCAAGCGAACACCGAAAGAGTGCGAGTACTGATGAGGAATCTCCTGTTTGCCATGGTGAACAATCTGGATCGTCATATCGAGTATCTTTTGCAAACGAGGTCACGAATTGTGAGAGTGACATACTCTCAAGTGGAGACGCTTCAGAAGATGGGATAAACGATGAGATCTTACTTTCAGGAGAAGAAAGTCCAGAAGCTGATGATAGGAAAGAGATTCATTCTAATTTAGAAAGCTTAGATATTTCGAACGTAGTGATTCTTGTTCCTGTTACTGAACATGTTGAGGAACATGAGGAAACTATTAGCCGTGATTTCGATCATCAAATTCCTGTGGATAATTCAGCTGGTATGGAAGTGAATCATTGCATTGAACCTAGTCCTGCCCTTCCTGGTATGATTAAATCTTTAACAACTAAAAGTTCTTTTGCTTGTGATGGAATGGATGATCAGTTCTTGGACCATAAAAAATGTTCATTGAAGAACATACATGAATCAGCCAACTCTCTTGCTGTTGTGGAAGGCACAAATGCAGTGGCTAGAGATTCTGAAACTCCCATTGAAGCAAACAGTTCCTGGAAAAGTTTGCCTCGTGAGAAGCATTATGGCATCGAACACAGTGAAAGGATTGAAAATGATATGCTGCAACATAGAAGATATGATATGCAAAATAGAAGCACGTTAAGAAGAGAAAAATATCAAAGTAAGCTTCTGTTACTCGAAAGAGACCGCCAAGGTGACTACGAAAATGGCAGTGTGCCTAGTTCCATGTTTGACGAACCCCACGATTCTAGAGTGCACTTGTCAGATAACTTTGTGGAGCATGATGAGGACAAGGCTAGATTGTTGAGAATGGTTTATGAACTGCAAGACAAGCTAGCAAAAAGCTGCAATTTAAACGCGAATGCAAGTGGAAGGGTATCCATGGGATCCACTCAGAAGAATAAACGGGCACGAATGTACTATGATCATCAAATTTCTCAAGAGGAAAGCTGGCATGATTCGGAATATTCTTCCTACTCCCAGAGAAGCAGACCTCGAACGAATTATCCCGGACAACATTCTTTGTCACGGATGACTTCTGCTGCAAATGCTATTAGCGGCCCTCAAGTTAATTACTACGGAATGGAACACTTCCCTGAAAACATCCCTCACTCGAGGCAGGTGCTTCCACCTGAACACTGGCATAATCAAGAGGCTCGTATGGCGCATATCGATCACAACTATTATAGTCAGTACAACTCATGTGCATCTAGTCCCCAACATTTTCTAGGCACACAGTTGTCTAGCAGGGGCATTCATATGCATCCTAATAATGAGAGGAATTATTTGAGAGAGAACAATCATTTGGCAAAGCATCATCTTCGGCCGTTGGCTGGAGGTGCCCCTTTCATAACTTGTTACTACTGCTTGAAGTTACTGCAGATTCCTATAGAATTTATCTTGGTGAAAAGACGATGCAATCGGCTCAAATGCGGTCATTGCTCAAAGGTCCTTGAGTTTTCTCTTCAGAGGAGAACTCATATTGTTCCATATGTACAGTGTTGCAGAACCACCACTATACGAGCCCAATGAACTTGACGATTATGCACTCGCTATCGCCAAAAGTGGCTCTAGAGAAATAGATGATTCCATTGTCTTACCACGTTCATCCCGCCAAGACATGGATAAAGAACTTAGTTCGAAGTCGTCACAGAACAAAATTGAGAAACTAAAGGAAAGTTACCAGTCTGGTGATCCATCCTCCCATGCCTACAAGGCCGGTAAGTTGTCCTCTGAAGTTGGAAAACTCTCAACCAAGTCGAATTCCCCACTTCATCGACTCATGGGCTATGCATCTCCAAGCCAAGTCTTCAGACGGTTGAATGCATCAAGAAGAAGTATGCAGAGAAAATACTAAGGTGGTGTTTGGCTTGCAGATTGAAAAAAAGAGTAGGAATAGGAATGAAAGTATGTAAGGAATGGTAACGATTATTTCTTTCGGAACCTGACATTCGAGCAGATGAATATATTATAGATTGCTGAGGAACCGAGGAAGCTAAAACGAGCATAGTGTTACCAGCTCAAGCCAGATATCAGCGATCTTCGACCTAAAATAATGTATTTAGAAATTCATTTCAAGTATAGAAAGCTACCTTTTGCTTGTTTGATTTGTATATAACGCAGGTTACAGAAGATGTATTTTCATATATAGGTTAACAATGGAGACAGAATCTGTTATATAAAGGTTATGTATGTATATACATTCTTATGTTGAAGGGAAGAGAATTTGAGTGATTTATATGCACTGCTTGTTTTGTAGGTTGAGGATAACATCTCTTTTAAACTTTTAAAGGTAAGAGCATGTTGGTGCTTTCTTAAACATGGGATATACAACTTCAAAAGTCAGGAATCAAGTCAAAGTAGTGATATTTGATATTCAATTATGGCATGGTTGCTGAACTAAACTCACTTGTACTTCATTATTATGGGGACAACTTATATGCATAAACTTTGTGTCCATCATATAATTTTGTGACCATTGTTGTATATTAAGTATATGTCAAAAGTGTGCATACCCCAGATGATAGTGAGAAAGTACTCATAAATTACAACACATTTAACAAAAAAAATGGTAAAATAAAACCACAAAAAAACTGAAAATATTCACTTTCTTCATAACAACTTCTCTTCTTTTCAACTGTGTGTTTATGGTGATTTCCATCATCTTATTTTCCTAATTTTGATTTCCTTATTCCTCTTCTTTTTTGCGTTTGCCATCTTAAACCAAACATACAACGATTTAGATCTGTACTTGAAAATCAAATCAAGCACTACCGGAAACGCAAGTTCCTTGGATGTGTGAAACTCAGACAAATACCAAATGAAATAACAAATAAAACAAGTTTATACACTGAATTTCTCGACAAATTAGTACTTAAAAATCCTACGGTAGAGAACCTCCTACATCTAAATGTAGCAATGTGGAAAGAGATTACAGGCTGCAACCAGTGTCAACCCAAAATAACACTGGCAGCTCAGTAAAACAGTTCCAAACAATGACACTTTCAGCAACTCATAAGAGACTCAACAGAACTTCCAATGGTTATTGCAGTTTACACATGTTACAAATGTAGTCATAGGTTCATCAGCACTCCGAGTCTGCAACTGATAGTAGGTTGTCTTGCGTTGACCGCATCTGCCGCACTTGAATTGATCAGTGGTGGCTTTTGGAGCCCCTGCACGCTCACACTCGAATAAAGCTTTTTGTGCCATCTCTGCGTTTTCACGTTTTCTCTGATCGCTTGCCATCTCGTCTGTGCTCAAGTTGGTCACCCTTTCTGGCTTGATAAGTCCAAGAAGAACCTTTCTCCGAAAATCTGGATTCTTCGGATCCTTCAGGTTAAACATTATAGATCTGTACTTGGCTTTATGAGCGCCAGTAGAACCACCCCAATTTTCAAACATCACAGATTCTACAGAAACCGCAACACGGATAGGATCACTTGCATTTACTTCATCCTTAACATCTTCATCAGCCTCACCAGGAACCTTGGAGAACGCCTCACATAGAAGTTCTCGGATTTTGTCCCGAGCAGCATCTTTTGATTTGATCATGGAAGTAAGCTTTGGAGGTCCAGCTGCACCACCCGGTTTCTTTTCTACTGAGACTTTCTTCTCTTCTTTAACTACCCTTTCAACCTTGACCACTGAATCAGTTCTCTCAACCTTGAGAGTGCTTTTCTCCGTGACGGCGCTTTCCAATCGAGATAATTTAACAGAGCTTGTGGCACTATTTTTATCCAATTGCTCAACCTTGGAAAGTCTCTCAACCTTCATGGAAGATGATTTTTGAAACTTCTCCACCTTGACGGATTCTGTACTGGGAGAACCAGTTTTAGGTGGCTCTTTACTGTTGCCATTTCCATTCTTCTTATTCTTATTAGTCTCCTTGATTATTATATCCTTCCACATCTCAATCAGGTCAGCAGCATAGCCCTGTATTTTCTTCCTGGGGTGTTTAGTGAGATGTCGAAGGCGCTTCCCAACCTAAAGA
Organism: Sechiopsis laciniata; assembly: GCA_037833695.1. Taxonomy (NCBI): domain Eukaryota; kingdom Viridiplantae; phylum Streptophyta; class Magnoliopsida; order Cucurbitales; family Cucurbitaceae; genus Sechiopsis; species Sechiopsis laciniata. Next base: position 14,275,866 of record JBBMKA010000026.1, on the reverse strand, counting down.
AGACAAGATAAAGAAGCTATCAACATAGGCAAATAGACCTCAATGACAAAGGAAAAGGGATTGAAAACAATTCCAGAAAAGAATATAAAAAGAACTAGGGAGCCATATTATTGTTCAAACAAGACAAGTGAGATGATTTGGTTAAGTAAACAACTCAAATACCAAACCAAAAACCCTCATCAATAGCTTAGTGGTTAAAGGGCCATAAGCAACTAAAAGGTTAAGAATTCGAACATGGTGGCCACCTACCTAAAAATAATTTATTAGGGTTTCCTTAACATCCAAAAGTTGTAAAGTCATGTGAAAATAGTCTAATTGCATGTAATCTGCCCTACCAGATGAAACAGAGTGAACTCAGCTAGTTATGAAAAACCCAATTCATAAGCAAGAAAACCAAGAATCAATGCTGGACTCATTAATAAAAACCATGTATGATTTTACAAACTCATCGGCTAGGTTACATTAGGAATATTCATCCACCATCAACAAAAGAAACGAATTTGAAGTATAATAACAAAAAGAAAAAAAAAAAAAAAAAACCTGAGTGGAAACAAGGATTTGATAAGTAACAGGAAATTTCTTGAGCTGCCGTAGGGCATCTAGGCAACGACTTTCCTCGGCTCCCCCATCATCAGATGGTGCTGCTGCCGCATCTGCAGCCTTCTTCGCCGCTTCAAACAATTCAACCAGTTCACTCTCCATCGAATCACAACAAATCTGGATTTTTTAACAAAACCTATCCACCACATTCCAAGAAAAGCACGATCAGAAACCAATAAAGATTCAAACACACATACATGAAGAAATTAAAAAAAAAAAAAAAAAACAGATGTATCGCATTCAAAATCGAAATTAACTTCTTTTCGCAAAGAAAAACAACATGAATCAAAAGAGATCGCAATCGATCGATTTGGAATGAGTAACAATTACAGAGATCTGAATCGCCGACTGGAAACACGATCAAAATCACGAACTAAATAGAGAAATCAAGAACAGAAACGGAATCAGAAACAGCAATGAAGAAGAAATTGGGGGAAAAAAATTCCTTTTCTTGAGAGACGGCGGAGAGAGTAGAGAAATTGAAACGAAGACTAGAGAATGAGGTATGAGGGTAAAGAAACAATCGGACGGTCAGAAAACAGAAACGTGGCGTACAAGTTAACGGTAAGATCTCAGAGCGAAAGAACGGGTCAAAATAGATTTAACTTTACCTTTTTACCCTATAGACTGAGTTAGAATGAGAAGGGTGTTTTGGACATTTCGTTTGGGCTTAAGTAATTAAACTGTACTCTTTAAAAACGACGTCATTTTCTACGTTTGCGAGTATTATACCTAAATTATTGGATTTTGTTACTAAAAAAGATTATTGGATTTCATTTTATATAATTTTGGTGTCCTCTTTTTGAAACTATGTTGTCCTTTCGTTTTAAAAAAATAAAAATAAAAATAAAATAATAATTTTGGTGTCCTTTTTTTCAAACTATAATTTTGATGTTCTTATACTATCTTTACAAACATTTAACTTCAAAAAAAAAAAAAACTTTACAAGTATTCACTATTGTATTATTATGCAATTTTAAAATAAAAATGCAAAAAATATCTTTATATATATATATGTATGTATATATATATATATATAAATGTGTGTATAACTAAATATGTATAAATGTGTATCTATTACTAAGTGGATTTAAAATTCTCAAATAATGTTTTTTTTACTTAAATTTTTAAAGGGAAAATAATATAGCAAAAAACAATAGGTGAGTAGCCCAATAAACCAAGAGGTCATGAAATTTTATAGTTGTACTAAAAAGAAAAAGAAAAAAAATTAAAGGGTTATAAAATAAAATAAAAACTTCAAAAATATATACTAATATAACTTCAAAATACAATATTCAGTTTATTTCAAAATATAAATATAAATATATATACATATATATATATATATTCAGTTTGAATATTATGTTCAAGTGACTGTAAACCTCACCACTGCAAAATGTGTGTCGTCTAATTTGATCATATAATTAAAACACTTCAATAAATAATTAAACTCACTCACTATTGATTTTTTTTTTTTTTTTTTTTTTTGAAACTCACTGACTATTTGATTTGCCTCTTCAAAGGTTGAAAATTAAATAAATGTCTCAAAAACTATCATCTACTTCTCGAATAAAATATTTAACATAATTCGGGAGTACGAAGATGACGTTCAGACTATGTTAATGTAAAAGTAAATTTTAATAATGAATTTTTTAAAAAAAAGACGTTGAATCTCCAAGGATGAGAAAAAGGAGACTTGGGGTATCTTATTGAAAGAGTTTCTGAGAATCATTGGTGCTTAAAAATTTGACAAAAGTTTGAATCTCTCACTCCAATTACTGCGTCGAAACCTCTAGATACCCGGGCTGATACCCGGGCTGCAACTAAGACGAGTAGCCATTACCAGTACGTAAACATAAAAACCAGATATTTTAACGATAAAATTCCGAAGGTTGAATAAAATGGAAGAAGTCAATTTAATTGAAACATAGTCTATTACAAAAGATGTTATTCCAATGAACTCTGAAGTTTACCCATTTGCGGCAATGAAGAGATACTTATTAACAAAAAGTGTGGTGACCCCTTCAAATAACAATTCATGCCTCTTGTGGCTTCTCAAAGAACGTTTTCTTGATCCAGTCAAATGGCTGCAAAGAAAAGACAAAAAATTGTAAGATTCACAACAGATAAAACCATATGGGAACCACAACAGAAGGATATATTGTAAGCAGTTAAGTCTCTTCAAATATGTTATAGTAGAACTCAAAGCTCCAGCCTAGGGCTTCTTTTATAATCGGAAACCAAAACTTTGCCCCCACTACATATTCGAGGCACCGTGCCCATCCCAAAGCCCAAATCTATGAGACAACAACAAAATTTTACAATTAGCTCTGGTTTCAAACATGAGAGATCTCCAAAAGAGTATGTTTGGAGACTCCAAGACTCTAGCAAGGAGGCTCACCCACCCCATCAAGACCCCCTTTTTTTAATAAACCAAGAAAATAACAAATAGGATAAAACAAATTGTAACATCTGTTGTTTGAATGTTTGAAAACTCAAACAATTTAGGTTGGTAGTAGCCTTGCAAACAATCAGGTAAAATGTACATATGTAATTAAATTTTTTACAGTATACGGCGTGGCATTTTCAAGTAGGTAAAATATAAATTTTCTTTTATTGGATAAGAAAGGTCAGTCGACTTAAGTGTCGGCTGGTTAGGCACATAATCTTCTTAAAGGTTGAAAATCAAATCTATATCCCCTTTATTTGCTATAATAAAGGAAACTTTTCAAAAAAATACAGAAAATAGAAATAGAGAATACTGGACTCCCCCTAAAATGCCAAAGGAGGTACCCAGTCAACTATAATATTAAAGGTCAAGCCCATCTAGAACTCAAAAACAGACATTATATCCGTGAGTTTTTTAGACATTTTGCATGCACCTTCACTAATCTTAATCGTATGATCCTACTACATTTGATTGTCAATAAAATGTCTATGATATTGTGATCACCATGAATTAAACTCCTTCTCTTGGTTATTCTCATGACCTTGGTGACCACCACTCAGAGATGTCATGACCAAAAATTGGTCATCTACACCAAAAGTATTATAGCCCTTTTGTTTTTCTCAAGCAATAAATCTTGAAGAAACACACAGCAAAGAACACAAGTCCATAATGATTTAGTTGGGAATGGAAGAAAGACACGGCAGTGAAACTTATGAGTAGAGGAGGGGCAACTATGTAAATGTCATGACTTTGTTAGTGAGTCATAACTAAGCATATAGAAAGAGAAAATGATGAGGGAAAGGGACATGAGCTAATAAAACGGTTCAATCATGTTAAATCACCAATCAATCCAAAAGCAATAATCCTAATGACCTACCACAACTTCCATTAATAGTGAACCTTAATGTAATGCCTTACGCCAGGTTCAATAGACTAATGGATCGAACCTTGAGTGCAAAAGTTCAGACGGTGAAGTTGATACACTGCAGTTAGGATTAGGAATATGGATGGCAGCATCAATGGAAGCAGAAATGGGTAGAAATCTCATAGATGGTTTAAAACCACAGCCTGAAGCAGACTATAGTGATAAAATTAGAGGAGTTGGGACAGACCGTAGAAACAAAAGGGGTGAAGGATCAAAACATTTGCTCAGGTAGGACCTTGGGCCTCTGTGAGTGACTAAAAGCTCTATAACACTTAAGTAAAACTGAACTTGTATTGGATTTGGAAGTAAACCACATTTCCAATGTGAAATCAGAGAGTGTGACCCATGAGGAAGTGCAGCCACAGATGATGGACCTACTTCAAACTTGTAGAATATTGCGAGACTCAAAATCTAACATGGTGTTTTAGCCTTTATATCGAGAGAGACAACATTCCTAAACCAACATATGTTCTATAGGTCGTGTTCTATAATTTTTTTGCTATCCATGAATGTGGCTAGCATGCATGCGAACAAACCGACTAATCCTACTATATTTGTATTTTGCAGAAACTTATAGAAAATTAATTCTTAGGTATGTGGCTACCATGGAATGAACCTAAAAATGATTTGCAAGGAAAGGGGAGTGCTTTGGCGTCATTTATAGTTACTTCATTTTGTTCTTGTCTGCGAATATTTTGACTATGATAAATAAAAGGAGTCTCAAAAGGGTGAGAGTGTCCTCTTCTTTTGGAGCAACGAGGAATATGTATGTTCATAGACACCATAATTCATAGGAATGCATTTCTTCCAGATCGATGAATCGTGAAGAAATCAGACCCCGTAATCACACACAGCCTTAAAAAATAAATCCAAAGATGAATCATAAAAATAGAAATCACGAATAAACCAGGCAAATCGTCAAATCGAACATAACAAAGAAAGCAGAACATAAAAGAGAGCAGAATCAAGAATCAAAATTCAAGAAAATCGATGAATCACAAATCGAACATAAAAAGTCAAAAGACTAACGGTATATATCTAATAAAAGAATGGATCAAGGAATTTATAAAAGGAGAGGACCTGAACCACCCAGAGGGCGGTTGTGGCGGCGGCGACACCCCAGCCGGCGGCGGCTTGGATGTCTGCCGGTTGGAAACGGCTTCCGAACTTGAACAAACTCGACTTTCCTGCCATTTTTCCCTCGATTCCTCTTTTTCCAATTTCAATTGCAAACCTAAAATAAAAACCAGTAAATTTTATAGGATGGATCCGGTTCCACCACTATATCAACCGGCAATCAATTTTCGACCGATTCTTTTGATGACGTGGATTTCACCTTCGTCAAATTACAATTTTCCGCAATTTTTTTTTTTTTTTTGCAATTCTTTTTCAATAAAAAAACTTTCATTTTATTAGGCGAGCGCCTTTACGTTAGACCAAGGCGCCATGCTAGAGTTTATTTTTTTGAGGGATCAAAGCATGTATTCTCTTCTGTCTTTATATTTTAAATTTTTAAATAAAAATATATTTATCTGTAAAATTTTCTATACATGTGAATATTTTTTTTTAATAATTAATTTTATAGTTGACTTATATTTCTAAGAAAATTTAATTATTTGAAATTATTGTAAAAAAAAATATAAAAATGAAAAAAAAAAATTGAAAAAGGTTCACGTGGGAAATCCGATCTCCGCCGTGATCTTCTAAAAAAATAGGGATTTCATGAGATGAGTATTAATTTTGGTGGCGAGGACGGAGAAAATGCCCTGTGAACATGTCCACGCCATACATGATTGCGAGACACGCAAAAAAGTAAATAAGTTCTTCACACGACGCGCACGGCCCCTAGGCCGCCTCAACAACACCTGCTTTGATGTTTAACGTTGGAATTTGGATGTTGGTCTTTTGTTTGTTTCAGTTTTGGGATTTTTTTTTTTGTGATTTGTGAAATTATGTTAATAATTTTAAATGCGTATTCATTATATTCTAAACAGTGGGTGAACCGAAAGAGAATCTAATCGTTACGATGGTAATTTCATTCAACACCACAGTTCGATTTCGAGAATCAGTATTTAGCTCTCATTTCCAATTTGATCCCTAACCCTCTTTGTAATTTACTATATATTTACAACTTTTTTCTGTGTTTCTTTTTTTTTTCCTTTCTCTTTCTTTTTTTTTTTCAAAATTGAGTAAAAATTTATTTAAAAATATATTGAAAACTATCTTTAAAAATATTTCATTCATATT
>JBBMKA010000026.1:14255820-14266280 GCA_037833695.1 Sechiopsis laciniata | reverse complement strand
GAAGTTTCTATTTAATTCTTATGTTTCAAGTTTTGGACGAACTTTCTATTTAATCCTAATGTTTCAAAATCAAACAAGTGTACCTCTCACATTTCAATAATGCTCGATTTTAGTTTTTGAGATAACAAAATTATTAGTGACCTAAAGGAATGTTGACTAGGATGATGATTAGACTAATTTTTAAATTTCAATAGGTTGATGGTGCGATTATTTTGGTCTTGATGTGAATTTTCTTTTCAAAGGAAAATAAGTAAAAAAATAAAATACAATAGGAACCAATATAATATAAAGGGACAAAAATCGAGCATTACTGAATGCAGGATAAAAGTATTTAATTTGGCAATTAGGGAGCAATAGAAACTTCACCGAAAACCTAGGGACCTCCTTTTCCCTAAAATTAAAACCAAAGAGACGTCTCAGAAACCTTTGTTTTGCCTTCAGTAGAAAGTATTTGACTATGATCCTACTTAAAAAAGTTGACTATCCTCGACGAGTACCTTTTTAGACTGATGCTCAGGAACTTGTATCTCCTTGTATTTAGCATCGGAAATTGTAACATTCACTTTCAGAGAAGTCTCTCCAACATTTTGGATTAGAAGATATTGTTCCACCGCTGCTGTGACAAAACAATCTTTTAGCAATACTGGCCTCAGAAGTTTAACATAGACATGGAGTTTACAATAAATGAACACTCCTCACCCCCAAATGGTTTGAAACAGTACAACGTTAAAAAGTCTAAAAAGGGAAAAGCACTGGCTAATGGAAACACAAACCTTGACATAAAAGAACATTAGTATTATTGTTATGTCATTGTCAGCTGGGTAAGGAGAAACATTATTAAAAAATTAAAAACCAGTTTGAACATTGTAAAAATGTTGAGTGGCTTAAAATAAATGGACCACATTAGCACATGAAAGACTACTAGTACTTGTTTTAGGACATAAAGCCAGACACACTTTGTTTTATGTCCAACACTTCACGGTCATAGTGCAATTTTCAGTTTCCATTGCGGCTGACCTCCCACTTCCCAGCAGTTTAGCTTAAAGACACGAAAAATATCGCCTAATTTAAGGAATAGACAAAGGTATGGTTCGTGAAGGCTCATATTTTACAGTTGGCCTTTTTACTAATTTCGACAGATTGCACATCATCTCACGAAGTTACCACATCTCCCTTCGCAAATAGACCAGAAAAATGCAAACATCAGCTATAACTCAACTGGCAAAAGTTTTTTATTTTTTATTTTTTGGATATTCGTGAATGTCCGGGCCAACTTGCGTGCACCTTAACTAATATCACGGGACATATCGTCTGATCCTACAACATTTAATTGTCAAGGAAACCCGTAGGAAATTAATTTCTAGGTAGGTGACTATCATGGATGGAACCCATCACCTCTTAGTTTTCCAAGGCTCTCTTTGACCACTAGGCCACTCCTCGATGGTTAACTCAACCGGCATAAGTGTGTGTCTATGATCAAGAGGTCATGGGTTCAAATCCTGCCAATTGTTGTTGAACTAACTAAAAAAAAGTAGACCAGAAAAATCATGTTGAAATCAAGATTAGTAGATTATCAGTCACAAAAAGCAGCAAAACCACAGAATGAAGGCTGTTAAGAAACTGCTCCTGAACAAAGTTCTTGGTAGACAAAGTTGGTTATCTTGAATGAAAAAACCTCAAATATGTGAAATTGTCATTATCAAGCTGCTGATCACAAGACATCTTAAATGACTAAAAAATTGTTGGTTCTAGCACAATAACAATATTACGGACCAATCACCATGGGTAGCTTAGTGGTCAAAACTCAAAAAGGAAATTAAGAAATCAAGAGGTTGTGAGTTCAATCTATGGTGGCCACCTACCTAGAAATTAATTTCCTACGGTTTTCTTGACATCTAAATGTTGTAGGGTAAAATAGTATGTCTCGTGAGAATAGTCGAGGTGCGCGCAAGCTGGCCTGGACACTCACGAATGTAACAAAAAATGATATCACGAACCTGACAATTTACCATGCATCAAGTTCATAAGATTGAGTGGCTAAGAGGGTGATAGTTGCCTTGGGTTTCAAAGGTGATATTTGAACTACACAACTACTACAGCCTGCATCGATCTTTGAACAAGTCACTTCTCCCTTTACTTCTTTGTCCTTGTCACTATAGGCATCCAGTGCCATACCAAGACAATCCACCAAGGCGACTAATAGTCTTGCTATTGCTGAGGACCTCCAAAAAGAATCGCGTGGTTCATACCTGAGCACTTTGCAATATGAGTAAATGAATCAGGGTTGCAACTTATCTACTACTCTGTAACTCCATACTTTTCTCCTGTTTAGTTTTATCCTCTAAGCTTAATAATACCTTGAAGACCTTCATCGCTAATAAAGTTAAATCTGATTGCATTTGCCTATGTTTTCACTGTTCACTATTCAGTATTCGCACCATCCTACAACAACGTGACAACAACTGTCTCTGCTTAATGATCTGTCAGATTTTCTAGTTGCAGTGATTCTCTTATGTACCCAAAAAGGTGGTAGGTTCATCCACTCCTGAATACTGCTCACAATACGTGATCTTAAGCAACTTGTAAGAACAGTGAGTGGGCAAGATTGTTATAGGTATTAAGCCAATAGAACTCTTCAATGTACTTGTCTACACAATAGGCATACTGTTAGCTATCTCGATATGTTTCCTATAATAACTATTAATAGATAGACAAGTGATAATTATCTTTCGTAGACTTATGGTTGTGAGTCCCAAGAATGAATCAATAGTTTAATGTTATTCTATAAGTTCCATACAGCTGGTCAAACCAAGTAACTTATATCCTCAACCTACACTGCTAGCTTTACCATATGTTCCTTATATATTCCCATAAATAAATCAACATTCTTGGATATTGATTGGCAACTTGTTGTCACTATCTATTCAGTTTGCTTTGGGGAAGAGAAGGTGACCATCCTCTCCTCTGCCACAACAGGTGTTCTCCTATAAGTGGTTTGTTCATGTCCTTTCAGACAAACCAGCCTCCAGTAATAAAAAAGATAGTTGTCGAGGGATTGATTGATTACAACCAGAACATTCTCCATTAATGAAATCCTCTGTCCCCAAAACCCTCTATTGAATCAACCTGCTGTGGATTGACAGTGGTGTTTTGAAACTGGTATGCCCTGCTGTCCCCTCTCCTCCCATCATCTTTGGGTCCTATTGGTTTTAATGCTTCCATTCAATCATTTCATTTATGATCTTAATAAAGCCATTTACTGTTAACTGAATGTTGGAATATAATTCAACACAGCCCCAAGCTTGTAATTCTGACCAAAGCTAACTTAATTGCTAGAGTTACTAAAAGTAACAGCAGTGACAAGTAAAAGGTGAAGCACTATTATCAGCAAAACAACTACATATTACCATTGCTCAATAGAGATTATTTCAATCATTTGGGAAAGACAACAAAAGGATATAAAAAGTGCAAAGTAAAAGATTCACAAATAAAAACCAACTTCAATAAGCAATAAGCAGATAACATCATGGAAAGAGATACAATCCTCTCAACCATCATGTAGTAGTGACCTAGGGTTCAAAAAGGCACAAGTTACTAAAGATGATGGGTTCAATTTGACCACCTATCTAGTAATTAATTTCTTACGAGTTTTATTGACCTTCAAATATTGTATGGTCAGGTTGTATGTCAAATGGCATTAGTCGAGTGCATGTCTAGCGACATTAGTCGAGGTGCGCGCAAGCTGACCTAGATAGTCACGAAAAAAAATACAATCCTCTCAAAAAAGCGGGGAACTTCCAAACCGAAAAAAAACATCTCAGTTGTTCTCAAAAAAAAAAAAAAAAAAAAAAACAAAACAAAACAAAAACATCTCATGATATAATATTTGAGAAAAGAAAAACACAGCTACCTTTTTGAGCAAATATAAAGCAAGCAGTCATATTCTTAACGTCGTGGCAAGGGTTGTATGACGAGTTACACTTCTCTGTAGTAAAACCTTCAGTCGAACTCGGAAATGGCGGAATTGCAGGAGTTGGAGAATTTTTAGGGCTGCCCCAATTCAATTTACCATTAGAAACAGAACTAGGACCAGAAGCCGGAGCCGGAGCTATACTCTACATAAACAAAAAAAGGCGAAACACAAATTTAAAAGTCAACCACAATCCAAAAGTTGCAGAAAAACAAATAGAATCGAAAAGCTAACGGAAACAAACCTCAGGAGAATCGTTGGAAAGCGTGAATCGGTGATGAAGATTCCAAATACTGTCTGAGAAAGATGCATCGGATCCAATAGAGGCGAGAATGAGAAGGAAGAACACGAATACGAGCGCCAAATCGCGATTCATCGCCGCGAAAGATAAGCCGGGATCCTACGACTTGCGAATGGAGCAGAGCCGAAATGAAATCGACATTGCTGAAGATTTCAATTGAAGGAGAAGAGGAAAGTGCAAGGAAGAAGACGAAGAAGTCGTCAATGGAAAAGTCAAAGTCAACGGAAGAGAGAAACGCAGGCGTGGCCACCAGAACAAGGTCTGAAATGTGATGGGTAAATATATGTATACTCTGTTAATTACAGTCTCTTTCCTTCGTCCTCGTTACGTCCGGAGAGACGACGAAGTCCAATCCGGCTTTTTTTTTTTTTTTTTTTTTTATTTTTCAAGTTGGCAATTTTTTTTTTTTAATTTGTTATTTTTCTAAAAATAAGGACATCCATTTTGCAAGGTTTCTAATTATCTAAAAAACAAGGTTTCTTTTTTCAAAAAAAAAAAAAAAAAAACAACAACAAGGTATTTATAAGTTCACATATTGAGATGTTTATCTTGCACGGCAGGGTGAATAATGACTTTCCGTCCCTATCACCGAAATAAATTTTTGTTCCGAACAAAATGAACACATATAAAATATATGATTTAATTGAGTTGATAATGTATTTCTTAAAATAATGATTTAGATTAAAATGATGTTATATTTTCAAAAAAAAAAAAGGAAGTAATATTTTAATTAAAAAAAAAAAGAATGAAGTAATAAAATCATACCTTAAAATATGGAATGGTACGGTGAATTAAGTTTCTATATCATTTAAATATTTAATATGAATAAAATGATAGTTTGAGTCTAAAACTTTAAAATAATAAATTAAAAATAAAATTTAAATTTTTAGATTGATCAATCTCTCAACTTTCAAATAATCTAATTGAACTTTTTTTTTTTTTGAGAAAGTGAACTTTATTTTTTGGATTTGGTTGAAATGGTAGATCAATTGTACACCTTTCATCATTTCTCTTTAAAATCAAATTCATAACTCATAATATAGGGAAAAAAAATGAAAATATAGTCAAGCTTATGCTACTTACCTTGTAGCCATATGTTAGAACTTATGTTAACATACATATATATATATATATATATATATTAGTTCATGTTGATTTAGATTGAATTGACCCAAAAATTGATTAACTTTGAAAACCAACTCAACTTAAAAGAAAATTATAAAATTATAACCCCCTCAATTCAAAGAAAAATATAATTCAACTAACTTTTACGTTTAGAGTTAGATATGTAGTTTAAGTTATTTTGGGTTATCGATTTTTCTTGTACACCTATAATAAGCATAGACAAAACTTGTATCGTAGTTTAGACTTGACTTTTTTATTTTTTATTTTTGTTTTTCAATTCTTAAAAAACCAATATGTATGATACTTATTTGGTAACTATGATTCAAACTTTAACTCTAATGGTATCATGTATAACCTAGCAATCAAGAAATTATATGTTCGAGTTTCGTAATCGTTTGCATTCTTTATTAATATTTTAAAAAAGAGAATATTAAAAGTATGAGTTTTGGGGGGAATTTGCTATAAATGACAGCTTTTTGATTGTCTGTTTTAATTATAATACTTTTTATATTAGAAATATTTCATTCATAGCAAAATTTTGAGTGTCTTTTTATGCATATTCTAGTTCTACCCTTCACGGTCTTTTGATAGAAGACTATTTATTGCACTAATTGAAGATTATACTCTATATGGTTACTAATTGAAGACTGTTTATTCCATTGAATAAAAATTATATGTGCATTGATTGAAGTCATTAGGCACATGCACTTTTTTGTCTTTTTAGTAAGTCGGCCTGATTTTTTTGCTATACATAAATGTCTTCTAAAAAGTTGTTGTTATTATTGTTATTATTATTATTATTATTATACATGAAAAATCTCTTTAATTCTTAAAAAAAAAAAAAAAAATTATTCAAATTGAACTCAGGGGTTTACATAGAAGAAAGGAACATATTAGAAATATAGAATACAATTTTCTCACTTTACAAGATTCATCACCAATAATGATTTGCTTTTTGAATCACTTTTTAGAATCAAGCATCAATGTTTTATAATTATATTCGAAGTGTTTTGTACTATAAATTGCACAATTTTTGTGTATATATTCTTGTAAGCACACATTTTCATAAGCTATATAACTTTAGTTTTATAAACAAGTCATTGAGGAGTACAAGAATTGTGTGATGTACTTTTTTGGTTGGTTGTCTTTGTCACATTCCACGAAGAGAGTGACTAAACAGTGGTTCCTTAAAAAAATCACATTTCAGCTAATTTTACTTGTGGGGGTTCATCATTCAACCCATTTATTGGTAACCATTTTTATTAATTATTATTATTATTTAAAATATTTCAATTACCTTAAACTAGTGAATTCAGACCTCAATGAAATAAAAAAAAAAGGAGGTTTTTTTTAGTATAAGTTGGGGAAGTGGAGATTATAAAAATGTTACTATTATTCTTAAATAAATGAGAGTCAAATACCGTTCCTCGAGATTGAGCATGTGACCATGATGTTAAACTGGATTATCAATCAACAATAAAACTTTTAGATCATCGTCTCATTCGATAAGAAGAAGAAGTAGTTTAACATATATATGTGAAGTATCTACAATAGGAAGTCAAGAAGTCCAATTCTTATCCACAATTGTTGAACTAAAAAAACATATATAATGAAATTATTTAAACCTATGATCTCTTGATCGAAATCATATATGTATTTGATTAGTTGAATTATATTTAAGTAAAAAAATCAACAAATTCAAATCTACTAAACTTATTACCTGTTGCTTCCTGCAACATTTATATGAGAGTGAAAATCGAATCATTAACCTTTCGAATTAAATTGAACATTCACACAAAAAATGATAGGATTTAGAATGGAAATATGAAAAGGTTGAAACAAAGCTTCACCCCTATTTTTAAAAACATGTTTTTTTAGCTTTAACAAAATAGCAAAAACCCAAAAGTATGCATGGAAAGAGGTCCATTTTGATGTTCCTTGGGCAGTTTGTCTTTCTTCTTTAGAGAGGGTGGTTGGAATTGCCTTTTTCAAATAAAACTCCATCAATTGGAATGCCTTCCAATTAATGTTGTGTGGCCCATAATGCCATATTTCCCCTAACTTTTATATTCATGGTTATTAAATAAAATTGTTTGAAACAAATAACTCATATATTAAAAACCAACATTCACCAAACTATGGAAACTTGTGGAGAGAGATTTCCCCATTACAAATTAGCTAAAAAAATATGCAATTGAATTGTTCTCCTAAACGCAAAGAGAGAAAGAAATGTTTCCAACAAAAAAGATTATCCTTAATATCAACCACAATTTTATTAATCATCTTAGAGTTCACACAAGGCATTTCTATTCACCAAACTACAATAAATTCAATTAATTGTGTAGTCCTATTCGGCTATAGTTAGAAATACTAATTATTCATTAATAAGGATGTGACATATTTTAAATCAAGCCAAAAAAAAAAAAAAATCTCAATCACTATTTACTTGAAGTTAATCGTCAATCTAAATATACCAATAACCAAGAAGATAGTTTTTATTTCCAAAATCTAATTGTTGTTGAAAGTTTATTTAATAACTTAATCTATATAAAACAATGTGATTAATTGTTCAACTTGGTGGTAATTTAACATAAAATAACATAATTTGTAACCTATAGTATGTTCATGATTAATTTAGCCTACAAATATTAGTTTATTAACAAAAAATTGTCTTTTGTTAATTCAATTTTGATTGGGTCATATTTGCTTAAAAAAAAGATTGGGTCACTTTTAGAATATTAACTTAAAAGCTTTTTTTATTATTTATTATTTATTATTTATGTTGTTTGCTTTCCTTAAATTGACTAGTCAATGTAAGAATCAATTTTAGCTCAAATCCAATCCAAATAAAAAAGAACAACTCAACCTTTAATAAACCTACATGCACACTTTTTTTTACCATTTTGTTTTCAATGAAGTTTATAGAATTCGTGGTTAGAACAATCAATGCTATTAAATACTTGAAATCTAATGACAATTTTGATTATGAATTGTTAGTGAAGTAACTTAATAATGATAATCAATGCCAAGCTTGACTAATATTCATCTGAATTCAAAGTTAGAGATTAAGAAAATGTCATTAATATAGCTACATGTTATTATATTTGTAAATTGGGAACAAACTTCTTTTAAATCAACAATAAATATGGATGAGGAAATAGAATCGGAGTTATTTGACTGGTTGGCGAAACAAAATTTTTTTATTAAAAAAGAGTTCATTATGATATTTTAGTTCGGAGGTTTAAATTTTAATGGTCACTAAAAAAAATTAAATCTAAATTCCTCAAATTTTGGGTTATTTATAATTTTATATACATAATGCAGCTACTAATTATATTATAATCCAGATTACTACCAAAAAAAAAAAAAAGAAAGGCTAAAAAACTGCAAACAAATAAAGAATATTTATGTGCAAATGCAAACCCTAGAAATCAGCTAATTTCATCTACAGTTACCGATATCTCACCTTGGCCGCCGGCCGAAGAATTCCCGGCCGGTCGATTTCCGGGTTCCGCTTCCGCCGGTTCGGAACTCGACTGTTGTTCGAGCAGCGACTGACGACATGTCGGACACGACGAGTGGGAAGCCAACCAGGTGTCGATACATCGAACATGAAATCCATGGTTACATTTGGGGAGCACTTTGATTTTCTCACCGGCGACGAAATCTCCAAGGCAGATCGGGCAATCCGTTTCTCGGATCTCTAGACCCGACTCCGACCCGTAAACGGTGACCGGGATTTGTCGTAATGCGCTTTTCTTCAGCCCTGAGGCAGAGAGGCGCGTGGCGGTGCCGCCGCCGGTCTCGAAGGCGAAGCGCCGGCTGCAGCGGAGGGCGCAACGGACGATCGAGTTCAGTCCGAGAGCGCAAATCAAAGCGCAGAGTAACGCGGCGAGGATTATCACCATATTCGTGTCGAAATTCGCTTCGTTGTTGAACGAATTGTGCGCTCTGGTTCCATTCGACGGCGGCGCAGTCGTGTCGGCGTCGAGGAGGAGGCGGTGGAGACGGTGACGGTGGCGATCGGAGACCATCGCCATAGCAGCTGCTCACTACCTCAAAACAACAACAACAAATGATTCCGACAAAGGTAATTTACTTCAGATCTTGAACCTGTTTGATGAAATTCCTCTGAGAAACTTGTTTGTTTAAATTCGTAACCCCATGATTGTTTGTTAAGCAAATCGAACCACGAAAGAGATTGAAAGTAGAAAATTCATATCACTGATACACCAATCAAACCCTTGAATTTTCTGTTCCACCTTCAAGCTCAAGCTCTTTTTCTGAACCTCAATCAAAGCTCAGACTGTAAAGGGGGGCTGTGATTTGATTCTTCCTGATCTACCCTCAACTAGAAAGGATGTTGAATGATGATCCTTTAAGAGTTAAATCAAACACCTTTTAGGATTCAAACAAAGTTCCTAAGCATCTTAATGGTCACTCAAAACACAAGGACTGGCCAAAAGCTTGGTTTTCCATGGAAAATCTCTTAAGAAGAATCAGGATAGAACATCAAAAGAGCAGAAAAACTCTCAGCCTCACCAAAACCCAATTACCCTGTAAGAAACTAAGAACACCCGGAAAGATTTTCCGTCTGGCCAAATCAAGAGAGGAAGAAGAAAAGGATATGGAGGTGTTTGAAATGGGATATGGACAAGAGGAAGAGATGGGCTAGGCAATAATTAGAAGCAAATGGGGTTGCATTATTAATTGAGAAGAACAGAGACAGAAACTGCCCTGTTATGGTATCTGATCCCCGACTAATCAAAGATTAGACAATATAAATAAATGCTGATTCTTAGCACAAAATCTTTCTCTTACCCTTCTTCCATTTTTTTGCTTTCACCTTCAAAAGCTAAAGTAAGCTGTCAACTTTGGTTTTGGACCAGTGCTAAATGTTCCACCCAAAAGCTTTCTCTGGGTAAGATTTGATGTCCTAGGTTGGATCATATGGTTTTAAGATTACAATCTCTAACCATGATGTGGTGGCATAATTTGTCTAACATGATATAAGAATTTTAGAGATGATTATACATATAAAAATAGAATGTCTTTTCTTCCCCC
>JBBMKA010000026.1:14209701-14255720 GCA_037833695.1 Sechiopsis laciniata | reverse complement strand
GGCATAATTTGTCTAACATGATATAAGAATTTTAGAGATGATTATACATATAAAAATAGAATGTCTTTTCTTCCCCCACATTAGTTATCCATACATAATTAATTTACATAGTAAATCATTACAGATTAGCCAAGTGATCAAATGATTGCCTACTTAGAAATTAATTTTTATTTCCTTTCGATCCAAATATCATAAAGAAATTGTATTGAACGAATTCTTCTCACAATGTAGTTGCAAATGTAGCCAAATTTTAAAATATTTATATTTATAGTCATTAATATATTTTAATACTATATTCGTTGTATCAATGATTATATTTGCTTTTTTTTTATTTTTTTATAAATGATCATATTTATAGTTAATTTCTAAATTTGATTGGCTCCTAAGTTTTTTTTTTTAAAAAAAAGTATTTTTTACATTTCACACGAGGGATAATTATAAGAGCTTTCAATATCCGGTAGGTTTGGCTTTAGTTTCTTCTAACTAAAGGTTCTCATAGCTTGAAGGGTACGTGGCATTATTAAAAGATAAAATGATGATGTAACTGATTTTTTTTAAAGTAAGTTCACCATTACTTTGGTAGAGAAGATCTTTGCTTCCATAAAATAGTCATATTTGTGGTGTAATGCAATTTTTTTTTTGTATGAGATGTCAGTTTTAGTTGAATTAGTTTTCTTTTTCTTTTTTTCCTTTTAATGATTTTAGTTGAATTAGTGGTATCAATTGAATGAGATTAGGGCCAAGAAAAGCAAAGCTCAATTAAAATAAAGAATGAGGTTATGATTTGGGGTTATAAATTCATTGTCTATACAAATTAAATTTTTTTGAAATTCGGGTGAAATTTTCCTCGAGATTAACATTAAAAAATTTAGAATTATATATATATATTGAGATCAACTTTGAGAGCATTCAAATTCGTGAAATTTTAATTTGTGGTAAAAAATTGTGAGAAGCAAAGAGAAGAATATATATCAAATTTCATGCTTATAAAAGTTTATCTGGATAATGATGGTCCAATTATCAATAGATGCAACTGAAGTGATTTAGACATATACTTTCAATCATTAAGGTAAATATTTGAGTCTTTTATTTTATATGCTGTTGAACAAAAAATAATGATGTTTTGATACCTTTGAAACATTATTTTGCTAAGTTTATACCATGTGTAACTTGTAAGATTCATCAATTGCAAGGTTTTGGTAAAAATATACTCATTGAAATACAAATCAAAGAAATAAATAAAAGTAGACAATAGCCAGATAAGGATAAAAAAAAGTCAAATAGTTTGAATGCTTGCTTAAAGTTACAAGTCTCAAAATGTTCCGAAACTTTAAATTATTCCGAATGTGAACTTTAAAATCTATTTTTAATTTTAATTTTTTTTTACCAGGATGAAGGTTATCTACTTGTACCTATTTTTTGTTTGTTAAATTTTATTACCCCTTTTAGTAACAGTTTCGAATTAGTCAATTTTTTAAAAATAAAATTAGTTTCTAAAACCTAACATTTTTAGATTTCAATTTTTAGCTAAAAGGTTAGAGAATAAAATATATTTAAACTTTTCATTGATTTATTCAATTTTATAGACGTTTTTAAAATCAGCGCTATTTTAAAAAAAAATAAGACAAAGCCTACATTTTTTGTTTTTAATTGTTTTTTATATAGTTACACTGAACTTCATATGTTTAATGCTTGGACTATATAAACTCAACCGTTATAAATTTTTATTAGTTTTATAAAGTAACAAACGTTTTAAAAAAACGTTTATATAATTTAAATTTTAGATGTAGTTTAACTTACAAGTTTGATAAGCTGTATCCCTAATTATTATTATTTTTAAAGTATTCAATGAACATCTACTTATTTTAAAGGTAATTAAACTCTTTAAAATATATATATATATATATATATATATATATATTCTTATACTTTGATTTGAATATATATCTTTTAATTTTAGAGAAGTATCTTATAAACCAAAGTTATGTTAACCAACTCTATTAAAACTGTAGAAGCTTATTAAATTCGTATATTTTATTGAATACTAATATATGGTTAAGTATAGAAACTTGTCAAGCACATCTATGAAAGCTTATGATCCATTGGATAATAATATATTTTTTTAAAAAAATTGAACTTGTTTTCTCACCATTTCTTTTATCGTGAAGTTTGTTTATCTAAATAAATATTTGAATTCTTAATCTAATTTCATGAGCAAAAATAAAAAATTTTAAACTATTATTTTAATTTTATAAACTTGGCTTGAGTTTTAAAATTATTTATAAAAATTAGATAACAAATATTTTGATGGAAGGAGTATTGTATTGATAAGGACAGGTGAAATTGTTTTTAGGAATCAAAGGGTAAATAATGAACGGCTGTGGTTTCTTTGTTGATAAGACAAAGCCAAATGGCACATGGACATCACGTGGCTGAGGGAAGCTCATTCTATTGGCCACAACAAATTAAAATGAAATATCAATCGAATTTTTGTGTATCAAACTATTTTGAAAACTTCTAAGATTCAAATTAAAATTAAATAACAGCAAATTTATATTCTATATATTAATTTTGTAAATAAAATATCAATTCATTTTGATATTCCAAACCAACACACCACTTTGATTGCCCATCCACTTAAAGAAACCTCTTAACTCGGTTGGACTAACTCCACCAAATTTCTTCATCATCATGAATAGAATAGTTTTGTTTAATTTGAGTAATTTGATTGGCCTTGTAATGAAACTTGATTTTACTTTGATCACAATTGACTCCTTTATAACCATTTTTTTTAGTTAACAATATTTAAAATTCAAACTTGTAGCTAATCAGTTATTATGTGAAACATGATAATATTAAAGTACTACTCAATTTGACTCATTTATAACAACTTGTCATGATTATTTTATTGGTATTTATGGCATATTTAGCCACATTACTATGCAAACCATGTTTTTCTTAAGAATATATATACCTTTTGTTCTTTTATATATAAGCCTTGTATCAATTTAGTATGTGTGGCTTTAGAAATAAAGTTTTGTTGTGGTTCATGTTCTTTGGTTAGAGTTTGGTAGATGTCATTTTGTTTGTGGAAGGTAAGTGAATTAGGATGTACCAAGCTATTTGTGGATGTAGTGTAAGATTGGTCTAATTTTAACTTTTTATTAATTTCAACATAAAATTGGTTAATAGAACTTTGAGACGTAACATATTATTGATTTTATTCATATAGCACACAACATGATTTATAGTTTTTTTGTTTTTAGTTCATGACTATAGTTTAACAATGAAGACCATTAATAATTTGCTCGAAGTTGAAAGTTCAAATTTATGTCCGACTCTTATATGTATATATCTTAATCTTAATCTTAATACTTTAAAGTGTGACTTAGGAGGAAAATCATTTTTGGACGATTTTTCCCCTACGCCACACTACATATTTACACATAAAGTCATTCTCTCCTTTGAGTTTTTTGCCCTAAACACGTATTTGACATTTTATAATCTAATAAAAATAATACAATCAACTATATTCTAATAACGTCGATAAAATATTCACACGTGTAAATATTATATCTTAATTCGTGTGAATATTGATTTATTTTCACACTTCCATGTAATTATATTCAATGAATATTACCTTCTTGAATTTTATAACTTCAAATATTCACACGTATAAATATTATATCTTAATTCATGTAAATATTCATTTATTTACTTTTTCTTTTAATTTCAATAAAATATGCACACATGTAATTATTATAGCTTAATATTTTTTATGGTTAAAATAATAAATAATACAATCAACAATATTATGATAGAAAATAACTATATTTAATACAAAAAATATGTTAAACTAAAAATTAAGTTGACTAAATTAATATTTTCGTAATTCAATTTTCACAATAAGTACAATATTCATTTTGTTTTTATATTAAATTTTAAATGTTTGTTAATATATTTCTACTTTTGTTATGATCAAGATTCGAGTGTCTTTTCATGGAGAAGAATGTTAGTCAGCTTATTATTTCCATCTAAAAGACTTATAGAGTCTTTTAAAGTATGTCTAAATGATATTATTTTAGAAAAAGTGAAAGAAGAATTTTGCAGTTTTATAAGAAGAATTGTAAAAATTTAAAATAAAAGTTCACTCTGGTTCGAAAAGTGTACATCTTCCAATGGAAGATTATATCCAATAGGAGATGCTATCACAAGTTCATGCTCAACATGTAATAATGAATCTACTTCATTCGTACGAAGATTCATGTTAAAAATGATAGTTTCAGATGGAGATTCGGAAGCCTACATTACCATGTTTGATGCTACTGAGCATTTAACAGGTTGTAATGTAGTTGAGTATTTCAGTAATCTATCTCACGTAAGTTTTACATTTTTATTAAGTTTCATAAACATTCAATTGCATAAATGTCGTCCATTCTTTATTTGAATACATAAATATTACATAATATGAATATATATATTACCAAAACTTGGTTTTAGCCGAAGACAAGAAATACTATTTATTGGTTAGATTGAACAAGGATGGAGAAAGAGATAAAGCACGTCGTCAGATTGTTGTTCAAGAGATATGCACAATCAATTTAATGGCCGAAAAAAAAAAATTTCCTAAACATAGATAAAGGAAAACACGTCTTACAAGAGCTGGAGAACGCCAATAATAAAAAGGCTAAAATTGAAGTTTAGCAAAATGATGTTAGTTAACTTCTTTATTTTTTAAATTTTCCTTTATTTAGGTTTGTTTTCCAAAATCTTTTGTTTCTTAATTTCTCATTGTTAAGTTATCATTTAAATATAGTTATTACGTTTTTATCCATCAATGTCATTACCTTTTCTTATGACCTCTCTAATTTTAATGTTTCCTTTAAATTTTAACTTTCTTGTAAATTTCAATTAGAGTGATTTATTTATTAACTATTATTGTTAAAATCACACAAAAATGAAAGTCAGAGTAAACTGCAAATATAAGTTAAAAAATATAGTTCAAAAATATTTGTTTTCGACAAACTTGGTCTCTTTTAAATATAAACATAAAATTAGCTTTTTAATTTTGAAATGAATATATTTTTGTTTGTGTTCAAAATGATAATTTAAATCATTTTACAAGCATATAATCCAATCATTTTACAAATAAAAGATTTGACCAATTCTATTATTTTCAACTTTCTCAAATTTAAAGACCTACTTCTGAGCCTTTTTTTTTTTTTTTTTGTAAAAAATAAACCGGTCCAAGCTTTAATGTAGAGATTATTTGCATTTGTATAAAATTTAAGTTAAAAAACGTTTTATAAATAAAAAATTAAAACTTTTTTTATTTTAAATAATAGATGCGAAATTAATTTGAGAAAACGTTTTTCTTAAATACATACAAATATATAACAATTTTTCAAAGTTGGACATTTCGAACATATATCATTTCAGTTACTAAATTTGTATAATTTAGTATAATTTTTTTAAACTTAATATATAATTAAATTTTAAATAAAATACGTTTGTATGATTAATCGACAATTTTGTAGTTTTTAAAAATTTAATTGAAGAAATTATCAAATTTTTTTAGAGTATCTACCCCAAAAAATAAAATAAAAAATTGTAAACTTATTAGTTAATATATTTAAGGATGTCACATCTTTGTCGGTCTATTTTTTTACCCATTTTTTCGTTAGGCAAAAGAGTTAAGTAAACCTAAATGTGTAATTACATTTGTCTTGTCGATTATCAAATAATTGAAGAGAGAGACTGCAAAGTGAAAGAGACATCAAAATAGACGAAGTTTCAAAAATAAATAAATAGAGTGCAAGAATAAAGGAAAAAATATCGAATAAATTGACAAAAAGTGAAATTTCGTACGTCAAAATGATGGCAAAATTTAATTTTTAACCGAATATTCTATTTATCAAACAAAATAGGGAAAAAAAGTATATTTTTAGTCATAAAAAGTAAAGTGTTTGATTTTAAGACATGAAAATTAAATAGAAATTCACTCAAATTTTTTGGATAAAGAGGTATTTTCATCAACAAAATACAGAAGGAATCATTTAAAAAGGGTTGGTTTTTGGGTTCGTTAAATTGTGCCTTCTTCAATCCAATCTTACTTGAACTAAAAATTATATATTTTCTTATATATATATATATATATATGTGTGTGTGTATATATGTATGTGTATATATGTATGTATATATATGTGTCTATATATATATGTATGTATATATGTATCTATATGTATATCTATGTATATACACGCAAGTGTATAAGATTACTTGGTAGTAAACATGACCAAAAAGGTCCGTGGTCTTGTAGTTTCGTTGTTTTGTGGTAATTCAGTTTAACACTGCGATCACGAATTTGATTTTGAAAATTGATATTTAGCTCTCATACTATTAAATTTGAGTTTAATAAATCCCCGTTTTTCTTTTTTGGGGATCGGGGCAGGGATTCCGCGTGGGGATTTTTTTTTTTTTAATCCATTTTTTATATGTTTTTTGGACAAGATTTTCTTAAAAAACATGTACCATTTTCCATTCTAATGTTAATTATAGGCTTTATACCATCGCGGAAGAATTCAATTAGTCAGTAAGACCAAAAAAAAAAATGAAAGGAGCAGTAGAAGAACAAGGTAAAAAATGCTTTGATAAGGATTCTGATATTTGTTATTGATTTGATGATTTACAAAGAAGCGACTTCTCCATTATTTATAGAGGGCGAACCGCCAAGAAGACTTAGGGAAGACTAACCTACAAAACCTCTTTAATAAGCCTAAATACATAAGTAAACTAAATCAACAAATAAAGTACAATGTAGAGATCTCATTAGGAAGAAGCACATGAGCTCTAGCACGTAGAGATGGAAAAACTCATGCTTTAACAATTATTAAAGAAAAATATTCATATATATAGACATTTTTTTCAATAAATATGTTTTTATTTGAAAGTTAAATATGTAAAATAGAGAAAAAAAAAATTAAAAAAAATAAACGAAGCAGGAATCGAGGACACGAGGATGGAAAATACATTTCCATCCCCCACCCGATTAGGCCACGGGAAATTTTTTCTCCTATCCCAGACTCCGTTCCCCACCTAACCGGAGATTTCTCGCCGCGAGCGGACCCCAAAAAAAATGGACATCTTTAAATTGGAGTGGGTCCCCTCATATCTGCAAGACTACAACCACCTCTTACCTGCGGAAGCGGGAAACTATAAAATAATAGTAATAATCAATATAATTAAATAAATAATAAATAACATTTAATATCATTATCCGAAACGAATTTCTATAAATATCTTCTTTTTTTGTTCTTTTATATAATTTATTTTTCAAAGACGATGTTATGTTTTTGTCTTCAATTGAATATCATATCTTGATTTTTTTTTTTTTTTTCCTTTTTGTTTGGACAACTTCATACAAGTTGATTTTTGTCCAATTTTAAAAATTAAAACAAATCAATTTCTTCAAATTTCACCAAGATTTCAATAGTAATTTTCCTAGTCATAAAACATTTATATTTCATTTTGGTTTCTAATCTTCTAAATGTAATTTCTAGTATATGAATTTTAATGTTAAAGGTTATTAAAAAAACAATCCCGGCTATATAATTGTTACGTATCTACTAAATTAATTCTCATTCCACTCCATATGTGCTTTAATATATATTTATGTAACAGATTCAATAATTAAAATATTTGTTGATGTTTATAAAAATAGGAGAGTTCAAAATTGAAACTAAAAACCATTTGATATTTTCAATATTTTAAATAAAAAGTAACTATTATAGGTGAGATTCGTAGCCAAGACCCAATAAAATCCAAAGGTCAAGCGGAAGGTCCAAAGGCTAGAGCTCAAAGCTAAGAACCCGGCACAAGCCCGAAGGCTTGACCTTAGGTCCCTTAAGGGTCGAGCATAGCCCGACTTCAAGCCATAAGAGGGTCAAACATAACCCTACTTAGGATCCCCCCATTCGCACGTTGTGTGTATGTGAACAGTTGCCATGCCCTACACAAGGAAGTTATCACTGTTAATCAACCAACACATGGAGAGGAAAATGCGAAAAGCAGCATGAACAATCTGTGAATAAAAAGCCTGAAGAAAGAGAATTGAGGTAAGCTATTATGAATTCTTGAACTATATTACACTTTGAATTTTCTTTCTGTGAGAAGCTGACTCAAGTATCAAATGCCACGAGGCTCACTCACACGACATCAGTGTTCAATTTTTTTTCACTTTGTAGGAAGACTATTTACCGTAAATAAAAATTTACCATTGATCCCAAAGGATTAAATGTTTGTATCGATGGTAACAAATCACACATTTGTTTGATTATTTTTTTTAATAATTTTTTTAGTGAATAAAAAGTTGTAATTAGTCATTCATACGAGTGTAAACACTAAAAAGACACTCACAATTAACTATTGATATGAATATACACTCTAAAATTAAGAATATGTGTTTAAATTTAAGATCAATATTTGAAGGTTGGGAGATTCAAACGAGTCATTCTAAACACTATTTTACCTTGTACTAAAAAGCTAAAATTTAAAATGAACTTTTTCGGAATTTAATTCCAAAAAATAATAATAATAATAATAATAAACTTCAGAATTTATTTATTATTATTAAAATTTTTTTTTTTAAAACGGTGATTCAACCTTCATGTCCTTAATGGGCTGTATATGAACTGGGCTCTTCTACTTCTAAATTGGACTAAAACATTTAGGCCCAAATAGAGTGAACCAAAATTAAACAGCCATGTAATATATCTATATATATATATATATATATCGCGCCACGACCCATTCGTTGAGCCTTGTAGTTGATGTAGTTTCATTCCCAATTAAAACTGCATTTATTTGTCAATGAAACAACTTTCAGTTTGTGCAATCTTTTTTTGAATTCAATCATGTTCTGGGAAGGTTCGAATCAATAACCTCTTGTAAGGTTATGTATTATATCAGTTGAATTTGTGCAATCTAATGTTTTAAAAAAAAATTGTGCAAAAACCCATTATAAACACTTGAAAATTCGTTCCAAACTAACTCTTAACCTATGATCTTTAGAATGTTTCAAATACAAAAAAAAAAAAAAAACAAAAAAACAAAAACAAAAACGAAAGACAAAAAAAGATTTTTCATTATTAAATTATTGCAATTAACTCAATCGAATTTATTTATAAGTTGTTTTTATTACTTTATACTCATTAACGAGTATCTTTCATCAATTGAATTCGTCTTATTTCATTTTAATTTTTGTTTTTTATGGTTTGAAGAAAATGTATTTACCAACAATAAAGGGCTTTGGGGCAAGAGAAATAGAATAATTATGAAAGAAAATAAGAATACATAAAAGAATATGCAATAATAATTCATAGGGTAATGATTATTTATATTTAGGATAAAACGGTGATTATACATAGAATTACTGTCTATGTTTGGGGAGCAGGAAATGATTATAAAAAATAAATATTATTTATGAAAAATGAATGTTGGTTAGGGAGGGAGTGAAAAGTGATTATGTCAATGTGAGAATGAATAACAATGCTTTTGTTGAGGTAAATAATGGAAATAAGATAATTATTCATCTCTCTAATTTTATCCCTTACCCAAACAATCCTTCTGTAAACTAATGGTTACAAGAAGGCGGTTTCACCAATAAAAACAGAATTCTAATGACATATTGTACAATCTAGTAACTATAAGATTACTGGTTCGAATCTCCTTTTCTCAATATTGTTGTATAAAAAAAAAACAAAAAAAAAAAACAAGAAGATGGTTTATTTTTATTTTTCTATTTTGGATTTCTTTATGAGATATATAAATAAATATATATTAAATACAATATCCACATTATTTAATAGGTGGTTTTAATGAATTAATTTTGGGAGAGAAACATAAATGCCAAGGTTTGAACTTTGAGAATTTGCATTGAAAAAACTAGAGGGGTGAAGGGATGGTCCTACAAGTCTCTTGCCCTACTACCACAAAAATAAATGCACATGGGTTTGTAGGCCCCATGTCCTTTTCTATGGCCTTCAAATTGCCCTTGACCTCCCAATTGGGACAGAAGCCTAGGCTTTGCCCCTTCCCCCTTTCTCTTTGTGGCTCCCATTCCAAGTGAATCAAATCTCACTCAACCATTTTTCCAAATGGGTCACATTCCCTTGCTAAGGGCACTTTTATGGGGGTTTTTTGTTTTCCTAATGGACTTTACTTTTTGGATAACATTGCCTTTTTTTCCCCTCACATGCCCTTTTGTGGATCTCCTCCATCACCATATTTTTTTCTTTGTTGTTATTAAACCTTTGTTGGGACATCATCATAACCTGTGTTTTTAAAAATTGTTTTTGAATATTCATACACCATTTTACTTGCAAAAACTTGCATACATTTAAAATTTTGTTTGTTTTATTTCACCGTGCATAAAGATTTAAACATGCACCTTCTTAATTATTAGATTATAAGTCATGTTATATTGAAAATATATTCTTATTGGCACTATCAAAATTTTATTGAGGTATATATTTGTTGACGATGAAACGAATAAAATCTTGACATTGTGACAACCTAGTACTTACCAAAAAAAGGAGTTAAAAGTGTAACTTACTAAAAGGGCATTGTAGGGATAATGACTTGAGATCTTTGTATTAATATGATAATATCAATCTAAATATAAACGTTATGAATTTATTTTTCGTTCACTCAAATGTCTCATACCAATAGATCATATGGCTGTTCTTACTCATAAACCTATGATATATTACTTATCTAATCACTTTAGGACTACGGATGATGATCATATTAAATAATATATTAATGTAAAGATGACCATCATAATGACCCGAGATCGTTACGTTAATATAAATTGAATCTATAATCTTTTAATTTTTAATAGAAAACATCACAATTTAAAATCAAATCAAAATTCAGATTGATGATTTGAAAGAAAAGTTTCGACATCTTAAACATGCCTAAAGCAAGTTATATTCATTAATTTTCGTGCTTTGAAGGACAAAAGTTTATGAGATAAGAAAAATCCAAAATGTTAACTCTTATAAATTGATTTAGAAGAAAAAATTAGTAAAATCTATAGTCATCGCGATTTAATATATATATATATTTTTTATGAATTATTCTTAACAACCAAGTAATAAGATAGGACTATTCTAAAAACAAAAGTAATAAGATAGGACAGTTGGGTTGTAAAATTAGTCTAACAGCAAAGATTTTTAGACCCCATAAGCACATGCACCAAATTTGCAACCAACTCAAAGTTATATTATAATGTGTTTTTTTTTTTTTTTGGATTCAACATTATTTGGAATTTGAACCTGTTGATTGTTATGTAATACATAATGTTACTGGACTAATACTCAGGGAGATTATAATGTGTTATGTATTCCATTCTCACTTAAAATAGTGATGTTTTCTTTTTGTCTTCTTACTTTAACAAAAAAAAAAAATCAAACAGTGAAAACCAAAAGACACTTTGAAATAGTTGGTCTCTCCATTTGCATTAATTATATTATTGTCTTCATGCCTCCCCACATTTTTATTGCTATGTTATGATTATTAATTTCTCCTCCAAAATCATGCATGCATGCACCTAATTCTCATGCACTAACTGACATATTATTGGAAGATTTTGTTTCTGAGCATCAATCAAATGATGTTCTTCCCACATGCATTCTGGTTTCTTCCTTAAAAAAGAATTCATATTCACTTTTTTTTTTCCAAATAATTAATTATTTCTTCTTCATTCTTATATATGGTAGTCAAGTTGGTTCTTTTTTTTTTTTTTTGTGTTTCTGTTCATTTGAATGCTAATGTTGACAAAAATGTAAAGAGAGAAACAATGTATGCGTTTCTAAAGAGATAAGTTTTGAATATACGATGAAATAAGAAGTTTACTAACTACATCAGAATAATTAGTAAATAGATTATCTATTGTTTTTAGTTCAACTTTTATAAAGAATGTCATTTTAATTTATATTATTTTTAACCAATTGAATTAACCGTAAAAAACTAGTTTTTGAGGTTACAACAATTAGAAGTGGGGGAATCAAACCCATGATCTTTAGGACAATGAATATGTACGGATGTCGCTGAACTATTGCTTTTCTTGGCACCGTAAAAAACTAGTTGAATTATGCTTAAATTAATCTTATAATGAATACTAACTTATATAGAAAGTTTGGGGATTTGATGGATATTATTTTGCTTCTATTTTTTTATTTTTGAAAATTATGTTTAACTACTTTATTTTATTAAAAAATATATATAGGAATTAGAGTAATGTTCTTAAGCTTAATTTTTAATATAAAAACAAAATTCTTTGAAACAAAATCTAAGCTATAATTTTAACATATTATAAAAAATAGCTCTATATAACTATAGTGTTAATTCCTCTTTAATAAAAGTATTAACCATCCACTATTTTTTCTTAAAAAAGAAATTCACTTATATATTCATTTGTAGAGTTGAAGTTAAACTATAATAACTCATGACAGCAATAGTCGAGCCACATTTATATATAACTAATAACCAACGATTATAAATTCAAATCTCTCACCTTTAAATATTATAGAACTCAAAAAACAATTATTATAACCTAACAACCTAAAAAAACTATTTTGAGTTGGTCTAATAATTTTAAAAAGTTTTTTATTTTAACATTAATAAATTCAAATTCATTACTTCTTGGTTTATGAATATATATTGATGAGCTTGAATTACTATTCTTGTTGATAATCATAAAAAGTCTTAAAAAATTTAAGATGTCTAGAATTTAATTTATAGGGTCACAAATTAATTTCTTAAAAACCATTACAGGTTATTTTTTATGCTTAAACTAGTTGATATTCAATCTTGTCGGTTTGAGCTTATATTTATAAATACAAACTACATTATTTACATGATAGGGGATCCAACCATTATGACATCAATATTGACAATACATAAAATATATGAGTTGAAATATGCTTAATTTTGTCAAATGCAAATTACATTTTTAACAATATTTAAAAACAAAGAAGGTAAGCGAATAATTAACCGAAATTGACTCAAAATATGAATACTTTAAACCAACCGAAATTCTATTAAAAAAAAAATTATAAAAACATGAAAACAAAATTAAGAAAAATAGGAAGTGGCAGGGGAAAACCTAGAAAAAGGTCACTGTTTGTGTTTGTGGGGATTTTTAATATTACGTCAAAACAAAAGTCGGTGTCTGACAATATAAATAATAAATATAATTTAATTTATATTTGGATTTATCTTTGAAAATACAAACGCAAATATCGGCCCTTCCATGTGCCCCCTAACATGGTAGACCCCATTTTCATATTTTCCTTTCCACCGTATTACATTTCTTTTTCATTATTATTATTATTATTACTATTTTGATTTTAAAGTTTTAAAATCAAGAAATAAGTTTTAAATTTTAGGATATAAAGGTTCTTCTTTCTTTCTTCTTCTGTTTTTAAAATCCTTTTTGCACTTTGATTTTAATAATATTTTGTGGATTGTGGATAAATGGATCGTGGGCGGTTTTGTTTTTATAAATTAAAGTCTATATAAATTAGTGGGTGAAAGGATGAACTAATTCGATTTATTTAGTACTAGATAAATTATTTAGTAGCTTTGAAAGGGATATTTGAGATTGAAGTGGTTGGAATTATGTGGAGGGAGATCAATTTACCCACATGTATTAAGATTCTCATATCTGTTTTTGATTGAATGTTTGTTTGTGACAATCTTGGTAGTTAGTTCGCAATCTTAATTAATTAATTTATTTTTGCTAACAAGACAAAATCAAAGGAACATTCGAGTTAGTGTGTTTCTATGACCAAGAGAACATAAGATCGAAACTCTCTTTTCAAATATAATTGAACTAAAAATAACATCTTTCTTTGTATTTTAATATACTAATCATTGATAAATATTGAATGTGATTATAATCGTATAGAGATTTTTTTTTAGGTGATGAGAGCACAATAAACTGTCTATTAATGAAAATGATATTTAAAAGACAAGGTAAAAATTACGTCAATAATTTAGACGATAAACATTGAAATGATCATTTGAACTAAAATGATTGGTGGCTTGTTGATTTCATTATTATTTCATTATTTATTTTTAATTCAGTTCAACACCACGATCACAAGTTTAATTTTAAAAATCGACATTTAACTCTCATTTATTTGAGAATAGTACAGTTTGTGTTTTGAATTTGTACTTAAAAAAACGAAATGATCATTTGAAATATTATATTTTCAAATTAGCGTACGTAGTTGTTCAATTACAAGTATTTGTATTGTATTCTTTAAAATAGAGACCACTTATAAACAAATTATATAAAAGAAAAGTCAATTTTTGTTGTGTTTGAAAATGTGGCTAATCATAATTCAAATTTTTAAATATTGAACATCTTCCATTGAAGTCAAGATTTATACTTTTCTTTTTTGGGTTATTATTATTTTAGTTTCCTTTTCTTCTTTGCGTTCGATTGATATGATTAAAAAAATCAATCGCCTTATTCTTTTATATAAAGTCAAACATAATTTGGGTTGAACTAGTCTATATTTAGCTATTCTTTTAGTTACTTCATATTCAATATAAATCATAAATATTGTAATATATTAAGTTCCCGAAAATTTTAAGGGGTACAGTTTTCAATGAGCCTACATGTCTAAAAATTCAATTATATTGTTTCAAAAAAAGACAATTGTATATAACACTGTAAATATAATTAACTATCGAATCGACTATGTAGGTCAACTACCCAAGAGAAAAATAGATATCATTTTTCATCGATTAATCAATATTTAATGGCATTTTAATAAATACGTATATTTTTTTTAGTTACAACAATTGGGAGATTCGAACCCATGACTTTTTAGTTATCGGGTGGATTCAGCTAAACTACTGTTCTTGTTGACTAATAAATACGTATATACTACTTGAATATTATACAAAATATCTTCAAATTTGGATTCGAAAAGAAGATATATATTTTTTTCCCTGTTTGAAGTATAGTCCAAACCTTTGCCAATGGTTTTTTTTTTTTTTTCGTGAATTAAGTTTGTGCATTTTAAGGTCAAGAAACTGAAACTCTATTCCTTTCAAGAATTTGATTCTTCTAAGTTATGTGTATTTGTTAATGCTATTACCATTAATATGAACTAATCTAAAATTCATTTATTCGTATTAGATATACGCATCTCCAAAACAATAAACTTTCCAAATTCCAACAAAATTTAAGCTATAATGCAATTTCTTTTTATAACATTCATACTTTTGCATAACCAGAACGGCAAAGTGCATAAACTTACCCTTTTTTTTTCTTTCTAAAATGTCACTTCTAACTTAAGCAAGTCTCAACCGATTATTTGTACTTAAAAAAAAAAAAAAAAAGAACCCACAATCGATTTATTATTATTATTATCATTATTTAATTATATACAAGGTTAGGATTTCCAATTTTCATAATCCTACATATGGCCGCATAAAAAAACAATAATACACACTTTTTAAAATTGTAAATCAAAATGGGTTTAAACTATAAAATAATTATAAATACTAGTACTTTAAAAAAGATTAATAAATGTAGTCATTGATATTAATGAGTATTGTCACATACTTTTCTTTATAATAATTGTATTAATTAGTATTTATAATACATAATACTGATATTAATGAACATTTATAAAATTTATTAAAATATATTAATAATTATGAATGGAAATATTTTAGAATTTGACTACATTTGCAATTACTCAGAAGAGCTCATTTAATACAATTTTCTTTTATTTTTTATGATCAAAATGTTAATTTAAGCATATTAATCAAGGTTTTGAGGTAATGTTAAAAGAAGTAAAGTTATGATGACATTTTGTCTGACTTAACAACTAAAAAGTTGCATGTTCGGATGTTGTTGAATTAAAAAAATACACAAGATTTTATGTATATTAACAAAAAGTCAAACAAAAAGGCGACAAAGTTAAAAGACAAAATGTGAGTCTCCTAGTCGAGAAGAGTTTAAGCATATGCTCACATTTAGGGTGTACGTGAGTTAAATTAAGTTTAGAAGATTTTAAAACTAATTCAACATGTATAATCCTATGTGTTATAGTAATCAACTTAATTCAACCCATATAATTTTAGATTGAATTAAATTCGGTCTTCTAGTGGTTATTTTTTGTTTTAAATTTCAAATATATACTTTTTATTTACTGTAATATATATAAACCAAACTTTCATTACTATTCAATCATAACTACAAATACGGGGTTTAATGTTGGGCAGAACTCAAGTTTGAAGGACTTTTACGTTAGATATACGCCCGTCATCGAAGAATATGACATTAAAAGTCTTTTATGACTGGCGATCTTTAATGACAGACCACCCAACATTAAAAACGTTAGTCATTAAACACACCCGACATTAAAGCCCACCTCATCAAGCTTCATATTCAATACCTATCAAAATATACCCATTCACATGATTCAATTTTGAACCCTTATAACCTAAAAGTGAATCTGAATAATCCCCACCATTTTTTATCTAATATAACTGCATCAATCTTCTCCATGATCAATTTCTTTTTATCTAATGATCAATTTGATCATGGAGAAGATTGATGCAGTTACGTTTGGTAAAGAGGGTGGAGATTGATATCGTTTCTAAATTTTAAAAATTCATGGTTGAAGGATGTGAAAAGATTTTTTTAGTTCAAAAGATTGAAGATGACGTGATTTTGCTTGATGCGAAGGAGGATTTTAATGTTGGGGTTCAAGAATGTGAAATGATTTTTGATTAACTATTAATATTTCTATCAAACTTGTTTAGTTAATATAATATTCTCTTTTCTAATTACACAACAAAAATATAAATCAAGATATATGTTAATAAGTATGAACACTAAAAACAATTTTGTAAGTTTAGAACATGTTTAGATGGAGAAAAGAATTAGATAGTTTAAATGTGGTGTTTGAATGAGTGTTCCACAAAAATTATATTTAAATAAAATTGTTTGAATGAGAGGCGGTATAAGAACGGAATGTATATAAAGATATTTGAATGAATGATTATATAAAAATTCTATTTGGATAAGATTGATTGTAAGAAGAAAAAAAAATTGTTTTAAGGAAGAATGGTAAAAAAATATGAGGGCAATTTGACACCACACATCTCACTCCACTTTTTATTTTTTAAAAATAAAAATGTGTAACATCATGATTGGAGTGGAGCTATGCCCAAATTACCCTAAAAAAATATAATGTTTAGAAAAGAGTATTTAAAGAAAGATTAGAAGTTTAAATATGAGATTGATAGAAAGTTTTTGATAAATTGTAATAGATAGCTCATTCTAACAAAATAATTACGTAGTTAAATTTGAAAATATTTGTATTTATAGTCATAAATACAGTATTATTAATACTCATTAATACAGTATTATTTATAATTAATACAATATTATATGTTATTAATATAATATTATAGTTTATTAATATCTATGAGTATATTATTAAGAAAAAATTTTAAAAAAATTATATTTATAATTATTTTCTAAATTTAATTATTGTACGAAGTTTTCCAAATACTTTTAGAGGTAAATAAAAGGGACGCAAGGATGGGCCGCCAAAATGGACGGTAACCGAAGAAACCCGCCTACCCTAAAGAAAGGTCTTTGTTTGTGTAAAATATTAATTAGTAAATAATAATAGGCGCAATTTCAGGCGTATTAACGGCACAGATTTCGAACTGCCGTTTACTAATGAACATATACCTGCCACGTGGCATTTCATATACATCTTCCAAAACAAAAAACATGTGCATGTGGGCCTCCTCTGTTTAAGAGTTGGTACTGCATTTCAGCACCTCCCATGTGCCTTTTTTCCTCATTTTCTGAATTGCAATTTTGGTCTCCATAAATTTCAGTAAAATATATATATATATATATATATATATATATTCATTATAATCAACCATAATCTCAACGATCCTTGAAACAATATAATGAGGAGACACCCCCTAAATAAGAAAGGCCAGGCCACCATAAAACAATATCCCTATTCAAATTATGGACTTGCTACTTTGAGAGTGAACATATATTCTAAAAATATGCTAGAATCATTAATATCAACGACTATATTGTTGAATTATGTAAGGTCTTGTGAATTTGTTCGATTGCGTTTGTGATGTATAGAAGCATTAGACTCCATTGAAATCGGGAGGAAAGGTCAAACCTCCCAACCTTCCTTCGCTATTTTTTCCGACTAGCTCAATTACAATCACGAAAAATTTAATTAATTCTTCTAAAATCTTTTCTTTCGTGTACCAAAAAATATTTGTGCTCAACTTTTATGTATCCATCACCAATATTCGAGAGATAATATCACAATTAAACTTAATTATAGTTCAATAAAACTTCATTATCAAATCTTATTAGTAATTATTGATAAATTAAATACGTAATTATTAGACTAGATTTAAACTTTCATCCGGTCATAATTTTTTGTTAGAAGGTTTTCGACCTTTTTTTAGTACAAAAATAATTGAGTGTGGAAAAATTTGAATTCATGATATTATGGTTATTAGATATACACTAATAATTCTTACTATTGGGTAGAGAGTCTTGCGGATCATAGTGATCAAACTTATCATTTTAACTTTTAATTTAATAATTCACATCCTTTTAAATTCTTTAACATGAATATTTATGCCTCTCTTTTTTCTTTTTTTTTTTTTTTGTTATTGTAATTATACCTTTTGCTTTTTTCTATTTCTTCCCAATTTCCATAACAATTATAGCCAACTTATATTTTTCTCCAACTGCCTCCTTTCCTCTATTTAAATACACCCTTTCCAACTCAACCCCAAAACAAAAACCTCACACTCCCATCTCATAAGCTCCTCTGTTTTCAAATGGCACTCTTACAATTCTCTCCTCTTTCAATCCTACTCCTAATCTTTCTTCCTGCAATCTCTGCCGACTACGGCGGAGTACAGTCCGGCCACGCCACGTTCTACGGCGGTGGCGACGCTACCGGCACAATGGGTACCTAACTAATCAAGCTTTACTACCTTCCCCCTATTTGATTACCATTTAAATTAAAAAAATTTATTTTTAAAATTTAAATTTATTCCACTCAAATTCTCTAGTTTCATCCTTCCTTAAGAAAAAATTTATTCTAAAAATCCAAAACAAACCTGTGGAAGATATAATCTTTCAACCCCATTTCATAAGAATTTGATTTTGTGCATATTAAGCCTATGGAGGCAACTGTCACATCTAGATTTTCATGGTAGATTATCTACATAGTTATAGTTAAAATGTAGATATGAAATAATTGTAGATTAAAGTGGTTGTTTTGTTAATTTTTCAATTTGATGTAGTTTTTTTTTTTTGTTGGGTTATGTTTGGTAATGTGGGAAATTTGGGTAATTTGAACAGGTGGGGCTTGTGGGTATGGGAATTTGTACAGCCAAGGATATGGGACGAACACGGCGGCGCTGAGTACAGCTCTGTTTAACAATGGCCTAAGCTGTGGGTCTTGCTTTGAAATTAGTTGTAATAGTGATCCCAAATGGTGTCTTCCAGGCAAAATCATCGTGACTGCCACTAATTTTTGCCCGCCCAATCCTGCTCTGCCCAACGACAATGGCGGCTGGTGCAACGCTCCGCTGCAGCACTTTGATTTGGCTCAGCCTGCTTTCCTTCAGATTGCTCAGTACCGTGCCGGCATCGTTCCCGTCTCCTTCCGTAGGTCAGTACATGTTTCCACTTGGGTTAAGGTCACTTTTTTAGACTAACCTAAAATTTTAGATTCTTCAATAGTTTCGCAACCCAATTTAATTCCATCCATTTATTTTTTCCATTAAATTCAATCACTTATAAAGTTTAGTTTCTATTTTTTTTTAGACAAAATATGGTTTCTATTTAATTTTTATTTTTTTAAAATTAATCTTTTTTTAATATAAAGTTGGGAGGAGCAACACAAACCCTTTCCAGATTATGCTACTGTAATACCGATTTCAACCCTTTCAGTAACTTAAAATTAATCTAATTTTTAGGTGATTAACATTATTTCATTAATCAATAATTTTCATATCAAAATTGAAATTATTAAAGTGTAAATATTCAAATTAAGTATTATTAAAATATATAAAAGTATTTGATTTTAAATTACTAAAAAAATATATAAAAGCATTTAATTTTAAAATATAGCACTAAATAAATAAAAACTGTAAGTAAGAATGGAGATCAAGTATTTTCTCTATGTAATAACTAATGTTATTTTGAATTCGGATTAAGTTGAGTGGTTCAATCCAAAAAAGCTATTAATTATAAATTTAAATGTTGCTGTTTGTTTTTTTTGTTTTCTTTTTTTGTTATGTATGTTGAGATTTGAAGCTAATTAAGAAAGGGGATTTTGTTTTGGATGAAAAACAGAGTACCATGCGTGAAGAAAGGAGGAATAAGGTTCACAATAAATGGCCATTCATATTTCAACTTGGTTCTAATCACCAACGTCGCCGGCGCCGGGGACGTCCACGCCGTGTCGATCAAAGGATCCAAAACAGGATGGCAACCAATGTCGAGAAATTGGGGACAGAATTGGCAGAGCAACAATTACTTGAACGGACAGAGCCTTTCTTTCCAAGTCACCACCGGCGATGGCCGCACCGTCACCACTTACGACGCCGCTCCGGCGAGCTGGCAGTTCGGCCAGACCTTTGAAGGCGGCCAATTTTAAGGAAATAATTAGTAGATTAGGAAGATCTCCGGCCGCCGTACAGGGTGGCCGGATATTGCTGTGGTGGTGGTTGACTCGCACCCGCTTGGTTTTTATTTAAAAAACACACATATATATATAAATGAAATAATAATAATAATAATATGTAGGGTGATTAGGAAAATTGTTAATCTCCATTATCTTTGAAAGGGATTGTTGATTTAGTTCTCTCAATTTATTAATATGAGGGTATTTTATCTTAGTTTCTTCCCTTGATTTGTTAACTTTATTTTATCTCTTTGCTCATCTACTTCTTCTTTTACCATTCCTATGGTCTATGCCATGACTTTGCATTCATTAATGTTTAACTTTATAAGTTATTTGTGAGTCACGAGAATTCAGCCAATGTTATTAATGGCATTTCTAAGGCTAATTTTAACTCTAAAAAAGAGTTAAAAAGACTAAAAAAGAACTTAGTTTAATGATAATTGACAACTATTCTCTCGATAAAGAGATGACATGTTTAAATCTTCAACTCTCAAAGTTGTTATGTTAATCTTAATTGTCTATTATATTTTCAAGTGAAAAGTACATTTTTAAATCTCCAACTCATGTCATAAAAATTGTCTAGAATTTGCTTTATTCTCTTTCTTCTCTTTTTTATTCAACAACATTGAAGACGAAAGAATCAAACATGTAAGTCATGATGACTGGTTTGTTTACAATGTCATTGGAGCTATGTTTTTTTTTTTTTACATATAAAAAATTTCCTTGTTACCTTAGAATACACTTTAATGTGATGACGATAACAACGACAATAAAGGTGTACTTTGGGAAGTGGACCAAAGTGAAGGTGATGAATGTTAAATTGTGATTTTACATAAAATTGGGAAAAATAAACGAAGTTAGAAGGTTTGGTGCTTGATGTTTGGATGCAAAGAATAGATGGAAAAAAGAGGAAAGAAAAGGATAAGATTAAGACTGAGCAGTAGACAACAAATTACAATATGACATGAAAGAGTACAATGATTTTATAAAAGAATATTTTACCCGTAGAAAATTATGCGACCATTTTCCTTTCTTCCCACCATGGGGTGATTGGATTTTGGAGTTTAGGAGAGTAGAAGAGATGAGAGGAGAGGAAGAAGAAATGGAGAGGAAATTGAATGATTTGAAGAGATGAAATACTTATTGAAAATTGGTGTTATGGAAGAAATGAGATGAGAGATTGATGTGAGTGGATGCAATGTTTATTTTATATATATATATTTGATATATTTGATATAATTATATAATAGATCTAATGTGATGTTAAAATTGAAAAAATAAAAATAAAAAAAGTTAAAAATTACATAAAATTTAATATAATTAAATAAGATGTTTGATGTGATGTTTGATAATGAGTCCAACGGGAATTGAGAGAAGTTAGAAGAGTTGGGAGAGGTTGTGATGTATTAAAAACAAATACGGAGTTGACAATTCCTCTTCTCATCTCTTCTCCTCTCCTCCCCCAACCTCTAAATCCAATCACCTCATGTATGAGAATGTTCTTCACACATTTGACTTTTTCCTCATTTATAAATTCTAATATCTGTCAAACAACCGCAACTCAAAAATTATATATTTAAGTTATGAATTCCATTCTGAATGTTGTTGAAACAATATACCAAATATAAATGTAGAGCATTTACATGAAAACAATGTGCCAAATATAAGTTTTTTTTTAGAATAAGTTGGAGAAAGAGAATTACAAATACCAATTCTAAGGATCGAACTCGTGACCGTAGAATAAAAATAGATTAACACCAAACCAGATAATCAATCGCATCACCGACCCATTCGGTGTGCCAAATATAAGTTATGTGTTGAATTTAATATTGTTATTTGGAATTCTAATTTTATACTTTTGTTATCAGCAAGCATTAAATATTTTGGTGATATTATGCTTATGGCATGGAACTTTTATAATAATAATAATTATTATTATTATAGAGCTTTGTATAATGAAAAAAATAGTTCTCATTTGGACTCTAAAGAAAAGTTCTCTTTCAAAAGGTTATCCCAGTCCAGACTTTGTGGCATTCAATAATGGGCCTTTTCTGTGGGCTGGTCCACATTTGACAAAAAGGAACTCAATCTCATGAATCAAGACTAGACCTTGACCAACAAGATTCAAAAGCTAGCAACCTTCACAAGTTTCAACAAAGTTATTCATAACAACAACAAAGTTTTCCTTCAACAAAATGACAGGCAAACAAATAAATCAACCAACCGAACTTGATCTTTTCTTGTAGCAATTAAAAAAAATCTGTCATTTTCTTTTTAGTTCAATAAGATGGGGAAGAATTCAAATCCATAACCTTTTGATTATGGGCACATACTTATGTAGATTGAGTTATTGCTATAGTCGACATACAATCCATGATATTTGAACAAAGATGGTTCAGATCATGGCCAAGCAATAACTTTCAAGAATCCAGTTAACAGTCTTACAATTTTCCTTCTGTGGATTAGTACAACTGTAGAAGACTACAGGTAGCGTTTTTCATTGATATTTGTCCTCAGAAAAACTACCAGGGAGTCTGCTGAAAACACTTTCATCCATCACTCTATAATGCTTTCTAAATTGTTGGCGGATCAATCCGAAGTATCTGTCGAAATGTTTACCGTATTTGTTGTACAATGCGGGGATGGTTATCAAGATGATTATTCCTGTCTCACCGAGTTAAATACAAGAATCAACATCACAAGTTAAGAAGCCTTAATAACACATTCACAAAAGGAAAATGTAGAAAGTACTCTTTTCTTATGTGCAAGAAACATAAAAGAAAATGGTGATGGACCCTTCTTCAACGGAAAAAACAACAGTGAATAAACCAAACGAATAACATTTTGTGAGTGTTTACTCATTGATGAGGATCAAAATGAAATTACAAGTTATTTTTAATCACAGATGAAGTGCATACAAACTAAAAATATGTCATGGAAGTATTTTAGGATGTTCGTACGTACCGATATATGCAAATGTGAAGAAAGAAAGGTAGCTACCGACGACGGATAAAAGCCACAAACAAATCACCACCTGCAAAGTTTTGCAAGATTACAAATATTAGTGCAACTGCAGCCAGATATGAAGAAGCTGAAAGGCAATATTATGTATTGTTTAAACTGTTCTGAAATGGGTTTCATGACCTCGTGCTTGAGCTACAACCATGGAAACATCGATAGCGTATATTAGATAATTAATCTATTCTCGTTCAAAAGGAAAAGTACTTAAAACTAATCAACCTTTTTTAGTTATGCCCATTTAATTCGAGTATCCAACAATATAAGATATAAAGTGTCATTATGTACATTAAATGCATGATAATTGAAGCTTCAAATACTAATACTAACCCTGAAAAAGAGTTTAAAATCATTGCCAAGTGTGATGTCATGAGCCATAAGTAATGCATTGTTGATTTTTGCCCGAACTGATGCTGCAACACTATTGACAAATTCTTCAGACAATACTAGCTGGGGTAATGCATGAAGTTGCCTGCATACAGAGAGAAAATGAAAAACTCTCAGGGAAAACAGACAATCTTCTTGAAAGAATAAGATAATGAAATGCAAGAACTTCACAGTGTGTCAAAATATAAGTCAGCCATAGCTATACTTGTCTCGAAACGCAGCAAAGTTGGCACGAAGAAACAATAGGACAACCAAAATCAGCAGGACATCCGAACATGTTGTCAACAATGGCAACCCAGAGTGCTCAATTAGAAGCCAAAACACTGTAGCAACAACAACAATGCCGAAAGAAACATGCCGCTGTTTCCACAGTAGAATATCAGCCGCTACGTAGAAGAAGTAATAGAGTCAAAATTCTTGATGATTCAAACAGAAAATGTAATATCAACATTTTCTTCCTTTATGAACATGAAAACCATTTTGCAATTTCTAATGAACTGGAAAATAGCAATTTTGGAATTCATTCTAAACTGGAAAGTTGTGTCCGCAAAGGACGGCTTCGTTGGTAGAGGCCTGAGGTCTCCAAGATATGCTCATTTGGAGATTGGAATGAGTTTAATTGTAAAATACTTTGTTGTCTCCTAGTTTTTTTGGGACAGATGCGAGTGCCCGAGAATGTAATGGTGAAAAACTCCAATTTCCAATTATAAAAAAAGAAGATAAAACTAGGAAAATAGTCCTTTCTTAAAACAAAATCTTAAATAAACAATCAACCCAAAAGGCTTAAGCCATTAGTTTGGAGAAATTCAATTATATCAACCAACGTTCTCCTCACTTGTGGCTTGAAAATTTGAAAATGCCCATGAAGTAGAAATAAATATTAATTGAGGATGAAAACGAGACATAAGACTTGAACTCGGGACCTATGCCATTAAATCATCAATCAACCTAAAAATGGGTAAAGTTACTTATATCAACCAATGCAAAAATTAAAAAGCACTTTCAGGTTTTCAAGCAGTCGAAGTCTAAATTGAAATACAAAAAGGGAAGCAAACAGATAAATGAATAAAACATGGACAGATGTAGCAAACCATTTCAGAACACACCTAAATCCTAACTTCATAATACCTCTGAAGAAAAACCAAAACCCTAAAGTATCAGCGATTGCAGCCTAAAGTAACAGAATGAAAGCCAATTCTCGAAAGTGGAATCGAATTCAGAAAAGCGAAATGGATCGAGATGGAGAATTGAATGAATACCTTTGCCGCCACCCATGGAGTGGTGGAGTGAAACTTGGGGGTCGCATGAAGTGCACGCTATGTCTTTGCCGTCGCCCTCTCCGGTGCCGGAATTATCGACCATTGCACTTTCGAATTGCTCCGATCAGACTCAATTCAGGAGAAGAAGAAGGTTTCAGGGTTAAAATTGAAGATCAAATGGTTCTTCAAACCTCTATTTAATCGGTGATTCCAAGACGAACGCTCCCAATTGGAGAATTTCAATTTCTTAGTTCATAGCCTTCTAATTTTCTTCGTGCCGTGAAAGTGAAAATGTTGCTTCCGCAACAAAAATAAAAATAAATAAATTGTCGCTACTTTTTTGGTTAGGTCAGCTACCATATTATTATTATTACTATTATTTAATTCGTTAGAGCCCAGTTAGATTATCACTATTTTCACGACAAATAAATTCACGTACAAAAATTTAGGGATTATAAAAAAAAAAAAGAACGTATAACAATTTAGAGAGATTTGAATAAAAATTCATTGATGTTGAGGAAAATTTTCACATACGTGAACGTATTTATATAATTCTGATTATGCCACAAACGGTAGAGTTTCATACATTTTTATATGTAGTAAAGTTTTCCACCATTATTATTATTACTCTTCTTAACTATTGATTTCATTATTAGTTATAAGTTATACTTCATTTAAGTATGTGAAATCTTTTTGTTTCATAAAAAAAAGGAAAATATGAAACTTATAGTTTAGACATTGTAGCTAAAATAAATCGATTGGATTTTTCAGCGACAATAGTGTACACTTGATGACAAATGGGTTATAGGTTCGAATTTTTCCATTCTATAATTGTAACTCAAAAAAAAAAAAAAAAAAAAAAATTTTCAAAAAAAAAAATAAAATAATAAATAAATCGGTTGGACGTTAATAATTTTCTACTCTCACACATATGCTTAACAAATACATGTTTATTTCTTTTTTAAATTTCCAATTGAACTTTTCAAGAAAATTAATGGCTATTTTTTGAACTTACATATTTCTATTTTCGAAGTAATTATGAAACAGAATTAAACACAAAAAATAGTTTTCAAAA
This sequence comes from Sechiopsis laciniata, assembly GCA_037833695.1. Taxonomy (NCBI): domain Eukaryota; kingdom Viridiplantae; phylum Streptophyta; class Magnoliopsida; order Cucurbitales; family Cucurbitaceae; genus Sechiopsis; species Sechiopsis laciniata. The sequence continues at coordinate 14,229,189 of JBBMKA010000026.1, read as the reverse complement.
TGTAATTTTTATTTTTCAAAATTTTAAATAGCTCTGAAACAAATTATATATCTCTTATAATTTAAAATATATGTTGAAAAATATTACCAAAAACTGAAAAAAAAAAACTCCTTTTTTAACATTGGACCAACAATGGAAGCGAATAATCAATCACTTGGGCAATAGTGAGAGACAAAAGAAACTGGGGGGTTAATTTGCAAATATGGGATTCTCCGTCTCCTTATAAAATGATCGCTACGGCTTTCGCAAAACCTAGCTTCTCTCTGATTCTCGTCCATCTGAAAGGCAACCATGGTAAAACCTAAACCCTAATTCTTTCACTTCTCTGTTTTGATTCTTCGTTTTTTTATTTTTTTCTTGTAAAATTTGTTCTTACAATCTCAGTTTTGGTTCAGACTTTCAAGCGCAGGAATGGTGGACGCAACAAGCATGGACGCGGACATGTGAAATTCATCCGCTGCTCCAACTGCGGAAAATGCTGCCCCAAGGTACTTAGGCTTTTACTTCTTGATCTAGACGAATAAGTCTTCGTTTATTGATCTCTAGCGGCCTAACACTTTATACCCATCTGAATTTTTTAGAAATTGCTTGTTTAATATAATTGATATTAGTTCTATCCTCTTATTGAACTAAGATTCGAGTAATTCATCAGCTGTTTTTTCTTTTCCTCTTCTGTAGTTTTGGTTTTTTATGTTATATAGTCTAAGATTTATAACATGTTTGCAATTCTGTGTAATGCCGTCCCAAGGTACTTGGGTTTTTTTTTTTGCCTATTTGGTCTTGATTTCCTTTGTTGATGCTGATGATTAGGTCTAGTTTGTCTTTATATTGCTCTTGTTGATCTGTAAGTGCCAAACAATGCATATCCATTTGAAATTTTTACAAGATGCTTGTTTAATTTATATTCCATTGATTACTTTAACTTATATGTCTCACCTTTTTCAAGATAAACACTCACCTTTTGTTATTCAATTTGCAAGAACGTAACATAAGAATTTTCCAAGATATAGTCTCATTTGTTGCTCCTTTGTTCGATAATATTGTTTACAATGTTGCATCTTGGTTAAACAGTTTCTCCCTTCCGTGATTATTGTTTCTCCACCTTCCTTCTAATTGGAGTGGTCTTTAGTAATTGCTCTATGGGCTTTCTAATTTTACCCATTAATCAAATGTCTTCTTATCCTTTAAAACATAGTACTATTATGCATGTAATTCGCCTGTAGGTTATTCTTCTCCTTTTCTGAATTCTTGTTTTTTTTATGTTATTTACCATTATTTTGGCGTATGGTTTGGTTTAGAGTTTGTTTCTAATTTGCCTGAATAGGATAAGGCCATCAAGAGGTTCCTTGTCAGGAACATTGTTGAGCAGGCAGCCGTTAGGGATGTTCAGGAAGCTTGTGTCTATGACCGTATGTTCATTTTCTTGGATGCTTTGATTTTTAATCTGTTTGATGCAACTTACTGATAACCTCTATGTTTGTTAATTGTACAGAATACACACTTCCTAAGCTATATGCTAAGATGCAGTACTGTGTTTCCTGTGCTATCCACTCTCACGTCGTGAGGGTGCGATCGCGCACCGACAGGAGGAAGCGTGAGCCTCCACAGCGCTTCATTAGACGCAGGGTATGTTTTACTCTACTTCTATGATTGATTTTTTCACTTCCATTCACTTTCTAGTAGTCAATGATTTGATTTGTTTTCGTTGCTTCTATTGTAACCACCTTTTCTTCAATTCACATACTCAAAGTTTTTGTTTTATGGCCACTTCATGAACTATGATTAGTGCTGATGCTCTTTTTTTTCCACATGAAGAGCTAGTGTGTTATAGTGGTTATTGGCTTATAGCAGGTCTTGGTGCTTATATACATTGAAAATGGCTCTTCATATGTCTTAAGGCTGCTGTTAGGTGTTGTCCAGTTTAATTTGGTTGGGGTATGTGTCTTAGTGTGTGCCTATAACTAAGAGGTCATGAGTTTCAAATCTACGCCCTTTGTTGAATTAAAAAAAAAACATTTTTCATCCTCACAAACGTTGCAATTCAATGTTTCTCTATTGTTTCTTCGGTACATAATAGAGCTTTAAAAGATAGGGTTGTTGGAAGATTCTAGTGATTATATCTATTCTGAATTTGTTTCTATTGTTGGTTCTTATTTTCGTGCTTGAATTTTGTCCATGATTGCTCAGGATGATGCGCCTAAGCCTGGACAGCCAGGGCAGCCCCCTCGTGTTGGTGCTGGAGCTGGAGCTGGAGGTCCTCCCCGTACTTGAAGGAATCTCTTATATGCTATTTAGTTTTATTGTTCAAATTCTGTGGACTTCAATTTTATTTAGGACTTCTCCATATTTTGAGAGTTTTGATTTGAGTTATCAAATTATGATGTACTTCTGACATTATCAGTTTTTGTTTAACAAGGCCTTTTTTATCGAGACTCAGTGATCCATCTAACCTTCTCGAATTTCTGTGACTTTAGTTTTGGTCAATTTCTGTTAGTGGTATCCGGGATTATCTACTACTACTATTCTTCAACTAGATATTTTTTTTATAATAACAGTTTTTTTGAAATATAATGAATGATTTATTATATAATTTGAAAGTTAAAAACATAAGTTTCTGGATCTTCGATATTTTTTTTAACATAGTTAGTCAAACTTATGGTCACGTGTTAGTGCTTAGGTTTTCTTTATTAGTTACATATTTGTTTTTTTGAAACAAAACAAGCATTCATTAACAAATGATACTCCTTGCAACATTTCTCCTTTTAAGGTATATCAAATGGAGGGTTAAAAGATCCATAATTCGGACCGAGATCAAATAACATCCAATGAATAGCAAATATCCAAAGCAACATCAGATAGTCTATTTATTGTTAATACAGATAGTGTTGAGTTTAAATAAACTTTCGAGAGTAATTCATCATTCTGTTTGACAAAAACTTTGGAGATTAGTTCATCATTCACGATGTTTACCAAAGAATGAGTTTAAAAAAACTTTGGAGATGCGTTTATCGAAGAACATGAATCCATTAAAGAAACTATTAAAGAATAGTAATCATCACAAAAATAGCAAATCATTTGTCAATCAACATTTCATTAGGCAGCTCAAATTGAAAATTAAACCTTTAAAAGACTCGGTCCAAGTGAAGACCAAGGGATCAGTGTAAGGATCGATCGAGGCCGAATGACCCATCCAAAGCCTCACCCTAGGAGGTCTGGTTTGAGGTGAGTCGAGCCGGTCCCCTATTTACACTCTCCCCTAATTTGGAAAGGTGCAAGGCACAATGCACGATGCACAATGTTGGCCATTTGACTCCATGGTGCATCACCATGCGCAACCTTCGCGAATGAGCAAGCCTCGACGTCTCTTTCGCAAGCATGAAGTTTCCAGCGAACGGGTCTCCTTCAATTGAATTCCACACTGCAGCCGTAGCCATTAACACAAAACCCCACACCCTTTCATATTCGCCACTCCAATCTGATCTCTTCGGTACACCTATCTACAGTGAGCAAGTGGTCTTCAATTTATTCTTGTCAGCTCTCTCTTATATCAAATTGGGTTTCAAGAAATGTCAAAGGAAAGCATAGTTTCAAGTAGTAAAACTCCACAAAGTAGCTAATGTCCAAGAATCTCATACACTATAAATGTGTTAAAGGTTTATGTCAATCTTAACACATTTATAATAGAGAAATTTAAGTAAGGTCATCTTCCTCCAGCTCAGTTTGCTTATTCTTGTATCTTGCAGATATGTATTGGTTTGAATTCCAGTGTGTTGGGCAGAATCAGAATGGTTCATACCCTAATTGGTATTAGAGGCTTTGCATCTCATACTTTTGCTTTCTAATATGTATGCAAAGTTACAAGAGATTTGAGGATTCATTCAAGGTGTTTAACTCCATGACTGAAGCTAATATAGTCTCATTGAATGCTATGATCTCAGGGGTTCACATCAAATGGTCTTTACTTAGAGGTTTCTAATCATTTTCTCAGAATGAAAAGAGGAGTTGCACCCAGTAATGCACATACGTTTTTCGGTGTTGCGAAAGCTATCGACGAGATGTGAACAGGTGAAAGAAGTAAGCCATTTTGGTTCTGACTTAGGCGTGGACTCTAATACACTTGTGGGAACTGCCCTCATTTATATGCATTCTAGATACGAATCGACTCACATTTTACGAGTTTTCGGGTCAATGCCCCATGGAATGCGATTATTTATGGTATTTTCAGAGTGAGTGTAACGAGAAAGCCTTGGAATTATTTGCCCAAATGTGTCCAAATGACATATGGTTCGACTATTACACTTATTGTAGTGTATTTAATGCTATAGCTGGATTCAAGTGTTTGTCATCCGGAAAGAAGAATTTGGCCCCAATCAATTTGCGTTTTCTAGTATGATTGTTTTCATGTGCTAGCTGTTTCTTGCTCAAGAATATATTGAGGATCTCACATTGGAAAAATGAGAAGACCTCCTATCATTAATAAGATAGATGAACTACTCTATTCATTGTGTATTAATTTTGAGATGAAACTACTCTATTCATTGTGTATTAATTTTGAGATGAAATCTTATACTATCTAATATGGTATCAGAGTTCATAAAACACAAACGGGTATTTAGCCAATTTCGGGATCCAATCAACAACATTCAGAAAAAGATAATTCAAAGCTAGAAGAGTTAAGGTTGAAGGGCATTTCTTTAAATGAGGTACCAGATTTGAGTCATGGGCTGTAAGGTGTGGACCTCGGATAAGTCATACGGATACAGATGGAATCCCACGTCTCTTTGACGAAATCGCTATGGATAAAAATAAAAAGCATCAGTCAAAGATATTAAAATTAAACAGTGAAGGCAAATGAGTGCTTGAGAACTAAATTTGGTGGCTGAAGGATATGGAGCTTACAGATATGATTCTCTGCATTATTCAACTCCCGCAGGTTCTGAAATATGTATGATGATGTACTACATTAGATAAGGAAGAATAACGATTAAAAGCGCTACGGATCGATGATCGGTTCAACGAAAATCTTTTACCTGTTGACAATATGAATCATATGATTGCTATGTTGGGTGAAGGTTTAGCAGAAGTTTGACCGCTTCTATAGTAATGCATTGTTATTGTTTGCTAATAAGGAATCATAGAGCCTTTTCAGCTTATGATTTAACTGGGGTCTACTGAACAATGTCATACAAAGTAGTAAAATTTATCATTACATTACATGAATAAATTTGGGAAGAAATTTCTCAAAATCATCAGCAGTGAAACTGAATGCATTTCTCTTCTCTCTCTCTCTCTCATTTATTTTTGTTTTAACTCTCTAAATTTGTCTTTTATCATTCCTTTTTTCCTCTTTGGAAACATGGCCTTATTGTTTTTATTTCCTGAATTCCATATATCATGCCAAGAAAATGTTTACTATTTCTCCCGTGAATTAGCTGAAATGAGATTTCTGTTTTAACTTATTATTATTATTGTACATTTTTATTTTTTCCTTAAGAAGGAATTTGATTGCTCTTGAATTATTGCAGAAGGTTATAGTGTTTAGGTATAATTAATATGTTTTCTTGACATTAGAATGTTGTAGTGTTTAGGTAGATTGTCTTGTGAGAATAGTCCATTTTTGCAAAAACTAATCCTGATACTAATCACAAATATTAAAAAAATCAATTATTTTAATTTTTGACATGATCTCTCATGGCTAATTAATATGTTTCTTCTTCCTCCTCCAATAACTTCACTAGGTGTTGTGGGTGTCATAAGATTATGTCACTCAAAAGCAAAATGAAAACACTTTTATATAATATGAGATGCTCCTTGTCCCAGTCCCAGGCATATAAGTAAAACAAATTTCACTGTTTTAAGGCATTCAGTGAGTTAATCATCATCATTAGAAGCAGCCCAATTTCACTGTTTTAAAAGGCACGCCTAAGCGCAAGTCACACCTTTGACATCTAACCTCAATTAGGTGAGGGGCAGATAAGAAGGTGCGTGTCTTGTGGCTTTTTGGTGCACCTTGCCCCTCACGTTGTAGAATGTCATTACTCTTTAATGTGTCTTGAACCTTTTAAAATATTAGGTGAGTCTACCTCACTTATATTTTCTAATTGCATACAATCTATGGTTAGTTTTAATGAGTTAAATCTCTTGTTGTCTATCAGAGCCAACTACAGAGCAGGCGATTATAGCGAGGTGGATCATGAGCATAATGCCAGAAGTAGAGTCCGGGATGCCTCGAGTTACGAAGCAAAGAGAGGAAGAAGGGAAGAACGGCTCCTGGTTTATGGGGTTGAAAATGGGAGAAAGTGAATTGCATGGAGGAAAGGGAAAAAGTTGTGTGGCTTTGAGAAACCATCCAAAAATCAATAACGAGACAATGCAGTTGAAAGGCTGTTTTGTGAAATGTCTTGTGAGTATGGCCCTCGGAGTGTTAGCTTTTTTTTACCATTATGTGTGGTCCTTTTGCTGGATTTATATGCTGGTTCCTAAACATGTGATGAAGATGGGACAAGCGACTTCCAGTGAGCGCGTATATACATACATACATATATACATATAAATCATGTCTTGATAATGTCCGAGAAAGGCAGCCCCGTGATTGAAGCTACAGACTCCAAAACATGCTTTCTTGATAGATCTCTGATTCGAGGCTGCTAGGAAGCTTTTAAACTAGAATACCCTCCGAAGCATTTCGGCGCCACAGTTTCGAGATGGGCCAGTGGTGCCTTGAGTATAGGGGAACGAAGCTCTGATTTTCAAAGGTCCTAATAATCTATCCATCTCCAAGCCTAGAAACCGCCCCCGTGACAAAAAATGTCGAAATCTTTCTGTCAACATCAGTGGGGGCGAAACCAAACAATATATGGTACAATATCTCTAAACTTAATATGCTATGCATTTTGTTGCTACTTATACAGATTTATCTGGTGTTTGGGCCAATATAATTTATGGTTCATAAATTAAAGTTTCATTTCAAATCCCCTGTTTCTGTATGAAGACATACATTAAATGTACAACTAGATCAGGGAAGGAAAAGAAAGAAGATGCTGGGTTTGAATATACAAAGACAAAACTTATATAGCTGTCATATTAAGTTTATATATGCTGACGTCAGCAGAGTAGCTGCCACAATTCTAACACTGACCACCACTCTTTGAAAGTGACCCTTTTCAAATCCCTTCAAACCAACTTTGTAAAAAAAAAAAAAAAAAAAGAAAGACCCCTTCATTTACTTCATTATTTCTCCTGATATTTAATGATGCATCTGGGTTTATAGCAGAATGTCATAAAGTATTCATCATATGATCTTGTTTAACATATTGGCCCAACAACAATTTCTTGGGGGGTGTTTGGGTCTAACCATAGAAGAGGAGTAGTCGAGTGGGCTATCATAGTCATAACCATCATAGGTTGGTCTAGTGATCAGAGGCCTGAAAAACTAAAAAATCGTAGGTTCAAATATTTATGATAATTACTTACATAAAAATTAATTTCATACGAATTTCTTTGATATTCATTTGTAGGGTTAGACGATTTATTCAATTGAAAATAGTTGAGGTGTGCGTAAGTTAATCCAGATATTCATAGTTATAAAAACATTAGTATTTGAGACTATAATTACAAAGGTAATGAACCATGATTACTTGTTCATTTAAAAACTTTTCCACTTATAATTATTATTCTAAAATTCCCTAATCCATCCTCACTCGAAACTTTTTCACTTATAATTATTTGTAACTCATGTTATAATCATTTGCACCTTAAATACAGACAATGATAATTTATGTGATCATGTACCTGCACTTAAAATACAAACTATTATAACTTATTTACCAATTATAGCCAACTTGATACTCCAAACACTTGTATTTTTAAAATCATGTGGTTTAGGATCGATCTAGGGAATCTAAGAAGTTATGAGTGGATGGCCACTTAACTATAAAATAATTTTTTTACATTCAAATGTTGTAAATCATACGTTAAGTTCCATCAGAAAAGTTGAGATGTACGTAAGTGCCTGATCCCGACATTCACACACATGTGTGTGTATATCTATATCTATATATATATATATATATAAACTCCATGTGATTGTTTATATTATCCTTGTATAGCTTTTAACCTACCAAAATCAAAGGTCCACAAAAAAAGAAAAAACAGTCTCTATTTTTTCTGCCTCAAGTGAACAAGAGAGGCACTTATCAGTAACTTTATACTTTTATTAAGTTTTGTTTCCATTGTACATTTGCATGTGAATGTACTTTCCCCAAGTGCAGCCTCACGTGACCTTTTCTAGCAATTCACAAGAATCCCATAACTTCACTCCACAAAAGCGGATAACATTTTATTTATTTATTTATACAATACAATACACACCCAAACAAAGAAATTATAAATTAGAATGGGACATGGGTTCAATTATTTATATTTATCATCAACATCGAGAAATTATTCCATGAAATATGAGTACAATCAAATTCATAGTATTCACGAAAAACTATAGGTTAATTTTATACTTTAGCATTCTAGATTGCTTAATTATAGACTTTTCGTCACCCGAAAGAATGATTATGAATTAATTATTTTAAGAGTTAATCTAAATAATGCACAAGAAATATTTCTGGATTAAGTAATTATACTTTTTTTTTAATGGTTGGGTTTCAAATGTAAAATTTATATCTTCATCTCAATTAACAGATACACTTGAATTTACTTATTTTTCTTCGTACAGATTTAGCAATTCAATTAACCCAGTGTTTTCTGGACCATTTAATCTGATTTGCAGCTAATTGACAATTAGGGATTTTTTTGGTAAATAATCTCATAAATTTAATTTATTTAATGTTCAAGTGATTGATTATAAAATCAAACCTGAAAATTGGGAGGGCAATCAATTTCATATTCTAGGTGAACTAAAAATAAAAATAAAAATTCATATTGTACGTAATGTTGTTCCATCCCACGAGGCTCTCCAACTTTATTGCAACTGAGAACAGAAAATGTGACCTGGAAAATATATGTTTCCCTTTTTATTGACTTGAAGCTAAATCTAAATAATTTAATGCTAATTCAGATGCGCATTATCAGCTTGGACTTGGAGGATCATAATTCATTATAAAGTTTGTTTAATAAAATATTTAGGAGTGCCAAAGCAGGGTTAATCTAATAATAATTAATATATATTCTCAACTTATAAAAGGAGAGGTTTGAATCCTTCAATTCTTAAATATTATTATTGTACTTAAAAAAAAAGTATTTGTGTTATTATTCAGTATAATTGTCAATTCTCGAACTACAATCATTATTGGTAGCCAAATGGTCAAGAGACCTAGAAAAACTAAAAGATTATATGAAGTCAAATTCATGATGACTACTTAATTAAAATTAACATTTTTTGTACTCAACAAGAAAATAGCAGTTAAACGACGTAAATATATTTTTTAAATAAAAGATCATAGATTTGAATTTCTCCTCTATTATTGTTGTACTAGGAAGTGAATAAATTCTTATAAAATAAATTAATTGATTAATTCTATAAAAATAGTCAAGGAAAGCGTAAGTTAAGCCACTAAAAATTTTACCCTTTTTCTACTTTTGAAAGTCTTTTAAGGTTAGTGTATGTAGTATGGCTATCATATGAATTGTATAAGATTAGAAATAAAGACGTTTTCTTTTATATACTGATTTCACTGTTTCCCTTTTTCTAAAAATAAGATAGATTTCTTTCTTCTTTTACTTCCAATCTTATATATAAGAAAAAAAGATACACATGCCCTCGAGCTTAGGTTAAAGAAATTTATGGTAGACTTATAGTCTACATCTCTTATCATATTATTTTATTAAATATCGCTAGCATGAGTAAGGACAACCAAATCTTATGCCGATGTGACAAATGAGCTTTGCAATTTGATTTTTTTACTAGAGTAGAGAATCTAACTATGTTACATTTTTATATAAAAAAGATCATACGAGTTTAAATTAAGTGTAAAGCATCATTTTTGTTGGAAAAAGAAAAGTAGAAATGTAAAATTATTCCAAAAATAGTCCATTATTGGATCTCTATTATTTCTTTTGGAGTTCAAATCACAAATAATTCATCAAATATTTCCTTTACCAATGAAAAAGAACATCATTGTTTCTCCTCACTTTTAAAAATCATGTAAACTTTATCAAAAGATATAAACTAGTAAAAAGTGTCGGTTTATAAAAATGTGACCTTAACCTTAAACATGTGTCTGAAGGGATTGGTCCAATCTCACATTTCTATGAAACAATCCAAAACCTCCCCCAAGAATTCACCATAAACTTTTATAAAACCTTTCATAAAATCTCTTAATCCATTCAAATATAATATCATTTCTAATTCAACCACTCATAACCCTTCGTATTGATTAAGATTTTATCTTCTTTAAACCCCTCCAAACCATTTAAAATCCCTCATAACCACTACCTCTCATCTCTAAACCTCTCTATCCAAACACATCGCCTAAATCAAAAAATAAAAATAAAAATTACAATAACTATTACTATTACTATATTGAACATAGTTCAACCATCATGGAGTGATCTGGTAGTCAAAGAGAAGCTTGAGTTCTTAAGATGATGAGTTCAATCCAGAGTGACCACCTACCTTGAAATTAATTTTCTAAGGATTTCTTGACAACCAAATATTATAGGGTCGATATGTCCCGTGATATTAGTCGAGCTATTATATTAAAAAAGAACTTGATTTAACACTATCTTTCAGCTTTAGTTTCATATTCGAATTTCTCGATTCTACTTCAAACTCTCACGACTCGTTAGCATAAAACGGACGAACATAGGCACGACACAACATAATGCTACACCTAACATAAAAAAAAAAAAACGAAGAGTAACGTAAGAGACAAGCATACAATAATAATCGATATAACAAGGAACAATTTGATTGGGTTGGAAGTATATATGTTTGGACATGGGTGTGTGCATTATTGTGTACAGGGAATTATGGGGGTGTTTGTTTTAAAGGACTGTAGAAGCTAAGAAAAGGAAGCATGTGAAAAATCAAATCAAATCAAAAAAGAGGAAAACAAATTATTCCAAATTGGTTTTTAATTGTTTGTTTTGTTTTTGATTATCAAGAATAGGTGGTGTATTCAAACATGTGAAGACAAAGAGCTGTTGAGGTTTGTATGCTTTCTATTTTTCCATAATATCTTTAGTCTAAATTAGTCAGAATAAAAATTATTACAAAAAATTAGGCGATTTTTTGCCGGACGTATATAAATGTAAGAATTGTTGAGGGTGTAACTACTAACAAGCCATTGATATTTTGTAAATTATCATTGACGATATTGTTGTGTTGATGATTAAAAAATATCATCAACCATATATTAAACAACTTTTCTTAAAATTGTGACTAATTCTTTCCCAAATATTAGGTACATCTTCCATCCCATTTTCATTTATGTCACTTTCTTTTATTGAGAATTGCTTGATGATGGTGTGAATTAATGATTAGTGATGCTAAAAAAAATTGATGACGATGAATGATTACATCAACGAGTTCTTAGGAACCGCCGACAATTGATTCAAATCATCGGTGAATTTCAATCAATAATATCTTTCGTAATTTCATCGTTGTAATCATTCTTTTAAAATTACATTTTTCTATAATTACTTTTTATTCTTTTAAAAACCACTTTTTCATTATTATTTTCTTCGTAATTATTTCATTTATTCTAAATATAAGTAATTATTCTTTTTCATAATTCATTCTTTTTTTTCGTCTCTCTCACAAATTTTTTTTTTTTTTTTACTATAATCATACTCTTCTATATTTTCTCTTAATTATTATTTTTTTCATAAATATTTTTATTATTAGGTGAATTACACATCATGTATTAGCCAATTTGGTGAGTTAATGTTTAACTTGGGTTAATTAAGGGTTAGTTCATGAGAGATATGTATTGATGCTTATATATAAAGCACATTTGAGGGTTTCTTCTTCCTTAGAGAGAGAGTTTAGAAACCCTAGCCACCTTTGAGAGCCCTTGTACAATCTTAGCAATGACATTTTGATGGTGGATTGATCAAGTTCAATCGATTCATAACAGTGGAGTAGGGACGTTCCCGAACCACTTAAATTTGTTGTGCTTTGCCTCTCTTCTCCATCCTTCTTTATTTGGTTTGATTTCATTTCTATTTAATATTTAGTTTGATTTTGGTTTAAATCTATCATTTACATTTGATTTAGAATATAGATCTAGCAATTTTTATTCTCCTTACCCTAAACACCCGATCGTGATCGCAGTGGTAGGATTACGAGAGGGAAGAGACAAAGTGTAGGGGGAGGGTTGGTGTGTGGTGTGTATTGTTTTGTTGTAATGATTAAAGGGCACACATGTGAATACAGACTGCCTACGTCATTTCTCTCCCACCAATATTAACCCAATTCCTTTTTTTATATTATATAATACAATCTTTTTATTCACTTCTCGTGATTTACACTATCTTTTATGTACATCTTACCAACAAAATTAATTATTGTTCATCGACATTTACCCATGTACATGAGAGTAACATTTATAACACATCCCATCTTCCACAATTTCTAACTAATAACATAACGATAATATATGTGTGTATATATTTATTGAGAGAAAAATATGTCATTTATGGTTGATCTATACTTATGATGCATATATTAATGTTTAAGAATGAAAGAGATTTACTTAATATTTTACTGAAAATATGTCGGGCAACAAAATTTTGATTATTGATAGAGTAGGCTATTAGGGTTATGAGAATATTAGATAGACTAGTGAGAGTAGGACAGGCAAATCATTTATATAAAACTTGTTCATTCCAAAATTAATTCTCACCAAACAAATTAGTAATAAGAGAAATAGGCTATATATCATTTAAATATGCTGAAGACTCTAAAAAATGCTATTATACTTGCTTGGACAAATCAAAAATTGGGATCCAACAACTCACATGTAGCTATGATGTCATATTAGATAAAGTGGATTCTATCTCAAAACCAATTAATAGTGAGGGGAATAGCCCATATATCATTCAAATGTGTGTTGAATACTTCTCATCTTTCTAATGTGGGACAAAGATCACAAAGTATGTATCTCTAACAGAGAATGTACCAAATGTTTATTTTGTTTTCATCTCTCCCAGATCCAAACAATCCTTGATTAATGGTGTTGAGGGTCTCACGTTAAAAAAGTGATCAATAGACCTCTTACCATTTATAAGATAGTGGGCTCTACTACTTTCATCACCAATTGGTCTCGATATGAGTAACTCAATTATGTTATAAATGTTAGGAGATCGATCTCTTTTTCTTTTCAATGTAGTCCCTTAAGATGATGCTTCTTTTGAATTTACAATTTTTGAATCAGATCTCAATTTCATTTTTAGTGGACTGAATAGCAGAGGTATACATGGATTGGGTTAAGGAGATTTTTGTGGACAAGCCTAAAATTTTGGGTTGGTGAAATCCATCAACTCGTCCAACTCTATGTGTTTAAACAACCCAACCCAACCGAACGCATATATTTTTGGGTTGAGCTAGGTCATCGGGTTGATCTTTCTGTTTTTTAATTCGAATACATATTTATTTATTTTCAACTTTTATAGAAATCAACATAATAACTTAAATCAACAATTCACATTCAAATTATGTCATGATACATACCTTCTAAAGACCTACAAATATATAATATAAAGAATATTGAAGAATAAAAAGTCCAAAAATATTCGATAAATAAAGTAAATATACACATATATAATTATGCTTTATTTATAAAAAAATTATAAATTAATTATGAATTCAAATTAGCTCGAGTCAATCCAAATTAATTTTAAGTCAACCTAAGATTCAACATGAAAATTTCATTTATTTGAACCTGACTCAATCTAGATAAGTTGATATCCAATCCAACTCAACTCATCCGTCAAGTTAAGTTAGGTTGGTTGTCAAGTTATTCAAATTATTAGGTTATTTAAACACCCTAATAAATATAGTTTGAGTTTAATGCGTTTGATACCATATTAAATAGTATAAAAATTCTATTTCAATTTGTGATAAGATGATAAAATCTCATAGTATCTTACTAAATTGTCCAATGAAGAGAGATACATTTAGGGGAGGAGATTTTGTTTTTTATTTTTTATTTTTGTTTTAAATTAAATTCAAAATATTTGATTACATAAGAAGTATGTGAGTGAAGGGAATGCAGAAGGGCACGTGTGGAGAGAGATGATTAAATGAAAATTAAAAAGAAAAAGAAAAGAAAAAAAAAAGGGAAAAAAAAAGTCCCCCGTGAGGAGTGTTTGGATGGATTGAAAAATCACAAGTGAATATCCGTTTGGTTGCTTCCTTCCTTTGGCCTTCACTTGTTTCGATGCCCAAATTTCACTCCCATCCGCAACCTTCACGAGCCCTTTTATTTCTGCCCCCCTCTTTCCTATATTGCCACCTCATTTTTTCTCTTTTCCCATTCTACCCTTTCCATTCAAAATAATAATTCAATCCATATAAACTAAAAGATTATAACTTTCAATTTAACCCACCCTTAATTATTGTTAAGTTACAAAAATAAAAGAAACAAAATATTTTTAATGATTTTAATTTTAAAAATATTTCATATATAGCAAAATATTTGAATTTTAAATTTCACTTTATTGAAGTCTATTAATTTCGTGACTATTTGTTTTATTTTTTTTTCTATTTATAATAATTTTGACTTAGGTAGATTATTTATTTATTTATTTTTATTTCTCATGAAAAAGCCCTTCAAATACTATATTTTCTAGGAGTTTAATCAATATTTTTATTTGTTAATACCTGTGAGTGTTCAAACCAAGTTACTGATACTTTAATTATTTTTACAAGACACATAGTCTGATCTTATAATATTTTATTTTTTTCAAAAAAATTATAATTAAGTGTGAATTATAAATCGAGCTCATAAATTTTTTGTTTGTATTTTTCTTTATTATTAAAGGTGGCCAATTTGATCTTAAAAGGAAACGACACAAGTCGTCCGAAAACATGTACATAGTTATGCCTAACATACTCTTGGCGTATTTGTTTGTCAATTTTAAAGAGAATTTACGTTAAACATTTATTAATTACTCCTTAAAAACTACATGCAAATGAGTTATTACACCTACTCAAAACAACTATTCATTTTTAACTATTCAAAATAACTTCTTATTTTTAACCACTCATTTTTTATCATTCAATTCTAACTACTTAAAATAACTCTTCATTTCTAACCACTCATTTTTAATTATTCATTTCTAACTATTCAAAATAACTCTTCATTTATAACAAAATAATTCATTTTTAATTACTCAAAACAACTTATTATTTTAAATGCACATCCAAACAAACTATGTCTAATTTCTCCATAAAAAAACTAAATCTAAACGAATTTTTTGCTATAACTCTTCCATAAAAACCTATATCCAAACAATCTATTACAAAAATTTCAATTTTCTAACTATTTAAAATAATTTTTCAAACTAACTCCTCGTCCAAATATTTTTTCATAGTTTTATATTAACTCCAAAGGCTGGTGCAGAATTTTAAGGTATCTTCTATTGACTTTTTAAAATTGAGGAAACATTTGAATTGTCAATTTGAATTTTGAAAAATTCGAAAAAAGTTGAAGGTAAAACAAAGGAACTCACATGTAGAAGGTAGTGTTCATATGCTTTAATTTTCGAAAACCCAAATGCAATCTTACGATTGTTAGAATAGAAAAATTATACGCAAAATAGGTTGAAAGGCAAGATTTTGTCCCACTCTACCAAAATTTACGGTCCACATAACCATAACCATAAGCAGTAATATTTAAAAGTCTCATTTGATAAGTATTTAGTTTTTTATTTTTTATTTTTTAAATTTAAATTTATTTTTACTCAAATTTTTTATAATATTGTCTCATCTTTTCTATCTATTTTTCTTTAAAAAGTATGTGAATGCTAACTATAAAAAACAAAAATAAATTTTTGGAAGTTACTTTTTTGTTTCCAAATTTTAGTTTAATTTTTTTTAAATATAGATAAGATATCTTACCTGTATTTAAAAAATATATATAAAATAAAATAGTTGATGTTGGCTTAAATTTTAAAAACTAAAAAATAAAAATAAAATAGTCATCAAAAGAAGCCTTAATCACTCTAATATGTTGATTAATTTTTGTTGTTTTGAGTTTGAGAAAGATTAAGGTGAGTTTAACTTAAGTACAATCGTCTCAAAAAAAAAAAAACTTACGAATGTACAAACTGTAAATCAGTACACTTGTCTTACTTAATGACAACTCATTAACTAAATTAATTTTGAAATGAACTATTGACCAAAAAAAAAAAAAATTATGAGTTCAATTTATTAGAATTAATAATTTATAAATTAATTTTTATGAGTTTCTTTTATTAAATTATACAAGGCACTATCTCAATACCACTCAAGATGGTTGTTCTTTGGATTCACCAATTTGGATCAATTTTTAATTTTTCTTATAATTCCTTCTTTTTTTTTTATTATTATTAAACTAGAATACAGAGTTGAATTTTATGAATTATAACATCAAACTAAGTTAGATATAAAGTTTCATCTCAAAACTAACCGTTAGAGAAGAATCATTTTTTTATAAAAATGGTAAGAGTTCCTCACTTTTTCTATATTTAATTTTTAATATCTATGACAATTGATATTGTAGAATCAAATTATTTGTCTCATATAAATTGTTGATATATTGAAATGAAAATGTTGTAGAAGGGTAGTTTAGTAAGTAGAACAGTTGGAGGAATGGTATTTTATATTTGGCTGTAAATGAGAGAGTGATGCAGTCATGTGAGCTAGCTAGCAAACAGAAGATACATATAGATTTAAGGGCTCATCATTCCTTTATAAAAACACACCCCTCAAAGTTTTTTTTTGCAGAAATACCGCACCAAAAAAAAGAGCAAAAAAAAAAAAAAAAAAAATCCATGGTTTCTAGAGAGCACAAGAAGGAAACTTTGCATGAAAAGCTTCAATTACTTCGTTCTATTACGAATACTCATGCTGTAATTTCCTTATCCCATTTCTTTTCATTATATTTTCGCTTTTCAATTCAATTAACATTAAACAAGATCTATGTTCAAGTTCTTATTTTGATATGAATTGTGGGAATTCAAAGATATTTAATTTTATTGAAGAAAAATGAGAATTAATGTATTTAGAAGAGACCCAATGATTTTCTAACACAAAAGTTTTGGTTTTGTGTGTGTGTGGCAGCTAAACAAGGCCTCGATTATAGTGGATGCATCAAAATATATTGAGGAGCTAAAACACAAAGTTGAAAGATTGAATCAAGTTCAAAATTCAAGCCATCCAAATCTACTTTCTCATCTTCCCATGGTATTAATTTAGTTTCCATTTTTTCCAGAAGAAGAATTACTTATGTTTGAGTTATCCACAATTATTTTTCTTCATAATTATCATTTATATTATATGATCACGATTCATCTTCATATATATTCTCCTATGATCAATTTTCACTCATCCATAATCAATATTGTTGTTCCCAAAATTATTTCGTGTATTCTAAACATATCTAACGATTCTATCTATAAACATTCTCTTCAATCAAATATAAATAGTCATTCTTTTCATATTGCTTTTATATTATCATTATTATCTTTCGAGTAACTTTTTCTACATTTTAAATACATGGAACAGTTTCTTTCATAATCATTATTTTTTTTTTTTTACTAAAATAGAGATAATTCATCCTTCATATTTTCATTTTTTCTATAATCATTTTCTTATTCTTACACCAAACGCCTCATTAATCAACTTTTTCTATTTAAATTAGATTCTCCAATCTGGGTTTTATTTTTGCTAATAAAAATAAAACATGGGCCTTGTGTAATGAAATTAAACTTACCCATTTGTTTGTATGTGTTGTATAGCAGGTTTCAGTGGAAGCCTTAGCAAAGGGATTTTCTGTAAATGTATTTTCAGAAAAAAGCTGTCAAGGCCTCCTTGTCTCAATATTAGAAGTCTTTGAAGAGTTGGGGCTTAATGTTATTGAAGCTAGGGTTTCTTGTACTGATAGTTTCCAATTACAAGCTACTGGAGAAGTAAGATTTTCATATATATATATATATATATAATATAATATAATATAATTATTTCATGCATAACAACAAAAGTAAGTGACCATAAGTTCAAATCTCCAAAAAAAAATTTTTTAAAAAAATCTAATCATACACTTCAATTTAGGGTTTTATAATGAAAGATTGAATTTCAATTATGTCATAATGAATTTATGTGTAAATTAAATGGGGTTTTGGTTTTTTTTTTTTTTGAAGATTGATGAACAAGGAGAAGAAGCCATTAATGCTCAAGCTGTGAAAGAAGCTGTACTTCAAGCTATAAAGAGCTGGAGCCAAAGCGGTGAACAAGATTAAAATTAAAAAAAAAATAAAATAAAAAAATAAAAAATAAATAAAAAAATCAATCCTTAATTAATTTCTCCATTTTTTTTTTTCAATCGCAGCTTTTTTTTTTCTTCTTATTTATCTCTGTTTGTATTGTAGTAAAAATTAATCAATGGAAAAAAAAGATTGATTAATCATGTTCAAAATAATGGAAACTTCTCATCTTTTTAATATGCGGTTATAAGATAAGTATTTTCAACAAGTCTTTCAAAATGGTACTATATAGGAAAGTTCATCTTGGAATGAATCCGAATTTATGGACCGAAATAACCGCGGTGACTTACTCGCTTGGATTTGATCCAAATTCTTAGGATCAATTACCCACTTAAGTTTATGTCCACTTAGGAGGGGTCCGAACTATCCACATAGGTTTTTGATTGCTTGGGTCGAAATTCGAGAGGCCAATAACTAACGTACCATATTAGATAATATGATATTTCACCTAAAAATTAATTGGTTTTAAGATAGATGTCCACATTATCTAATATGATATCAAAGTTTATTAAGCCCAAACAAATAATTAGTGCAATCAAATGAAATTTGGATCCAATTCAAGATTGGTAAAACTCAAAAGAAGCACCATCATAGAGAGTATTAGAATCCCACTATTTTCCCACATTAAAAAAGTGGAGAGTCCTCCAAATATTTATAAGATAGATAAACTACTCCTTTTATCATCAATTGACTTCGAGATTAATGTTCAGATTCTTTAATAACAATCTACTACCTTTTATAGTTTTTTTTCGAAAGTTAGTAACTTTTAGGTTAAAATAATTCATATATTTTGAAATTTTTGGATTTATTTCATTTTTATTTATGTATTTTCAAATATGTTCAATTCTGATCTAAAGTTTAAATGTTAATAGAGATATTTTTTATAATTTTTTTAATTAAATAATTATCAAATGAATTAATTTTAATAAATATCAAAGACTAAATTAGACGAGAAGAACTATTTTAACCGAACTTTAACTACCAAAATAATGTGCATAGGTTATATAT
>JBBMKA010000026.1:14144783-14197398 GCA_037833695.1 Sechiopsis laciniata | reverse complement strand
TAGCTTGCATGATAGGCCCTAGGGAAACAAATAAACAAAATTAATTAATTTGTAGTCGTCTCGGTTAATTGATTTTGATTTAGTCGTTCTCATAAATTTTAATGTTATTATTTAATTGATATGGAACGCTATCGTACCCAATTAATTAAATAGTAAGGTTTGAGTTTGATACTTGGTCAAAGTCAACAAAATAGGAGAACAATTACTTATTGTGGTTTTTTCAAGTAGGTAGACTAATTCTTTGAATTTGAGAAATTTAAATTAATTGTGTTAGCCTATATCAAGATTACCGTTCGATTAAACTAAATCCTTGAATTGGGAGTTCTCATTAAATTTTTTATTTTATTTATTTTTATTGTTTTACTTAGGATTTCATTCAAATACCCAAAACCCTCATTTTATTTGTTTTAAACATTGAGAAATTAATTCATAGCTCTCTAGGGATTCGATGTATTTATTTTGGTGGGTTTCGACAATCCCATCAATAAATAGTCACGAATTGAATCAATACTCATACAACTCTAATGATAGATTAAATAAAGGAAGACTTTTGAATTAAGTAGCTTAAAGCCTCTCCTAATTAAGTTCTTATAAAAAATAATGTCTTGTTTAGAAAGCCCTAACCTTTTTTTTTTTTAATTGAATTCAACTTATATTAGATCAATAGCTCAGTAACATCATTATATATCTAATGATCAAGAGATCATAGATTCGAAACATTCACTCTTAATTATTATAGAACTAAGTAAGATTAGATCAACAACCAAGTAAAGTACTTCAACACAAACTATTCACTATTCTCTACTTGAATATTTTTTGTTTTTGTTTTTTCATATTCGTGAGTATTCAGGCCAATTTATGTACATTTCAATTATTTTAACGAGATAGCCTATCTAATTCTAAAATATTTGAATATAAAAAAAAAAAAAAAAAAACTCATACAAATCTAATTCTTAAATAGGCGACCAACTATCATAAATTAAACTTTTGACATTTTAGTTTTCCTGAAACAACGGTTGACAACTATTTCAAATGGCCCACAAATTTAACAACAGAGCATAAGTCTCGTCATATCTCAAAAGGGGCTCAAAACTCAACTTAGAAGTCGTAGGTTTGAATCTCCTAATCTTAAAATTTTGTTGTACTAAAAAAAATCTCATCATATCAATAGAATAAATAGACTTCCAACAACAATCACTATACTTCAAACTCCTAGCACACCTTATACTCATCAACAATGATATATAAACATCAACCAATCCCTCTAAAAACCGTCAAAGCAAACACTTCCAACCTGGAAATTATTGAATATCACATTGTTGTATTATAAAACATCACTCAAAACCCATAGAGTCTAATGAATAAATAAATATGTTACAAACCTTACACTTCCTTCCTTCCTTTACTTTGTTTATGATTGTTGCTTTTTCTTACTTTGCTTCATCATGGGAAGAGCAATGTGGATGAAACCAAACCTCTTTTTCTCTGTTGTCTGATTCTTTTGTTCATTTCTATCCTTCTCTATTTTTGAAGGAAATGTTAAATCCTCTCTTAGTGCATGAAGATGGAGCATTTGACTCAAAGCAACTTTCTGCTTTTCAGATTGGCTGTCCCTTCTTGCTATGTTTTCACTAGTTAAACCTTGCTTCCTGCCTAGAACATCTCTCATGGAAATGTTGGATCTTAGAACAGGTTTTGAATCTTTGTTTACAAGATCTGGTCTACTCATGTTGTGAAGTGGAGAGCCTTGATGAACCGATGGGCGAAAGTTGGCGAGCGCCGAAGGGCGGAAGTTGTTGAGTACACTGGGGTAATAAAAGGCAGGGCCTTTATGTTCTGGAGCCCATCTTCTTAGAGTCTCTTCAACTACTAGTTGCTTTTTATTTGCAAGTTCAACTCTGTTTAGAGCCTCCTCCAAAGCTTTCTTACCAAGATTTAGCTCTTCTTTTGCTTCCTTCAACTTCTTTGCAATGGCCAATTTTGAAGAATTTGCCTCATCAAATTGAACCATCACTTCTTCATTTTGTTTCTGAGTGTTGGAGTTCAATAAGGATTGCTCTTTGAAGTTGAATACCACTGTGTCTGGCTCTTGCAAGGAAAATCCAGTTGAATTATCAATGTTACTTAGAGCTTCAACTTCAGCTAGAGCCACTGCCTCTGCTGCTTTAGCAGCCTCTTCCATCTTTCTCGCTGCAAGCAACCTTAACTCAGCAGTTCTCAAACTAATCCTCATGTGCTCGTTCGCTCCCGCCAAATAATCCGATTTCGCTCTATCTTGATTCATCATTTGTCCAGCCATTGGACTCAACTGAGGAGTATTGAATAAATTCTCAGATACATCTTTAAATTCAACATCATTGGACTCAACTTGGGACTCGACTTGAATTGGTTTTAGCTCCTCATCCAATGTGGATCGCCCAGAGAGCTTCGGCGCCACTCCGTCTCGTCTCTTTGCTAGCAAGCTCTTCTCTTTCTTCATTTTCCTATTAAGAGATTCAACAGAAGTTTGAATGACAACCAGATCATTTATAGTTTTTCCAAGGTTCATTTTTGCTTGCTTCAACTCCATTAAGATCATATCAGGAGATGGGCAAGAATCTCCTAATATATGTTCATGATTGGTAATGATATCACCAAAACTTTCCTGAATTTCTTTAACAGTTGGACTTGGTGTTTGTTCCTCTGAATGGGAGTTTGAAACTTGAAAGCACTTCAATGCTTCAGTCCTCAGCTGCCTTTTTAAGTCTTCCACCATTCTTTTTGTTGCACCCAATTCTTCCAATACATCAAGTGTTTCCAATTCTTTGACAATTAGATCCTTCTCCAACTCTGCTGTCTGTTCCTCAATTCTCTTTATATCAAACTGCTCAATCCCCTGCTACTTTATCATGATAGTTCATAGTGAATTAGAAATTAAGATAAGACATAAACAAAATAAAGACATAACACAAGTGGGAAATGGAGTTTTGTAAATTGATATTTACACGAAAACCTATAAAAGAGTGTTTGGAGTTGGGGAAAGAAGAATGTAAATGATTATGTGATTGATAATTCTCTTACTAACGATTCGGCCACTGACAATCATTCTTTCCATAACCTATTTACATATGCTAGGGCTAAGGCATTAATCTCGACAGAGATTAGGATGAGCTTTGATGAATAAAGGAAGAATCCGTAAAAATTCTCATAGGTGAGGCAAATCAAACCCATTTTCAAACAAGGAAGAAAAAAAAAACAAAAAAACAAAACAAAATCAAAGTGGCTAGGAAAGCCCCAGAAATACATGGAAATACTCGAACATGTTTTAAAAGCATTTGTCACATGATGCTTATTCATTTCCTTCGTAAATACTTTTCATTTTTCTCATAGTCACCATTTTGTTCTTCATAATCATTGTCTAGAATTCAAACGTGGGTTCCCTCACAATCATTTTCCTTGCCCCAAACACATATAATCATTTTTCTTCTTGGCATTCTTATTTTTCGGTAATCATTTTCATTCTCTTTACTCAAATGTCCCCTAAATTATAGTTTTGTTATGTTAAAAAATAAAGAAAAACCAGAAATGAGTCCATGTCCCAAATTTCATATTTGTCCAAACCCAAAACAACTTCAAGAATCAC
This sequence comes from Sechiopsis laciniata, assembly GCA_037833695.1. Classification (NCBI taxonomy): domain Eukaryota; kingdom Viridiplantae; phylum Streptophyta; class Magnoliopsida; order Cucurbitales; family Cucurbitaceae; genus Sechiopsis; species Sechiopsis laciniata. The sequence continues at coordinate 14,193,776 of JBBMKA010000026.1, read as the reverse complement.
ATGTATCCTTGAATTGACAGTGACCTCAATCTCATATGGTCAATAAACATAATATATTATAATAATACCTACCCATTTTGATCCCTTCTAGTACCGTTAAAATTCATCAACAAAAAACGAATTTCAAGTAAACGACAAGAAAGTCGAAAACAAAAAACAAAAACACCGCACATTCTTCGGGCATATAGCGTAGAGAACAAGATCATTGTTCATTTACCTTGCAAAAGGGTATCCATGGGCCGCTTCCGCCGAACCGGGTCACTGCCTCCTTGACCGACCCGAATGGCGGATTAGTGTCAATAACAGCTCTGAAATTCACCCGCCGAATCCCAGGCGCCGGAGTCGAATCGTCACTTCCAGCGGGTCCAAGCCCAAAAGGGTTGTAATCGGAGCCCAATTCGGGTACTGGGTCGGGTGCATCCGCCATTGAAGAACAAAATCAGCTGGTTCAGGTTGTGATTAACACGAAAGGGAGAATTTAAAGGGGAATGTGGGTTGGACTTTTTGGAGGCGAGTCCATGATGTGAAAGCGATCCTCGAAACTATAATAATGGTTCATGGAGGATTAATGGGGGCAGTGATGATTATGGTGTTTTGTAAAGGACCGATTCCGCAACTCGTTCACTGAGTTTCGATTCCGAGTTGGTTCTATTTGGGTCCACAATAATTCTCCTGCTCCGGTCCGGCTTTTCTTCTCCTTTTTGGAGATGTTCCTCTGTTTCTAAATCCAATGTAAAACTCCACGTGGGTTTCTTTCATTCGTGGAAGAAAGTTTTAATATTTTGACCATTGAATTTTTGACTAGAACGGAATCTGATTGGTGGGTTTAGGGAGTGACGTGGCGAGGTTAGAGTTGACTAGGATTTTTGTTTCGAGCGTGGATTGCGGTTTAAAGCGCCAATCAGTAGTTGGCGGTTACCGTGGCCTATCATCTTCAGATTTAATCTCGCCGACATGTCGTTTATAAATACAATAGTTGCGGTTTAAATACGAGAAGTTCCACTGAAATTAAATCTTAATACAGGAATTAAAATTTTTTTTTTTTAGCAAATTTAATCATTCATATTTATTAATATTTTTACTTATTTTTTTAATAATATAATATTAAAACGTATTAATGATTATAAATGTAATTTTTAAAAATTTATCTACATTTATAATTATTTTATAAAAAAAGTTCATCCACTACCATTTCTAAAAAATCAAACTATATTTTGATATATTTTTTACTTCTGAATTTGAATATAAGTTTGAATAAAAATAATTAAGTTAGAAGATTAATACCCAATGTGAAACATATTTCATAAATTTGGTTAAGCATATCTTTTTCTCTTTTGAACAAAAAAAATCTATTAATATGTTCAATTTATTGTGAGTTTTCTTTCTTTCAATGAGTGCTTTTGTTCTTTATCTTTTCTTTTCTTTTATCAATTTATTTATTTTTTCTCTTATCTGTGCTTTTTTTTGCTTTTGTATTTTTCAAATTTGAAAAAGCATAAAGTAAAAGATTTGCTTCAAGAAAGAAGTTTCGAAGAGGGTGGCAGCCTCTCTACGTACAAAACTTTATAGGCCACGTAATAATTGGTTTATTTGGCATTATTTGGCCTACATTCAATATATGATAATTATTTTCACGTAATAATTGTTATATATAAATTAGAATTGGGATAGTTTTTAAAAATCTTGTTAGTAATAATTATTTTCACGGAAATTATTTTGTAAATAACTTTAAGTGTGATTTTTTCAAAAAGAAAAAAAAGGTGATTTTGTAATCAATAATTGATTACTTATTTTTTAAGAAAACAATTATCAAGGTTGAAACTTGAAAGGTTCAGGTTGTAATGTCATCCATAAGTCAGGAAGAAGGGGGGAAAAGTGGCGTGTGCCATATTTGCTTTTCTAAATTCATTAATTAATGAATTGATTATTCAACATTAAATTAATTAATGAATTGATTATTCAACATTAAATAAAGTAATTTAAAATATATAGGCAACGTGAATATTAAATTATCTTAAAATTTTAATATGGTAAATTATTGCATGATATATTTATTTAATTTTATTAAAAGTGGATGATGATTTCAGTAGTTGCAAGTTTCGGGAAAAAGCTGTGTGGCGAGGGAAGAGGAAAAAAAAAGAAAGTGATGAAATTGGTTTTTTATGTATTATTTTTGCTTTTAATCGTTTAAATGATTATAGAAAAGAAAAGAAAATAAAGGAAAGAAAAAGGCAATAGAGCATGATTGCAACGAGTGCATCCCTTTAACTTTTTCTCAACCAACCAATTTCCTTTTTCTTAGGATTCGTTCATTCACCCTAATTTATGAGACTCCAATCTCTATGTTACCATGTTAATATTTGAATCAATTTATGTTTATTTTGACTATTTTTACAAAATAATTTATCTGATGTAACAATATTTAATTGTCAAAAATATAAAATTAATTTTTAAGTAGATGATCATTCATAATTAGATTCGTAACTTTTTAGATTTTTTAAGCTTTTTGTGATTACTAGACAATTTTATGTTGATATTTTTCTAACAATCTATGTTTTTGTTAGTTAGTGCACATTTCAAGCAAGTAAATTTGTAAAATTCACAAATGATATTGACAAGACATGTTTTACTAATGAAAACAAAATCCTTCTTTAATCGTAAAACGTTGACTAAGATTTGAAATATATATCTATATAGATTAATAATTTAAGAAGTTGTTGGTAAACAAATTTAATTGTTATGGATGTAGGGTTGCTATCAACTTTTCTATAACATGCAAAGTATAAGAGAATTGAAAATTTTATTTAACATGTAGTGTTCATCATAACTATTTTAATACTTAATTCAAACGTTGATACTGTCAATATGATTTTTTTCCATTATATTTTAAATGTATAGTTTTCATTAAATGCTATAGTTTTGGTGTACATATTATTTTTATTATTTTGTTCCCACCCTTATTTTTGTAATATAACAATAAATATTTGGAAGTTGGAAATTTGAAATATACGACTTTTAAATCATAGATGTTTATTCATTATCGCTCTACTAATCCTCCTTTCATTTTTTGGTAAAACCCTAAATTATATTGAACTTTCATTCACCAACCTTATATGACGTGTTCAATTTTTTATAATTCAATTCTTTAATAACTCTCAATGGGTTGAGGTTTTGCATTTTTCTTCTCCATAAATTAATAATTTGTTTATTTTTAATAGTTTTTTTTTTCTTGTAAAGTCATAAAAAATGATAATAGAACTCACATACCTTAATTCTATATCATTTTTTTTTAAAGTACGATAAGAACGAAAGAAAAATTCTTCTTATGATTTTTGTTGTTTCGATTTTTTTTAAAAAAAAAAATTGTATTTTCAATTAGATAAATAATTTTATCTAAAATTCTTAGAACAAAAATGTACACTGACCACGGCAGATGGAAGAATTTTTTCCGGTCAGTAGACTGAAGAATAAAACTACAGGAGAGAGAATAGTTGAGTGATTTATATATTTTATCAAGATAGTTGTGTGATTGATATCTTTTAGAGAATAGTTGTGATATATTTTAGCACAATTGCCATATCTTTTGGCAGAATAGTTGAGTGATGAGGTTCAAGCTCGGAATCGATGTAGGGCTTGTTAGTCTCCATCTCCCAATATATATGCTAAAAAAATAATAATTGTGTGATCGATATCTTTATGCAAAATAGTAATGTGATATGTTTTCGCATAATTATATTTTTGATGGAATAGTTTTGTGATTTTTTTTTTTTTTTTTTTGGCCTAATAGTTTTATCTAAAACTCAACAATACTAAACTAGAGTAAAATTAATTGTAGAATAGAATATATTTAAAATTAATTTATTAATTTTATTTTGTGCAAAACAAAACATACAAAACTACTAATTAATCATTGACCATAAACCCTAAACTATTAATTATTATTTTGCTCGTAGGTTTTGTTGTGTAATGAAAAAGGAAAAGAAAAGTCACTTGATAACGCACTTGCTGCGAAGAATTTGTAGAGAAAGTTGCAAATGAAAGGTATTACTTTTAGGGTTTTTTTTTTTTTTTTTTAATTTTTTTTTTTAATTCTTGAGTTAATAGTTTAGTATTGTTGAAGTTAATTGTCTCTGTTTCTAAACTTCTGTTCGAGTAGTTTGATGAAAGGAATTCATCTTTAAAACTATTAGAAAAAAAAACTAAATCATCAAATTATTCGGCCTAAACATATAAGATTATTATTCTGCCCAAAAATATGGATCACACAACTATTTTGCTAAAATATATCACAACTATTCTCGCAAAAGATATCAATTACGTAACGATCCTCACAAAACATATAATCGACATTTTTTTGCCGACTGTAAAAAATCGTCTGCTGAATTCTTGTGGCATTGAGAATGATTTTGGAGATTTGGAATGGAGGGAAATGGAAGCAAATGTCAAGTATAAAGACTTCTTCAAAAAGTTAGAAGAAGTATAAACTAAAACGACTTACTATAAAAATATGGTAATTAATTAATTAATCATTTATAATATTTTGTAACAATGAAATTCTTTAGGAGCTCTAATATCATGGTTTATAATTTATTCTAAATTCAAATTTGCTTATGAAAAAGGCATGAGATATCACAAGAAAATTCTATTGGATGTGTATAGCTCAACTTCTCATGGTAATTCCAATTTTATTCCACGTCCATATGAGAGAAAAAATAATAATAATAAGTTGACCCAAATGAGTTGGTTTGTGTCAATAATAACCTAACAACAACTGTTTAAGCGGTTTCATCTCCCTTCAAATTCCAAAATCCAAAACAAATCTGCGAAAGTTACTTTTTTATAGTTTTCAAATTTGGTTTTGTTTTAAAAAACATGGGTAAATTATAGATATCAAAGTAAAGAAAATCATAGGTTAAAATAGTTGTTGTAGGTTTAATCTTAAAAATGAAAATGATTATCAAACGAAGCCTTGAATATTTAAATGTGGATCGAAGTATATTGGAGAAATTTTGAACATCTCTAATAACTGAATTAAAAAATGCATAGCAGAGATTGATCTCAGACCAGTTCAAGTGAAAAGTTGAAATCCCTTAACAAACTAATTAAATGAAATATCACTTCCAACAAATGATATAAAAATGAGCTTATAGAAGAAAGACAGGTAAGAAAAGTGTAGATGCAAAAATCCAGATCTAAATCTAATCCAAGAACAAATTGCACAATAGAGATGAATCAAAACAAAAAGAGAAAAGAGAAGGATGGAGAAGAGAGAACACCGGATCTAGACTGGTTCGGGAACGTCCCTACTCCACTGTTATGGATCGATTGAGCTTGATCGATCCACCTTCAAAATGTCATTGCAAGAAATGTACAAGGGCTCTCTAGGCTAGGGTTTCTAATTTCACTCTCAAGGTTGAAGAAAACCCCAAAATGAAGCTTATATACTAGCTTCTACACATCTCTCATGATTAGTTAAAACTAACCCTTAATTAACCCAAGTTAAATATTAATTCACCAAATGGGCTAATACATGATGTGTAATTCATCTAATAACAAAAAGGTTTGGAAATTTTAATAGAAATAAAGGAGTAACACTTCTCTACACATGCATGCATGAGTAAAAATTTCTTTTATAAATGAAAATATTGAAAAGTAATAGAATTTTCATGGCACCCAATGGTGCCACATCAGTAAAATGTAGAACTCCCCTACACATGCATGTGTATGGAAGTTTTACTCAAAATAAAGCACTATTTTAAGCATCGTAGAGTGGCTCAATTGGTCAAAGAGAGTCCTCGAGTGCATAAGGTGATAAGTTCAATCCATGGTGGTCACCTACCTACGAATTAATTTTTTACAGGTTTCTTTGATATCCAAATGTTGTGAGGTGAGACGATGTCGAGGTGCACGAAAGATGGCTCATCAGAACGCATTGATTTATCAAAGTTTTTTGTAGCTTCTTTTAGCTCTTGAAAAGAAAATGATCCTTAAGACATGAAATGTAACCTACATGCAAGTTTTAAAATTATTGGTGTGTCCAAGGAATGAGATTTAATTGGAGCATTCCCTTGTGCCTTTGATGTAATAATTGTTACACATTAATGCTTCTATCTACCTATATGTTGTGGACCACTATATTCTCTCTCCCTTCTTTTTAAGCCCTATGAATTATTCGTCCCATTTAATGTTTACCATTTCTTACAATTCTATTTTATATTTTGGGTCAGACCATTAATGCCCAACAAATGAACCATGCATATAGTTTTCGAACGTTTGTTACGAGTTTAATTAAATTGAACATGCCTTGAAATTTTATTTAGTGGGTAGTCGTAACGACAATATATGTTAATTGATTTTAAGCTCATGTTAACTATGTGCCTTAAAATTGAGTTTTTTTTTTAAATTTTTTTTTAAAAGACACCTCGTGTTGTAAAGGTATGAAAGGTTCATATAATTATAAAGTAGAAATAGTCACATTCGACTTCGAATACAAAATAGAAATGACTTAACTTTTGAAGAGCTTAGACTCGATACACAATTTTTACAACATTAATAAAATGTGTTCTCCAAACCAAGGAGGTAGATTTGTGGGCGTCGTTGAAGATCCTTAAATTCCTCAACAATCAAACACCATAAAATAGCTTCAAAATTTTAATTTTTTTTTAAGGCACGCTTCCTTGAGACATTCTTGGTTCGAGGCCGTTGGAAAGCACTTAAATTAAAATACCCTTCAAAGTATCACAGTGTCACATTTTAGGGACGGGCCAGCAGTGCCCCGAGTATAAGGGAACGAAGCTCCGATTTCCCAGTTTTCAAAAAAAAAAAAAATTGAAGTTTTTTTTTTTTTTTTCAATTTTCAAATTTTAGTCAAGTTTTTAAAAATATTCATAAAATTGAGATATCAAAGTAAAATAAATTATAGGTTACAGGAGTAGTCATAGACTTAATTTTTATAAAAAAAATCAAATAATTAAAGAAGGTCCTAAAACTACAAACATGGTGGATATCTAATGGCTTTTTATTTATTTTTTGTTTAAATTATGTTTTTTTTCAAATGGAAAACACATTTAAATTATTCTTAACTATTTTTTTAAATAATAATAAAAAATAAGTTTTGAAATTCCTTTAATAACTTTTTCAAAAGTTGGCTTGGGTATTTTGAAAACTAAGTAAAAAGTAGATCACAAAAAATTGCATGTAGAAATTATTATGAATCAGAGTCTAAAACTTTTACAAAATTAGTTTAGCGTGTGAGGATCTAAATTTAGTATGAACTACATAAATTTAAATTCATAATGTCATATTATATAAATTTAGGTTCATTAACCATGGATTCAATGTAGCCCTTCTACTCTAAGAGAAGGTTTTATACCTATATGATTATGAAGGGTAGTAGCTGTTTTTTTATTTTTCTTTTATGCATGTGAAGAAAAATTATTAAAAGATTATGGTGATTTTTTTTTTATAAGATACATCTATGACAAAACATTATTATGAATCCAAACAAAGTCTTATATTGGTAAAAATATTTTGAATGAAACTAAAAGGAAAAAACTATTTGTACATAAAATAGATAATTAAATATCAATATAAAATAAAAATAGAGGTTTTTGGTGTAGTTAACGAATCATATCTTAACTAAATTATTTGATATAAGTACATATTTTGTCATATTCGCGGCAAAGACAACCTTACATAGGAACATGTCATTGACATAGAAGACACATGTCTCATCTTCCATTACCGTTTTTGGCTTTTTCTCATATATTTAATAATTTAGTTACATATTAAATTTATTTTTTCCTAAAATAAACTATTAATTCTTTTTAAAAAAAACTATGTTTCCTAGTAAGTCCATGAATTACCGTTAAAAAAGGCTTAATTTTAATGATATTAAGTACGATTTAATAATTAAAAAGTTATGAATTCAAAGAGAAAAAAAATTAACAGATTATAAATTCAATTTTTTTTTTGTTAAGACACAAAAACATCGTTAGAATATAAACTTATCCTATGCATTTTCTAAAATTTAAGATGGAACCGAAATACATTTAAAAGTTAAAATATTAAATTTATAATTTAACATATTATAAATCTAGAAAGAATCCAAATTTGGCTAAGATTTATTTTAAGTTGGGTAAGCCATGTGCTTTGATTTTACTCTCATTACATAATATCATACCAATGAAATGCGTCAAAGTTCTTTCTCATTATAAAAGAAATGAAAATGTTTTCTTCTTGAATTTATATTTTTGTAGTTACATTAGAGTTAGGTCCCTCATCGGCCTAAATCTAACATTTTTCGAACCCACACAGCTAACCTTGTTTCGAAAAAATATTTCGACTCGAATCCAATTCAATCAATAAACGGCTCTAATGATAGCCACAAGGTTTCATCTTCAAATATCTCTCTCCATTTCAAAAGAGAATCACATTAAAGTAGCAAGCTTTCAAAGAAGGATGATATGGACCACGACAATCTCTTATTTATTGCACCATCTTTACACTTCTAAACCCTTAAAAGAAAATTTTATGTGTATATATTTTTTAATTCAACTGTATTTAGGTAGAAATTGAAATTTGTAACCTCTTAATTATCAGTTCATACATTATGTTAAATCGAACTTAGTTTTTATTGGCCTAAATACATAAAATAATAATCACCTTCCTTCCTCATCTGTCTTTCCATCATGCCCTCTTTAATTTCTTCCTTTGCCAATGGCCCCATCTTCTCTCCCCTTATTAAATTCCTTACCCACATATTCAACCAAGAAAGCTCTAACTAATTTTCACCCCTTCAATTAATTAATTAACCAAATCAAGCTTGGTTAATTTCTAATACTATATTGATATATCATCAAGTTAGAGTGATTAAAAGAAATTCACTTCCTACTCATTTTCTTTATAATCAAATATTTTAAAAATCAGATGGTTTGTGAGTGATTGATATCAACATTTTTTTTTCTCAAGAATAGTCAAATTATGCATAAATTAACCGAAAGTTTATAATTATATATATAAAAAGTCAATTATCATATTATATAATTAATCTATTAAGTTGATTCTCCTAAAGACAAATTTCGGATACCAACATTTATGTCTGTCAACTTCAATGCTACAACTCCTTAATTTATTATTACATTGTTCAACCAACTACATAGACTAAACATTTAGGGACCTTCCATATAGAATCCATTTAACTCCATTTTTTTTCTCATCCATTTGTCATTATTTTATCAAATTTATTCAGCTACTTTGGATCTTGAAATCTCTCAAATTTTGTTGAACAGCAAAGAGAGATCTCATTCACTACCCAAATATTTTCTTTCAATATGCAAAGTGGAAATTATGACCAAATCTCCACAAAGGCTCTATCCAAAGAGGCTAATTCCGGCCACAACTCTTCTTTTAGAGTGTATTACGGCGGCGCAGCCGGTGCAATTCCGTTCCGATGGGAGTCCCGGCCGGGAACTCCAAAACATACATTTTCAGAAACTTCACTCCCTCCTCTTACTCCTCCTCCTTCTTACTATTCCTCTTCAAATTCTACTTCCAAATCGTCTTCCAAACCAACCCTTTTGAGCTCGATTTTTCCTCGGTTCACCCAGAGGAAATCTCGTACCACCTCCTCCTTCTCTTTCTCCTCTGCCTCTGTCTCATCTTTCTCATCCTCGTCCTTAGCATCGTGGTCGTCCTCACACTCGTCGTCCTGCTCATCACCCTCACGGCCGAAATTCTTCAAGCGCCGACGTCGCCACTCCTTGGATTCTCCGAGCTTGCCCTTTGAGTTTAATGTAGACATAAACGATGGGGATGAGCCGGGCGGGAAGTCGAATTCTCCAACATCGACATTGTGCTTTGGTAGTTCTTCGATCAGAGGTTCGTGTTTCCGAGGTTGTTACAAGTTAGTGAGTGTGAAGAAGGCTTTGATGTCCATTGTTGGCCATGGATCTGCAAACAGAGGTACTGTTAATTAATTCACATAATTTGCAGTGTGAATGAAATTAGTTAATTCCTATAATGTTTTTTTTTTTTTTTTTTGTCTTTTTGTTTAATCTTCTCATTGTCTGTGTGTGGAGTGAAATGTAATATTATATGGAACAGATCAAGTTTGTTGAATGGCATATCTCATGTCAAACTATATAACAACAAATCAGAACTTTTTTTAGTTTTATTGTATTATAACTACTTTTCTTGCATCCACCTTTTCTTATTTTTCACTTCTCATGTATAATATAAACATCATTATTGTATTTCAATGCCTAAATCCTATCAATTATAAGCAAGAAAAAATAGGAGAGGAAAAAAACTAAATTACTATAGAGAATATATTCAGAAATTGATCTATATATCACAAACCCTAACCAATTACATTGGATATTGAGAGGGTAAAGAAGCCTTTGCAGAAAATATTTGGTTCTTTTGTATCTTATTTTGAACCACATTTCATTGTTCTTTTAACTTAAAAAATATAAAACAATATATATGTATTAATATGTGGTCTAAATTGGGCAAGATATGAGCCAAATATTTTTCTAAATTATTATTAATATGAGCCAGTTTAGTAGTAGGATGTTTAGAACTAAAAAGGTATAAGTTCAATTCATAGTACATACCTATTAAAAATTAATTTTATATTGATGATTTTATTAACAACCAAATTTTATTGGATCAAGTTTTAGTGAAAATACTTGAAGTGGGCGTAAATTAGATTGGATATCCATAAATATAAAATAAAAATGAAATAATGCGATCTACATTTTCATTTGTTTTTTTAGAATATAAGATACACTATATTTTTCAGTACCATTTCAATCTTTTCACCAAACTTATTAATCAGCTAGTTAATGACTACAATCCAGCCCTTAGTAAAATTAAAAACATAACCATAACTAACTAGCTTTCGCAATGACCCCTCGTAGCGTTTCAATTCCGTGGATGAAACAAACAAACTTATATACCAAAGATTAAGTTAGACTAGAAAAGGTCAAATCGATCGAGATAGGCCCGACACTCGAAACTGCTTCGAACTGGACATGAAACCGAGTCTGAAAAACTCATGAAAATAAAAACTGAAATGCAGGCTCATAAAAACAGTAGGCTGAGGGTGTGCCGTGAGGTTGCAGGAAGCTGAGAAATAAATGTACAGAACTACTAACTATTAAAGAAGGGTAGTAGTGTCCACATTAATATATCCTTATTCACATTAAAATACAAATAATTTCAAATTTAATTTTCGCTGCCCTTCATTGGCTCTTAAAGACATTAATCAATCAGTATCGAACGAAGCTTCGAAGTGAGTTACGAATGTTTAATATTTATTCTTTTTAATAAAAATTCAAATTTAATATTTATGATAAATTTAAATTGACACTAATAAAAAACTATACTAATTGAAAAATGGTGTGGTACAAAATAAAGACTCTTTGTGACATTCTTTAAAAACTATATATAATCACATTAAAGATTGTGTATAACATTATTAAAATTTTTTTTTTTATAAAAAATGCTATTTATAGATATTACGTTCCAACGCGTGTAAAGAGAGAAATGAGAATTCCGTGCTTTCTCATTGATAAAGAATAAGTATATATATAGGATTTACAAAGGGACAAAAGAGTAACTAAACTAAGTAAATTACAACTTAATTGTTATTACTTTAATACTCCCCCTCAAGAGGGGGAAAAAACATTCAAAATACCCATCTTGGACAGCAATGGTTTCAAAATAGAAGTGGATAAAGGCTTCGTAAAGGGATCAGCTAACTGTAGAGTAGAGCGAATGGGAAGAAGCTTCATGAAGCCTTCCTGAACTTTGTCCTTTACGAAATGGCAATCAAGTTCGATATGTTTTGTCCGCTCGTGGAAAATGGGATTCGAAGCTATATGGATTGCAGCTTGATTGTCACAGTACAATGAGACTTTAACGTTGGGCATATGCAATTCTTTGAGTAACGAAACTAGCCATACGAGCTCACAGGTTGCCAAAGCCAACGCCATGTACTCAGCTTCTGCCGAGGATCGTGAAACAATGCTCTACTTTTAAGATTTTCAAGAGACCTTTGATTCACCGAGAAAGACACAAATTTCTGTGGTTGAGCTACTAGTGTCAGGACACGATGCCTAGTCAGAGTCTACAAACGCCCGTAGTTGGAATGAGGGAGCTGCTTGAAAAAGAATGTCTTGGCCAGGAGCACCCTTTAAGTAGTGTAACAGATGTTGAGCAGCTAACAGATATTGCTTGGAGGGTTTGGAAACATATTGACTTAGGCGATTTACTGCATAAACAATATTCGACCGAGATATAGTCAGTTATAATAATTTTCCTATGAATTTGCGTTAAGCTGAAGCATTATTCAATAGATCAGATGTGTTGTTAGGTTGATGCAGATGAGCATTTGAATCCACGGAAATGGGTTCGGGTTTACACCCTAGTAAGTTAACTTCTTCCAGCAAATTCAAAGTGTACTGCCTTTGAGATAAGTAGATACCTTGTTTGGAACAAGCTAACTCAAGCCCAAGGAAATATTTCAATGGACCAAGATCCTTGAGTTTAAACTTGTCATGTAAAACGAATTTTAATTTCTCAATGATCTGGATGTTTGGTCCTGCAATGACTGTATCATCTACATAAATAAGTAATGCAATAAAGGTATCTCTAGTTCCTCTAGCAAATAACGAGTAGTCAACCTTTGACTGGTTAAAACCAATCAAGATCATCACTTTGGAGAATTTGGCAAACCACTGCCTCAAGGCTTGCTTGAGGCCATAAATAGACTTATGCAACTTGCATACTAGCTGCTCTCCCTGTTTTGAAATGTGGTTTGAAGGTTTATATCTAAGAGGGAGAGACATGTAAACTTCTTCAAATAATTCCCCATGAAGGAAAGCATTGTTGACATCTAATTGTACCAAAGACCAGTTAAGAGATACTGCCATGGTAAGAATGACACGCACAGTAACTAGCTTTGCGACAGGGGAGAAGGTTTCAATGAAATCTAAACCTTCTTGTTGAGTGTAACCCTTGGCCACAAGTCTTGCCTTGTAGCATTCGATTGAACCATCAACTTGATGTTTAATTTTGTAGACCCATTTGCAACCAATGGATTGCTTGTAAGGTGGGAGAGGAACAACACTTCATATTCTATTTATTTCATAGCCTGGAGCTCATCTGACATAGTCTTTCACCAATTGTCAAAAGAGACAGCTTGGTGATAAAACTGAGGTTCATAGTGAGTTGAGATGTTGACAGAGAAGGCTTGAAATTGAGGGGAAATGTGATCACAAGAAAGGACTGTGTGTTAGGGATATCTAGTGGACAGAGATGAAGTTGATGATTTCATTAGAAGATTGCAATGATAATTGGATAAGTAAGAAAGGGGTTTAGACGTGTGGATTTTCAGGTAATAGGTAGGGAGGGATTGACAAGTTCGCCAAAAGGAGTAGATGAAGTTACAGGTTTGGGATTGGTTGAAGAGCAATGAACATTTTCAAGGGGAGGAGCAGAAGATGAATAATGAGGAGAAGTAGTCTCGGTAACAAGGCTAGAGGGAATAAGATTTGAGCTGCTTGGGGATGTGACAAAGGTTGTGTCATTTAAGGGAGGAGGCAAGGAATCAGTAAGGTAATGAATTTCGACAGGCTTGGGAAGGATAAGGTCAGAAAAGAAGTCTGGTTGTGTCATAGATAAAGTGATAGTGTGGAAGGGAAAGATGTGCTCATGAAAAACAACATCCCTTGAGTTAATTTACTCTCTTTTCAATATCGAACAGTCTATATGCCTTCATTTCAGAAGGATAACCAACAAAAACGGCTGGTATGGCTCTTGGATCAAACTTTGAACGACCAAAGGTTAAAGTAGAACCAAAGCATAAGCAACCAAAGGATTTGAGTAAGGAGTAATCGGGAAGAGAACCATGTAGACACTCATATGAGGTTTTCCAGCCCAATAGTTTTGATGGAGTACGATTAAGGAGGTAAATAGCACTCTGATGCAAGATCAACAGTCTGTCACCACTTATTTTTCCAGATCAACAGTCTTATTGAGTAACCATATTACGTTCCAATGCGTGTAAAGAGAGAAATGAGAACTCGATACTTTTTCATTGATAAAGAATAAGTATATATACAAGATTTACAAAGAGGCAAACAGTAACTTAACTAAGTAAATTACAACTTAATTGTTACTACTCTAATAATGGAATTTTAAGTTTTTTTTTATGATGAAAAATCCTCATTAGTTTAAATATTTATTATTTAAATTAATGATTAAATTTAAATTAAAACGTAACAAATCATAAAATAGGGTAACTAAAATTATATTTTAAACCATAAGAAATAATAACTTTTTTTTTTTAATTTATGGCGGACAGGAACTGAATCACTGATCAAACCCAGTAAAAAAGTTAGGGTAGTTTGAACTGTCAAATCATAATTAACTAACTTATTTAATGTTTTCCATTTAATATTTTAGTTTCCAAGATGAATTAATAGATAAATATTCCACACATGTTATGATTAATGATATCTTTAATTACATTGTTTAATTTCTTCATCTAACTCCAACCCACCTTCATTATTCGATTTGTTTCTTCTTTTTCTCGATCTTTTATTACCCATAATTATTTCTCGTACGATTTTCTTTCTTTTTTAATTAGAATTCTCTTGTACAATTTTAGTGATATAACTTCAAGGTGAATTCAATTTTTTGCTGTATATGTTTGTAGTGGATTTCATTTTAATTTGATCATTTTTCTTTAATTGATTTAACATAAAAGTATATTAAAAGTTTGTATTTTTACCTATAGGGTTAAACTCAGCTGATAATCATTCATTTTCTTTTTGATTAAAATTAAACTTATAAATACTACCACAATCTATGAGTTGATCTTGTTTTAGTATTTATCTTTTATTCTCCTTTGAAAATATAGTTCTAGTGATATTATGTATAATCTACTAATTAAAAAGTAATGAAGGTTCAAATCTCTCCACCCTAAATTATTATTGTTGAATTAAAAAAGAAAAAAAAAATCTGTTATTGATGATTTTAGAATTTGGTTAAGAATTTGAATATGCTTACAGATATGTTTTCTAACTGCAATAATATTTAAAAGTTGAATAAGTCAAACCATCCATCTTTAATTCATGTATTCAGAATTCAAATATTAATTTATTTTAAATAAATTTAAAAGAAAAAGAAGCTTGATTATCATAATAATAATAATAATAATAAATATTGGACATTTTTCAAACGGAGTGGAAGAAGTTTAATAAATGGATTAAAAAAAATCCTCAAAAAGCTCAATTAATTAATAACTATGTCTTCCATGTGGATATCAACTTGCTCCGAATTTCGTTTTCAAACGCAACATTCAAGATTAAAAAATGCTGTAAATGAGGAACAGATCTGAGTGATAAATGACTTTAATTTTAAGTTTTGACCAAATTTAGGTTTATAATAAGACCTTATTCTTGGAGTCCAAATAAATTTCCTCATTTCTTAAAATTAACCTAATTCTAATTGACTCTAATTATTTTAATGTTAATATATAAACCCACTTGTATTTTTTTTTTTCAATGCCTACTATAATTATCACTTTAATTAAAAAGGTTCCTGAAAAAAAAAAACTATATATTGTATGGTCCAAAAGAAGATGAAAATGTAATTAAAAAAACTAAACCACTAAAAGGGACAGTTTAGTCTTAAATTTGAAGTTTAGGTTTATTTTGGCCTAAATTTTTTAAAAGCGTTCAATAGACTTTACTCTTGTAGCATCTAGTGTTATCTAGTATTCAAGAAATTATATGTTTCAGTTCATCTACAATTATTGTTGAAGTAAGAAAAATTATATTTAATAACTTTTTATTTTTTTAACATATAAAATAAATTTTTATCTGTGAATTTTATTGTTGTGTTGTCGACCCATATGTATATTTTTTTGCTCCCAAATAAATGAGAGCTCGAACCAGTAATCTTGATGTTGAACTGAATTATCACCAAACAATGAAATGATCAGGCCACCGACCCTTTTGTTCCATATGTATTTTTTTAAAATCAATTCATGTTTCGAAAAAATTAAAAAATTACTTTTCAAAATTTTATTTTTATTTTTGAAAATTAATTAGAAACTTAAATGCTTTCTTAGAATATTTAAAATTAGTAATAAAGAAATTGAGAGCAAACAAAGTTAATTTTTTAATTAATAAAACAAATAAATTATCAAATAGTCCTAACAATTCAATTTTTTCTTTTAAGTTTTTTAAAGTTAAAGTTTTTAAAAATTAATTTATCTATTAGATAAAATTTTGAAATTTATATCTTGGAAACATTAAAATTTAATTTTGTTTCTAATAAATCTAGGATTTTTAAGGGCATGTTGAGTAGATAATAATTCTATAAATTTATATCTCCTTTATATGTACCTAATACATATGCTATAAAAGATTAAACTATATATTTTTTTTAAATAGCATCCAAAAACATGTTTTTATTTTAAAATTTGACTAGAAAATTAAATATTTCATTCGGATAGATAAAAACTATAGTATGAGAACAAATAAACTTTATTTTTATAATTAAAACTAAATAGTTAGGAAAGAAATGGGTTTTTTTAGATTGAAAGAAGAAACAATTGTTTCTTGTTTATATGTACACCCACGTGATTTTTACTCCAAACCGAAGATTTCTGAATTTTTTTAATTAATAAATGAATAAATAAAAACTGAAAAAGATAAGGAAAAGCTTTAAAATGTATGGTTGAAATATAAAAGTAATTGGCTCCATACAAATTTATAGTTATTTTCTGCATTGTCGATACATTTCTGACAACTAAGAGAAAGAAGTGTAAAATCAAAAAGTGAAACTTTTTTTACCCTCAGTTAATTTTAAGAAATCTAATATTGGTGTATAAAAAGATACTACATGAGGTTAATATTTATTACTGAGATGTTGATACTAATAATGTGTGTTGCTCTTTGAGTAGGGAAGACAAATTCATCACAAAAGAGTATAAACTTCCAATTTTAGCTTGGACAGCTTTTTTCCCTACTGTTCTTTTTTCAAACTAGAGTTTTTTGGGAGGTGCTTTGTTCTAAATTAATTTTCAAAAAAAGATCAGAAGCTTAAAATTTTGCAATTGAGCTTTAAATGTTCTTCAAGGTCTTGACAATAATTCTAATTCTCACCTTCCTTGACAGTTAAAAGTTTAGTCTAACCGATGATGAAATGGGTTGAAATGTTCGTAATTGTTTGAGAAGTTTCGTCGTACTTAGTCTTTACAAGGACTAATGATCAGGGAGAATTCTTGTATTAAGATTCCACGTCGGAAAGAGTTAAGACTTCATAGCAATAGATAAGGTAGATGAATTACTCTTCTTATCACCAATTAATTTTACGATGAATATTCGCACTATCTTTTTGGTATAATTGGATGTTTCTTAGTTAGAAATGTCATTTCTTATACTAAGATAAGTGAGAATCATCATACTAAAACAAGAATCATACACAACCGAGAAAAAAGTTGATGAAATTTTCATTCATTTCATGTCATTAGCATAAAGTATGTCTTTTAGTGCATGTTCAACACTATAATATTCACCGCACAAGTAATGAAAAAGTAATAGTTTACCATCCCATCTACTTTGTCTTGACAAATTAACATAAACTAATAATTTAATGATATATGAACAGAATTAAAAAAAAAATTTTGTGCAAAATAACTTAATTGAGAGTATTTAGATAGATTAAGAATAAAATTGGAAAAACAAAATTACAAATTAAGGACTAAATTGTCGATACATGATTAGGTACCATTCTCTTTGCAGCCCCTTGTTCAATTGTTCATCTCCTATCTATTCTATTTTCTTGATCAATTTCAAGTCATGGGTCCCCATTGGGCTCTGCTAAAGTCTGGTCACTTCAAAATTTTGGGTTCGATGAAACCAGCCTTGGCTGTCTTGGGCTTCGGCCCAATATTTGCAAAGCACTTAAATGCATTAGGCCCATACTTATTTTAGGCACATACTTCTAATAATTTAGAAGTGGATTTTTTTTTATTAATTAGTATAAAGATCTGATAAATTGTGATGTCATGGTTACTAGATTTACCCTTGTGTTCATTAAATACACAACTCCCAAGTCTGACTAAACATTTGAAGTTTTAAGGGCACCTAAGAAGTTTACAAGTTTTTTCTTTAGTTTTGTTTGAAATCGTTTAAATCGAATTCTTAAGCATATATAAATATACAATATTGGTAATAAAAAAATCAATGATTTAGTTCTTACAACATCATGTACTTCGATTTTACTTTGTAAATGAATTCATAAGCTTACGCCATTAAGCCATATTAGTTAATTGACAAATTATAATTATTGAACTCCAATCGTGATTAAAATGAAATTAGGATTAGAAATTAGGTTATGAATTACAATTTCAATACACGAGGAGAACAAAAATCGTAGCATAAATTCAGCAATCTAATTTCAAATCAACTACGATTACAAATTACAGCCAATTCTAAAGTAATCAACAGATCTGAAGCCAAGATCTACACTCCTTCAAGAAATTGATCTAAAACCTAACCTCCAAAACCATATAAAGTCCTTCCCTGGCGTTTCAAGGCGTAAACCACATCCATGGCGGTCACCGTCTTCCTCCTAGCATGCTCCGTGTAGGTCACAGCATCACGAATCACATTCTCGAGGAAGATCTTCAATACGCCTCTGGTTTCTTCATAAATCAAACCGCTGATTCGCTTAACTCCGCCTCTCCGAGCCAATCGCCGAATTGCAGGCTTCGTAATTCCTTGAATGTTGTCTCTCAAAACCTTCCTGTGACGCTTTGCTCCGCCCTTTCCCAATCCCTTGCCTCCCTTTCCACGGCCGGACATAATCGGAGATGATGAATTTGAAGAGTTCTTAACAAGATTGATTTGAGATTGTGGGATTTGTGGAGGAATTCCGTGGTTGTCTTGAATTTATATAGTAGTGTTGAATTTCGAATTGAATGCGGGGCTTTTGAAGTTTGTTGAGAGGAATCATGTTGTCCGTTGGATGAAGAGGTGGATCGACGGTTTGGAAGATCGATCCGCGTGAAACGATGCGGATTGTGCTTTTTATTTTGTTGTGGTTTGATTGTTGGTGAAATTTGTGGGTCTAATCACATTTTAAAGCCCAATTCTATAAGATAACGGGCCGGCCCATCGTATTCGTAAAAACATCGTTTTCTTTTTTTTTTCCCCCGAAAATGAGAACAAAGTTTTGATTAAAAAATAATAATTACAAAATATTAAAGAGCCGTGAGTATGGTGGAGACCACCATTTTGTTGTAAGGTTGTTTAATATGGATAAAATTACATTCGAGAAATCAAGGATGCTCTAAAAAAATCCTAAAATAAAACATTTTTCACTAAAATTTATATCCACTTAGAATAGTTTAAATTCAATAGGTATAAATCTCTAATTCAAATAGCGCAAAGCCCAATGCCCCGAGGGATGGGCCTGACCCAATGCAAATGGGCTAAGGTCCTAGACTAGGAATGATCTTCCAATTTTACTTGTGATGGGTGTTGGATCAAGTCTAGGGAATTGACTCTTTTTGGGGCGTTTGTTTATCAATTTAACAGGATTTAGATTGAGCATTCAAAAATTATTTATCACAAAATTATATCAAAACAAGTTATTATAACTTCTTATTTCTAATCATTCATTTCCAATTATTCAAAATAACTTATTTTAGATCATTCATTTTTAACTACTCAAAATAATTCATCATTTCAAATTCACATCCAAACAAAACATTGTTTCTAACTCTTCTACAAAAAAAAAAAAAAAATCACATCCAAATAAGTTTTTAACCACAATTCTTTTATAAAAATCTCCATCCAAACGAGTTATTACAAAATTCTAATCAATTTATTAACTATTTAAACTAACTCATCATCCAAACGCCTCCTTCAGATTTAGAGAAAATAGATTAATTCAAGGGTGGCACAACGATGAGTGAAGGGCAATTTCAAAGATCACACTGACCTAGAGAAGGCATTTGTAGGACAATTCCCTTATCTATAGAAGGAGAAGTCTAACATGTGAGATATTTAACATGTGTAACATGTTACAAAATATTATCGTTTTGTTATATTTAACTCAATATAAGATGCTAATAAGAATTGAATTTAACTGATGTATGACTTATAACCAAATAATAATATATTTAAATTCCTTTGAATGTTATCAAATAATAATAATAAAAAGTTTATTTTCAACTTAATGATGTATGACCTAATAAATATCATTTTTTTTACTCGATTAATATCATGGGACATACAGCCTCTGACCCTACAACATTTGAATGTCAAAAAAATTTGTAATAAATTAATTCCTAAGTAGGTGACCACCGTGAATTGAACTCATCACCTTAAGCACCTCAAAACCTTTTTTTATCACTTGAATCATTCTATGATAATTTTGTATGTTATAATTATGATGTATCTTTTATTACTTTAAATCAGACGTTACTTCAAGCCTATTTTTTAAAGTTGTAATTTTCAAAACTGTATATATACATATATACATACACATATAATATACATATATGCATACACATATAATATATATATATATTTTTCAAGGTTCTAAATGTCTTGATATGCCATAATTAAGAGCTAAACATACTAACAAAAGTTATGTATGAAACAAAACAACACTTGAATCGTATTCAATAATCTACAATATGAGCCGCTTGAAGAGGAAGTTTAATCTAATTGCTATTCTAAGGCAAGAGGATGTGGTTTTTGCTCATTTCACAATCAACTCATAAAACCTTCATCTTTCTTCTGGTTTGACACAATTTATAAGCTATTGCTTATTATCACTATCACTCAAGTAGTTTTAGAGGATATATATATATATATATATATATATATATATTGAGTAAACACACTTTATTTGGTAAAGAAAAAAAATGTACGCATTAAATTGAAAAGGCTAATTTTAAAGCGGATATTCAGACCAACTTACGACATTTCAACTGACGTCGTATATAACAACTTGCAAAATCCAATAATATTTGGCTGTCAAGAAAATCTGTAAAAATTTATAATTCTTAAAAAAATGGTTACTATAGATTGAGCATATAATTTTGTGGTTTTCTAAGATATTTTTGACCTAGGTCAATCCAAAATGTTGAAAGGCTAAACGAACAAATTAGTAGAATGAAATCTTTATTTTAAATAGGCATCATTATTTATGCTATAAAGTAGATGATCATCATAGATTGATATATAATATTTTGGTCTTTTTAAAACTTTTTTGACCACCAAATCAACCCATTATAACTGACTTTATGTATATTAATTCTAACTCTAGATATATGATTCATCATTATTTTATTTTATAATTTTTTAATGCTCTCGCATTAACCTTATATGTCATTTGTTGTAAATACAATTATGGAGGTGCAATCATGGTATATATATACATAGTAAGAATTTGTCTAAGTTGCTATGACGTGACACACACTCAACAACTGACTTAAAGGACATATGCCGAGATCTCGTTAACCGATCAACGAGTGCAATCGACCATATGTCACGACTAATTAAGACTTTATTAAATAAACATACCAAACGCTTCCATATTCAGAGTGCACGTGACCAAATTTATAATTTAACCTAATAAAATTGAAAGACCCTTATATGGCAGCATCTAGGGGTTTAGTTAGAGCGAAAAATTAATGAAAAAGTTAGATTTTGGGGAATGAAAGAGAAAAAAGAGAACAAGGTTGCGAATTGTAAGGCTAAAATTTCGGGTCAAACAAGAAGGGATGGTGCTATATTTCCTTACAGTCTAAGCATACCATTTATTTTTATCACTACTATATAGTTTAATTAATACTCTCATATTATATAATATATTATCAAATTATACACATAATAATATACTCTCTCTCTCTCTCTCTCTCTCTCCTTTCACTTTTCCCTCCCTTTCATCACCCACTTTGAAATAACCCTTCCTCAAATTCACAAACCAAGTAAACAAATTAACCTATTTGACAAGAAAGAAAATTAATCAGTTCCAATGTTCAGCAAAAGTAGTTTATTAATTCACATTCAAGATTCTCCTTTCTATATGTGTGAAAATGTAGGTGGTGGGTCAGAAAGATGAGGAGTTGTGAGGGTAAATTTATCCATTACTAAGTAATAAGTGAGCTCTTTCATTATTAATATTAGGTTAAAGTTACAAATTTAGTCCATAGTATTTTTCATATTTGTGTTTATTCTTTTTTATTTTGTATCTATTAAGTATTTCAATCGTTAATTTTGTGTCAAGTGAATGTTTACTTTATGCAAGTGAAAGCATTTGATATGTAGACACAAAACTAAATAAATTCAAAATTCAATGGAAGTCCAGTAAAATCGTGGACTTGAAAATAACTCAAATTCGTTAGATCACATTCCTACGTATTACTGAACAAAAAAAATGTATCAATGATTATAAATATGAATAGTTTAGAATTTTCTTACATTCGTTAAGACATGAGTATTTATAATAAAATATTAAAGTGTATTAATGATTATAGATATAAATAATTTAAAATTTAACTATATTTATAATTATTGTGTGAGAAGAGGTCATTGGATACCATTTTTTAAAAAAAAAAAATTATGCCGTTTTGGTCATAAACTCTACTTTGAGACTCAAATCAAAATAAAACAAACATTTAATAACTTATTAAATACTTTTTATACTCTTATAATTTAATACTGTTAATTATATTATCCCAAAAAATATGATATAGGTTTTGTTTTGTTTGGGGAAAGGGTGTCCCGTCGTTTTCTTGCATAGGCACATCAGTGACAAATGTTGAGTCTTTTGGTGAATGATCTCTCCTCTCGACACACACCAAGAATCACAACAACATTAAAACATTATATTATATCAAATATTCAAGAAACCATTTATTGTGGGATTTTGATTTTGACAAGAAACTACTACCCTCATGTCATATTGAAAATTACCTTTGTTTTGTTTGATCTACTCTTTCTATTTCTTTAATTAATTAGGTTTTTTTTTTTTTTTTTTTCATTCGGTCTAAACACTACAAGAATTAACATATTCAATTTTATGTATAATATATTTGTGAAAAAAAAAGTTGAATAAAGTTTTAATTAACTTTACTAAAAACGGTTGAAACGTCTTGAATTAATTAAGTTTCACCTCAAAATTAATTGACAATAAGAGAAGTAACTCATACAATTGTGAGATCCTAACATGTCCCCGATATCTATTTGGGTTTTATGAGCCTTGATACCATATTAGAGAATATGAGGTTCCACTTTAAAACTAATTGGGGCAATGAGGGGAATAATTCATATCTCTTATATATTGTTATGAGGTCTCCACTCTTTTCCATATGAGATCCCTAACATGCCCCCTCAAGATAGTTGCTTCTTTTGAGCTCACCAATCTTGAACTGGCTCCCAAATTTATTTTTTTGGACCGATACCTGTTTGAGCTTTAGGGGCTTTGATACCATATTAGAGAATATGAGGTTCCACCTCAAAACTAATTGGCAATGAGGAAAGTAACTCATATCTCTAATAAATGCTAACATGCTCCCTCAAGATGGTGCCTCTTTTGGGTTCACCAATCTTGAATCGGATCTCAATTTCATTTTTATTGGACCGATACCCATTTGAGCTTTATGAACTCTGGTACTATGTTAGAGAATATGAAATTCCACCTCAAAACCAATTGACAATGAGGGAAGTAACTCATACAATTGTGAGATCCTAACATTGTGATCCAAGGGTGAAGTGCCCAATTTTAAGGGTTCAAGCCTTAAGGGCCGCAACTAATCTTCGATGAGTGCTCGAGGAAAAACACTCCCAAAACCTTAGTTACATTGAGATTTTGATTGTTATGATCGTTCCTATTATGTTTTGGATTTAAGAGAGGTAAAATATATAAATCTTTTTTAAATTTCTTTTTCAATTTAATATTTTCCAACAAAAGCAGTAGTTTAGCAACATTAATGTATTCTCTTGATAAAAAAATCATAGGTTCGAATTCTTCTCACCCTAAAAGAATTAAATATATATATATATGCATGCATTTAATATTTTGCCTACTCTTTAATCAAAACGTTTTCTTTCTTTGTCTCTTAGTGAACCACAAAAATTGTTATATTGGTTTTTCGTTTTCGTTCTTTTTATTCTTTACTTGTAGATATTAGAGAATATGGGTTCCACCTCAAAATCAATTGGCAATGAGGGGAGTAATCCATATTTCTTATACTTGGACTCCCTCATATATGGTACCTCTTTTGAGCTCACCAATTTTGAATTGAATCTCAATTTCATTTTTATTGGACCGCTACCCGTTTGAGCTTGATGAGCTCTGATACCATATTATACAATATGAGTTCGACCTCAAAACCAATTGGTAATGAGAGAAGTAACCCATATTTCTTACAAAATGCTTGTAGGACTCTTCATTTTTCTAATGTTGGACAATTGTGAGATCCTAACCGTAGATATTCATTTTTTGCTCTTATTTAACTAAGAATGTTAGAATGGATCAGTGGCGCAATTGTTTCATTGTTTGGCTGTTAACCAATTCAACACCAGCGTCACAGGTTCGATATCGAGAATCGATATTTGTCCCCCGTTTTCCAATATTTACTAAAAAAATTAAGAATATTAATACCTTCTATCTAACATTTATGGTCCTCTTTCTCCAATTTATAATAACAAAAAATAAATACCTTCCAAAACTTCGTGTACTAAAACTTATCATTTAATAACCTCTTGTTCTAAGTAAATGAATAAAAATTAATCCAACATTTGGCTACAGATCAAAGTGTAGATATACATTAGCTTTGAAAAAGAAAGCAAAGTTGTTTTAAAAGTCAAAACGCATTTAAGAAGCCACACGTGAGGCTGCAGTCATAAAATACATTTATAAATTTGCCTCATTCTTCCACTGTCTTTTCCCATTAATATTCATTACACATTTTATATAAATTTCATTTCTGAAACCCCAAAGTTCATCACCCTCAAAAATCCCAAAACAAAAAATTCACCTTCTTCCTCTTCTCTTTTCTCAAGTTCCCATAACAAAAAAAAAAAAAAAATCTATTTTTATTTATTTTAATTTGCTGTTATTTCTTTACATACAAGTCTATAATTACCATTCTTTTTTTTTTTTTTTTTTTGGCTCTATTTCTTGCCTTTTAAGTACTCTCACTTTCTACTCCAACCCCTTCTTCTCATTAACATCTCTTTCTTCATCTTCTTCTTGGAATGCCTCAATGTCAAGAGATCAATGGTAAGTATAGATCATCGAATCATCGTTAAGGTTTTCGGGTATTTCCCGATCGATATTGATTGATTTCGTTTCGAATGATTTTGATTTTGGCAGGGAATCGGAGATCAAGAGGGAATTAATTGAAGGGTTTTATCCTAACTTAATGGGAAGAAGGCACATTTTGAATCCACCAAGTGGGACATTGAATACAATAACTCCATGTGCAGCTTGTAAGCTTCTAAGAAGAAGGTGTGCTCAAGAATGCCCTTTTTCTCCTTACTTCTCTCCACATGAACCCCACAAATTTGCTTCTGTCCATAAAGTTTTTGGTGCCAGCAATGTTGCTAAGATGCTCATGGTAACAAACCCTAATCCTAATTATTTTCTCTCTTCATCTCACCCATTCATTTTTGTTTTTGTTTTTGTTTTAATATCCGAAAAATTGAGGCCGTCCATCGGTAGACAACCTTTTGACCTTATAATTCATGAAGTTCAAATCCTAAAAACAACAGAGATTTTATGATTAAATTCAGTACTTAATTTATGAGAATTAGAAATGATGAAGATCAGACATCCTATCAATCATTTATAAGATAGTTAAATTACTCTACTTATTCTAATTTTAAGATGAAACATCAATAAGATAAATGAGCTATACTTTTCATTTTAATTGATTTTGAGATGTAACATAATTTCGAGCATGAAATTTTGGAGAGAGCATTTCTTGAAGATTTCAAATCTCGCCTCGATTAGGACGTCTTTTCTTCCATTAATTAGTCAGCTGAAAAGAAAGAAAAAAAAAAAAAAAAAAATCTTCAATATCAATCAACTATGAAGTGGAAAATTAACCCTCCTCTGAATTTGCTGAGTACTTCTGCGAAGTTGCTTATAGATCTACTGGTTGCTATTAATTTAATAAATGTAGATCTGATTGCTTTTATTTTTCGCCATGTCAGTTAAGAATAAGATATAGTTTTACTGTATTACGTACTATATATACATAAAATACATGGCCAAGTAGATCTCACTCACTGTAGTTTTGTCTTGCTAAATTTAATACATGGTTATTATTTAATATTATCTTTTGGCTGTATAAAGATATAATTGAATATAAGTTTGAAAATTTAATGTCGTTTTAGAAAACTATAGTTCAATCATAACATTTTAGAGTGTGAAATTCATCTTAAAACCAATTCGAAATTAGGAAAATAGTTCATACATTAATTATATATATGTCGTGGGATCTTCATTCATCTTGATTCTCAACATACCTTTTTAAAATATGGTATGATTCATCATTCTTAGGTCCTATTAAATTTTAGAGTGTTAGACCAATTTATATACACTTCAAATACTATTTTTATCAGATAATATGTAAGAAATTAATTCACATGGGGTAATAATTATTATGTATTGAACTCATAATCGATCTTTTGATTCTTCGGGATCTTCTTTATGATTTGGTCAGACCAACCTACAATCGTTTGATATATATATATATATTTTAATGAATTCAATAACATTTAAGGATTCGAACCCGTAGCCAACTGGTTACTTTATAATTTTTGTTTGGATTTAATAGACTCTATCATATTTTTCCTCTCAAAAATCAATAAATCATGAAAATAGTAATATCCTAAAAAAATAGGTGACCTAAATATTAATGCTAATGTATGTGTTTGAATATGAACAACACTATTTCTCTCCTACAAATGGTATATTTTTTTCCAACATGATTTGATATTAATAAGCAAAATGATTTGGTGGGAATTTTGTAGGAAGTACCAGAGAGTCAAAGAGCAGATGCAGCAAACAGTTTAGTTTATGAAGCCAATCTGAGGCTGAGGGATCCAGTTTATGGCTGCATGGGCGCCATTTCATCTCTTCAACACCAAGTTCAAACTTTACAAGCTCAGCTCACTACCATTAGAACTGAAATTTTGAAGTACAAATATAGAGAGGCTATAATCCCTTCTCCATCTCCTTCATCACACATCACTTTGATTTCGGCAACCGGCGGAGTCGTCGTTTCCGCCACCGCAACGCCGCCTGCAGCCCCTCCGACTCCCCCGCATTCTCAACCGCCTCCGCTCTCCCTTCCACCACCTCTTCCTCCACCGTCGTCCTCCATCTTTTCCCAGACAATAATCAGTAGTACTTCTGAGTTTAACCCTATCTCAACCCAACATATTTCTTATTTCGGTTGAATTTCCTCATGACTTGAATTCATTTTCGCTTTCGAGAGTAATTGATTAATGAGTAGTATGTGCGAGATAAATTATGGAAAAAAAAAAATTTCTCTAATTTCAATTATTTAGTACTCCTAATATTTTACAAAATTACTATGGTTGTTTGGATGGATAAAAAGCACTTTTCAATGCTTCCAAAGTTGTTTCAAACTCACTTTTTGAATAAATTTTCTTTTTTTAAAAAAACCCATGATTTTCCTTTTACTTTCTTTTAAATTTGTGTGTCTTTGTCTTTTAGCTAATATGTTAATTATTTGCATAAAGTACATGGAAAAAGGTGGCAGAAAAATAGAACTGACGGCGGCCGGCGGCGGTGGGCGGCGACGGTGGCTGAAATGAAACGTAAGACTACAGAGAGTGTTTGAGAAAAAAATTGAAATTGACTAAATAAATAGTCAAATGTGGCACATGCATGGGGTTTAGTCGGTGTTTTGTTTAATATTATTATATAATATTAATGATTTAATTAGGTAATTATATTTGTCTGAACACAAGATTTGTAAATGGGTTAATTGATTGAAGCGTTGTTTTTTCTTTGTTTCACACACCCCCACATTTATTTGATTTCCTATATTTAATTTTGTGTTAATTTTGGTTAATCTTTTGGTTGAGGTTGGAATTAGTTAAACTTATGCCATGCATGTTGACTTTATACTTCTCGAATTTCTTTGGAATCATCTAGCATATATATAAAAGTGTATAATCCTATTTAAATGAACTTTGACCAAGTAATCTACGATTAAATAGTTTTATAAAAATAATAGCATTACAATATTTAAATGAACTCTGATATTTTAGGTAAGTAATTCGATTTGAACTCGTTCAAAATTAAATATTCATTTTTCCTTTTTCATGTCTTATTGTCGTGGACCAACATATAATACTTAGTTGTAGTAATATTCTAACCCGGCACAAATAGATTCTATTTGCTCTTAAATTGATGAACTAAACTAGTATACTCAAAACTGTTGTATTAACTAAGTTGTAATTGATATATTTTCTTAACATACAACCTTTAAATATAGTTATTGTACTAAAAAACTTAATAGATTGGCTAGTTTACAAGGGTAAGCTTGGGGCGGCTCTTTTTTTTTTTTTTCCTTTTTTTTTTGAAACATTTTTCCTTCTTTTTTTTAGATATGGTATTCAATCACGATCAGCTTTATTTAGCAACCAAAACCAAATTTATCACACCCTATGTCACATATAAAATAGATGGGTGTATATTTTCTCTCACCTTACATATTTCCATAAGTTCATGTAGTTAAATTTAGTGTAACACTCATAAAAGTAAGACAACTATCAATTAAACTTATAAGGATTCATCAATCTTGACCAAGTATATGGGGTTAATTTTGTAACAAGTATTTTAAAAGTCCAATACTTCCAATTTCAATTTTTAAAGATAAAAAATCTACATAATATAAGATTGAGGGAAATAATTTCCCATCATCAAGTTGAACATTTTATTATCTTCCCAGAGAAAAATCGAGCAACATAAGTAAAAAAAAAAGAATCACCAAAGAAGCTCAAAAACTTACTAGCCAATCTTGGGTTAAGTCAATACTCGATTAAGAGGTTAGAGATTCGATTCCACCTACCCTACATGTTAACAAGAAAAAGAGATCAAAGACAGGGCTAAAATATAACATATTCCAAAGAGTTGAGGGTGAAAACAGCATCTAGAGCAATTCGTTTCTTGAGTTACGAACTATGAACATGAACTTTACCAGCTTCACTATACACACTACTAACTTGAGTGATTATTATTATTTACATTGCCTATGCCTCACAAAAAAATAACTATACAGAATTGTATCGTCTACTCCGAGTCGGATGATTTAGCCTCCTCCACTAGCAGCTCAAATGCATCTACTTCTGAAAAATATGCCTTTTGCTGCTCAACAAATTCCCGTGGAAGCTCAATCTTTGCATCTTCCCCATATTTTGTGGTATGCTGCCTCTGCCAAAAGAAAAGAAGAGAAAAAAAAAAAAAAACTACTCATCATAAATTAATTTGTTCAACTATGATTTATGATTTTCAGCAGATGTCTGCTACCAAATGATAAATGGGAAATAAAAGTGACTTTTTCTCTTTTTGGATAACCGAGAATCAGAGCTTCACCCTATTACATACAAGGGGTACCGGCATCCGTCCATAGGCCTGGACCCAATAGAGAACACGAGATTTTACAATAAAGTTCAACGGTAGGTTTTGGATAAGACATCCAAAAAAACAACCCTTGGAAACCACAAGCCTCACTCCTTGGGGACTGACACGGAAATAAAAGTGACTTTTAACTACACAATTAGTCAACTGTCATCAAATTAGTGAACCTTAGACGACCAAAATTGAGGTGCAATGATTTTGATAGCTAAGACCTGAGAGTAGCTAAGAGGAGGGCAGTGTCCACCGTTTCATTCTAAGTATTTACTATTCTTCATGAAGACACAAAAGCCAATCTCTGATCAATATTAATCCCGTAGAAGACATAAACAAAAGTTGGTAAAATATTGCATAAACCAAGACTATGTATGTATACCGTTCATAAAAACTAATTAATCAGGAACAGAGCTCATTAATTGTGGTCTAGACTCTAGATAAGCACAAGATAACATCACATTTCTTAGAGAAAGGTCAGAACACATTTTTTCTGACAAAGAATAATCATCGAATTCAAGTCTAAATAAGCAAAGGAGCAAAGACAAGGATAAAATATGGCCCAAGTTTAGATTGATAGATAAGAAAATTGCCAGTGCTAAAAATTTCAGACGGACCTTTTTACAAGGAACAGTCCTCGCTTTGGAAGTGCTACAGTATTCATCTCTTTCCTCGGCCCTACATAAAAGTAAGCGAGCAATTTACAACCAGATGAGTAATAAACTGTAAATGAGAGATTAGAATTTTGAAGACAAACTTTATTGACTCATTAATCCATATCTTTAAAGAAACATTGTAGCATTGATATTATTATCACTGGTGCCCAACTATCCTGAATTTATCATTTTCCATTTAATTATAAAATAATAACAAAATTAGTCGCAGTAAAGAAGCCAAACAATCATTCAAATACAAAGATGAAAGCCTCACAGTCTTAAGCTTTCAATCCTAAAGCAGTCAAACAATTGAGGCTCAATCAACATACTGCCAAAATAAAATGGAAAACGAGTTGACAAATCCTGATTTAGGTAGTGCAATTTTTCTTTAACGTAGATAAAGTTGGCAGACTAACCGGAATGCTAATTGTTTATATGGTTAGATTTTGCTTCAAAATTAAAAGCAGCACATAAACCAGGATAGATAAAGATAACAGTTTATTTTTTTCCTAAAGCAGGGCAGAAGCAGGCCATATATTTTGTCTTTTGATAATCAAGAATCGGAACTGCATCCCATTGCAACATGGGGCAACTGTGCTGGTCAAAAGGCGGAGAGATAACAAGAAATTTTACAATTAAACCTACTCGTGGATTTTGTATCTAGGACCTCCAAGGGAGCATACCTTAGAGACCCAAGCCTCTACCAATGAGGTCGCCTCTTGGGGACGGGCCAAGTTGATAATTACTGGCACTGCAGAAAGCAGACAAATTGCTTCTTTGAAACTTAACAACCATTGAATTCAATTCCACACATAGATGGCATGGTAACAATCTCATTATGCATTATGAACCCATGACTAAATCCCTCTGGTTTCATAAATTCAATCCATTAAGCGCATCAGAGATTTAAAAGTGCAAATAGATAAAGTTTCAAAAGGGAGAAAAATTGCAAAGAGTTTTACCTAGTTTGAATTTTTGATGCGGTAGAGAAAATAAACGGTGTAACTTCTATCTCAAT
This sequence comes from Sechiopsis laciniata, assembly GCA_037833695.1. Lineage (NCBI taxonomy): Eukaryota > Viridiplantae > Streptophyta > Magnoliopsida > Cucurbitales > Cucurbitaceae > Sechiopsis > Sechiopsis laciniata. The sequence goes on along the minus strand of JBBMKA010000026.1, from coordinate 14,162,387 downwards.
GCTCTTCCTTTTATTCGTAGGGTTCCTTCGACTGTAGAAGGACTGAGGTTCAGAAACAGGATCTGTTCCTGAATCCAAAGCGTAACATGTTATCCAGAGTTCAAGCCATGGAAAAATTGAATATAAGGAATCCCAGCTTCTTATCCTGTTTCATATAACCATACTAGCCTCCCACAGGCAGAAATCTCAACTCCTCACAATAACTTAACAAATCCCTTCATCTCTTTGTAAAACAAAAATCTCAACTCTCCACTATTTCATGATTATAACAATACTAGCCTAATAAATAGTTGAAGATCCCTTTCGTAATCCCTTTTATAATCCCTTAATCTCTGTGTAATTTCATATACCAGTGAAACTGTTTCTTATCCAAAAAACAACAAATCCCACCTATTTAAAATTCTTAACAATCCCCAAAATAGCTTGTACTTCATCAATTCTAAAGTGGTATTTTACTATTTTCAGTAAACTGAATTCCTAATTTAAGGAAAAACAAAGGAAGTAAGAGTTATTGAAGCAAACCAAAAGAATCAAAGACCAAACACCAAAATCACAAAAACCAGAAAGCACAATTACCTGAAGTAGATGGCAAATCAGCACGACGCAAAGGAGTGGAAGCTTCTACGATAGGAGGCCGACTAGAACTAGGTTCTGTAGGAAGAGAATCGAAACTAGGGTTTGTTTTCTTAGGAGGAAAATCATAGCTAGGGTTTGGAGCTTGCAAATTAACGGATGTAGATATAGATACAGCACTTGATTCGCCTTTCTTCTTAGTGTTGACAGTATGTTTAACCGCGGATTTGATTACACGTTTTCGAGGTTTGATGGCGGCGGAGAGATTCGAAGCCGACGATTGCGAGGAGAGGACGGTGTTGGTACAATCGGAGAGGGGTTTTCGAGCTCTGAGATTTCGTTTCTGGGATTCCATCTTCTACTTCTTTTCAATTCACAGAGGGAGAATAAATTGTTCTCTAATCTCCATGGTGAAGAACAGACGATGAAGAACTTGAACGGAGAAAGTTGGTGGCGGCAGCGGCAGCGGCGGTGGCGGTGGCGGGAAAGTAGTGCCGAACTTCAAACTTCGACGGGAAGATTCCAGTGTTATTTAGCCGTGAACTGAACTGAACTTTGCGCTTGTAAGGAAATCTTCTAATTGGCGTCCAAAGGCCCAACATTGTGGGCCTTACTTTTTGGGCTCATTCATTTAAACAAAATTATGGGCCTCAGTATCCCAATATGAGTTTTTTTTCGGAAATGGGAAGGATTGTCTACATTTTGGAAAATAAACCATCAAATATCTACTTATTTTTTGCATTTAAATTTATATCTACTTGGAAGAGAGAGAGATTTTTACTCCACATAATGTCCATCCATATTCTACTAGGTTACCTAATTAATAATCAATATTGTTTTTAAAAAAATCCTCCACACAAGCCTACATTTGAGGAGACATTTAAAAAAATTTGAAAAAATTAAAATTAAAATTTGGAAAAATTCGTGAAATAACCTACATTCAAGGAGATTTCTTCTCCCATAATCACCTTCAATATCTAATTATTTTATTTTGAATATTTTATTCCATTTTAATGGGATTCAAATTAAGTTACTTTAAAAAAAAAAAAAAAATCAGATTTTATACGGAAGAACCACTATATCTCATATTTTATTGCTAATTCAAATTAAAATTTGAAAAAATCTCTATATAAACAATATTGAATGACAGAAAGATGAATTTGTAGGGAAAAAAAGTTATGTTGCATAACCACATTCCACCTCATCGGTTGAAAATCAGAATTCTACGAATCTTTCCTTCAACGTTGACAGTCTCCACACTCATGATCATTGTTGAAGATCATAATTCTACAATCTACCTGTTCTACACATTTGCAATTCTCCATAAATTTCACATCGCAAGGATTTTGGTTCTACAACAATATGGAGGGTCACACCCATCCAGTTGTCTTCAATGGGGTATGAGATGAAATGGATATCTACTCCAATTATAAGACGGTGATGATTGAAATAACATACGGTACAACAATTAGTTAACTTATCGATTTAGTTGTATTTGCGCTTGATATTGGCAAAAGTTTGACCAAAACCATAATGTGCAGCGGGTTTTCCAGTGCAATATATAACAGTTGCTTCATCCTTGGAGAAAATGTACTCGTACACACTGAGACGTACAACGCAAAAAACTTTGATATCCCAGTTGTGTTAAAAGTTGGGCTTGTGTTGTCAAACAAGGATGAGTTGAAGAAGTTTTTATGCAAACTAGTATTGAGCCGGAGATACTAGTCTTGAGGTGTCATAAATATGTAAGGATTTGTACTTCTGGTCAACATAATAGACACATGAGGTTGCAACGACAACTATTTCTTTCATGCGTGGATGATAATGCAGATTTACCCAATTTCTTGGTAGGAGAAGTTTCAATCGGTGGGTCATGGCAGTCGGGGGGAAAGCTTGCTCTTATGGTGTGGAAGAGGATAGAACTTCACACACACTGGCAGATGTATTCGATTGTACTTCTTTAGGGATGGATGGATTTTGATTTTTGTCTCTTTTGTATTTTAGAAGTATATCGAAAAATTCTCAACACTCAAGAACTGTGAAGCTCCATCTGCCAATAATAATTATGCTTTGTGCATGTACAATATACATTTAATTATTTTTTTTTTATCTCAATACAAAAATTTAACCGTCATTCAAAGGCGACTATATGTATGCATATGTAAACGGCTGGATAAACGTTTGGAAGAGATTCCGAAAATTATTTTAATTTTTTAATTTTCTTTTTTTTTTTATCTTCAACTAATTTTTTCATCGGCATAGATTCTGTTATAGTTTTATTTTTAAAAAATTTTCAAATTATCAAGGAGTTTGTTAGAATGTATCTATATTAAGATTATCAAACAAATTAAAAAAACAAATTCACAAAAAGGATAAAATTGTCATTTACAATATATTCATTTAATTACTAAATTCCATAATACTAGATTTAGACATAAATTTACACAATTTAGAAAAGTAGACATTTCATGTTTATTTTATAAAAAAGTAGACATTTGCCCAATTACCTTATTTTTTTTAAAACAATTGTAATAGATATGTTATTCTAACAAAATAATTATAAAGGTAGTTAAATTTTAAATTTTAAATATTTTATTAATCAGTTTTAATATTTAATAATATAATATTATTATTCATGTTTATGACTATAGTTGCTATTTTTTAAAAAAGATATCATATTTTGAATTTGACTAATTTGGTAAGTTTTTTTTTTTAATATAAAATTTAAATAATTATAACAGTTAAAAAATATATATTTTAGTCATAGAAAAATATGAAAATATTTAATTTGATTAAAGTCTATCAATTTTAAGTTTTAAAATTTATTAGTTTTACTTGATTGAAGTAGATCAATTTGACTGGATGAAATCCACTTTTGCTATATTTTAATTATTTTTTCTAAAATTTTGATTCATCTAGATTTTTTTACATTTTTTTGCCGCTGTTGAAAAATCCTCTAAAATTTATATTTTTACTAATAATTTGGAAGTTAGAGATATGATTCTCCCATTAAACATAAAGAACCTATTTATAGTGGTCTCCCAAATCGTGAAATTGTTTTTTTTTTATTTTTTTGTATATAGAAGTTGATTTCACAAAATAAGCTTATTTGATCCACCCTTTTGACTTTAATGATAAATCATCAAAATATCTCACATAGTTCAAAATAATTGAGCAAAAATCTCGAATTATTTTTTCTATTTTTCAATATTATTATACATTTGTGAAACTTATTACTTTTAGTACATAGTTTACGATAATTTAAGAAAATGAAAAACATATATGCCAAACGTTTGTTTACAAATCTAATCAATTTGAAACTAAGTTTACATTGTGTCTAGTAGTTGACCTACATATCATATTGATGCAACCACATCAAAGTTTAAAAACTAGCTTTTAAAGTTTATATAAATTACTTCAAACGATACTCTTGTGTTATAATTTATTTTTATGTGAAAGGTCATTGACATGTTAGTGTGATTGTTTCGTGATAAGTCGGTTCAAAATCATAGACGAAGTGATATCCTCTATATAGAGTTTAGAATTTAATTTTTAATACTCTTAAACATGTATATATAAATTAAGAAAATATTAATAAGAATAATAAGTGATCCATATGCCAAGAGTAGTTCAGTGACATCAATATATATCCAATGACCAAGAGGTCATGAGTTTGAATTCCCAATTGTTATAACCTCAAAAAAAAAATCCATGTAACTAGTATTTTGTAAGACTCAATAACTAAGTGGTTATTAAACCACTTGGTTAAATAAAATAAAATAATAATTAAGTGGTTATGAGTTGAAATTTCTCCGACCTAATTATGATATATATATATATATATTTTTTTTTTTTTGAAAAGTTGCTTTTCAAATAAAATAAATTCTACGAATAATTAACTAAAAAGAATTTATAAAAATAAGTGAAAAGACGTGTTTGCCTCAAAGGTATTGGGTGTGATGAGGTTGGAAAGTCCTTTTCCACTCCCAACCAATTTTTATTCTCTCAAATCTTTTGTTTATTTCTCTCATTTGCCCATCTACCCCACCCAATGTTCTCACAACTCTAAGGACATAGTTGTCATTTCACTCTAATCACAAAATTTTGAATCATGAAGAACCCAATTTAGGCAATCATTAAATTAGATTCTCTTATATTATAAGAGAATAAACCAAACAACTCAATTTCCAATTATTCAAAAAAAAGAAATAAGTTGGAGCACCAAATAAATATAACAACCCAATTAAAAAAAAATTGGAAAAAAATATTAAGAAAAAACAACAACAACCTCTTTTCTGTTTATTTAAACGCAAGACATTTGTGTTTCAAATTCAACTCCATCATCTTCTCCCTTTTGATATGGATTGTTCAATTTGTAGCTCATTGCCGGTGACATTCCGGCCGCCGCGAAATACAATTTGTGGGTCGTGTCACGACGGAGCAAAGTGTTTGATAAATTTGATAAACAATCTTCAAAATGATCAACCAATGAATAAAGTTACTATGAAAGCCTCTATTTCTCCACTTGGTTTTTCCGTTAAGGTAAGTTTTTCCTTTCTTTTATCACCGTTTTAGATTTACTATCTAACCAAACAATATTGAAAATAAAAGAAAATTATTAAAAAAAAATTAAGTAAATAGTCATGAATTCATAATCTCTTAATTCTTCTATATTCTTTTTCGACAAATATTTGTTGACTCTATCTTTTTTTCCTATTATATTTTCAAACTAAATGTTTGAAATTATATTACTTTTTAGCGAGTGAAGCTTCTATTTAATTTATACGTTTTAAGTTAAGTGTAAATTATATGTAAAGGTAGAAACATACTTTTCCCTTAGTTTGATTATTGATTCTAAATTTTATGTAATTTTTATAACTAAACATGGAAACAACAATAATAATAACATTTTTCTAATCAACTTCGCCAGACACTAGCCAATGCTTCAAAATGGGTAATAGACATGAAAAACAGAGAAGAAGAATTAGAAGAAAAGATCAAATTCCTCAGTGAGTTCGCCGCCGCATTCCGCCACCGGATTCACACCGATATCGAACTCAAGCCTGGCTCCGCCACCTCCCCTCCTATTCCCGCTCACAGAGCCCTATTGGTAATTCAAATTTCAATCCCCTTTCCCAATTTCAACGTCCACCCAATTCAAATCCTCAACAATCCATGAACATAAATTACAGGCCACAAGATCAGAAATCTTCAAAAACCTTCTCGATTCAGACGACTGCAAGGCCGCTCCAATGGACGCCATCACGCTGCTGGAGTTAAGCCACGACGAGCTCGACTCGCTCCTCGAGTTCCTCTACGAAGGCGATTTGTCGGAAGAGAAAGCGGAGAAGCACGTGTATTCACTATCGGAGGCGGCGGATAAATACGAGATCCCGTATTTGCAGAAGTTCTGCGAGAGGTACATGTTGAGATCGCTGAATTGCGAGAGCGCTCTTGATGTGTTGGAAATTGCAGAGGTTTGCTCGTTGGGAGCTTTGAAAGAAAGTGCATTGAATTTTATAGTTGGAAACATGGAGGAGATTGTGTTTTCGTCTAGATTTGAAGAATTTGCGCTCAAGAATCCTCATCTTTCTGTGCAGATTACTAGAGCTTCGTTAATGGATATTAAGAAAAACAGACCAAGTTCTGGTTGACATATAAAGAAAGTTATTGTTATTATTATTATTATTTTATAGGTTTCTGTTAAGAATTTTATAGTGAACTCTTTTTGTTTAATTTTGAGTTTTAATTGATATACATTTTAACTACTTTAATATGTATATAGTGAATAATAGAGTAAATTACAAATATGGTCTTTACCTTTGAAAAAAAGATGGAATGTAGTGGGGGAGAGTTCAAAAAATGTGAAGAACCAATTAGATTAGTAGTTTAGCAGCATCCATGTACATGAAATTTTAGATAGGTTCGAGTCTACACTCCAATTGTTGTAATTTCAAAATTTATATATATATACATACGAAGAAATTCTATATTATTCGTCAATACGTTAAACTTTCTTATATAAGAAAATAGCTAGGTTAAAATAAAGAAAGATTTACTAAGAAAATTTCACCAAATGGTGGATAGTGCATTAGTTTTGGTTGATTGTAATTCAATTCCATCATAAAAATTGATATTTGACAAATTTAATTTATATGCTTTACGAAATCATGTGTTAATAGTGATGATGTGAGTTAACTCACTAGCGACAATATTATCTATGGCAAATCATATGAAATTAACTATAATTTTTAAAATTATAAAAATTAAACTCTAACTTTTTTATAACTGAATATTTATAACACATCATTCCTAAAGAAAAATGCCATTCATTGTGTCTCCATTTTTCTCCTCACCATAGATAACCAAACTATGAATAATGCCTACCATATGTGCATTAGTTTAGTTTTGAGCCAGACAATAAAAAATCTACTAAAAGAACATAAAGACACAATTTTTCACAAACTAGTGATCAACTGAAACTTTTACGTAAGTGTTGGGAAAATAATTTCTAAATAGATGACCATCATGGATTGAACCTATCACTTTAAATATTTCAAGATCCTCTTTGACCACTAGGCCACTCCGTAATAGTTTATGAATAAAGTTGCCTTTAAGGCATAGTTAAAAATTTGACTAAGAACTTGAAAATAACCACCAACTCTTACACTAAAATTGGAAATTTAAAACTCCCTGATTCTAATCATAGTCTTATTGTTGTTGTTCCCTCCTGTTCTTTAAGAATAATTGTTGGTTTCAAGTTTAGCTTAATTGAAACTCACATATTAAATCTTCTCTAATAACTAATACATATTCATAAATAATATTATGATAATTTCTCATAGAACATAAACAAACTTTTTATTAAGAATATAAAATGAGAAAAAAGTAAAATAAAAAGAAATAGCAAACCAAGTTAAATAAGAGAAAGCTTATGAGAGAAGCCTTCCAACTTGACAGAATCAATCCTTTGAGCAAGAATGTTGGATGTCTTGAAATATGCCATGATTTTCTTGTCCACTAAAGTTCACACAATTGTTCATCGCCAACTAAAATGTTTCGGAGAGAACCAAAATGTAAGAATTCTATCAGACAAGTACAAAGACCAAAAAGTTTTCGTCTATCATACGGATTCAATGTTTTTATCTTGTTCTCCATCTCGATTGTCCACACAGACTTATTCAACCAAAACAAGTCTTCATTTATTCGAACGACTATCTTTCCATCATCCGTGGCTCTAAGAAGTTCAAATGATTTAGACATAAAATCACCGCAAGTAATAAATTCTTTAATCCAAGAATCTTTGACTTGCATCCTCCACAGTTGAACTTGAGATGACTCATATATAAAAAATCGTGCATAAATGGTGCCATTAAATGGTTGAAGAAAGGCTTTTGGGGGAAGCGCCAACTTCCAACACAACAACTACTTCAAAACTTTCAGTTTCAACATCAAGAGCATATATAGCCATGACATACTCATTTTCTTTGTCTTTCCCAAGCCAATAGATGACTCCATCCATATAAACACCATGAGATGTAAGATTTAAGAGAAAAGACAAGGAAACAGTGATCCATTGATTATGGTTACTACCAAACCTTAAAATCTTCATATAATACTCATATTCGGGTCGATAGGGTCCTGGTGCTAAAAACAATTTATATTGTTTGGTCTTAGGGATGAAACCAAATCTGTGAAAGAAGCCAATATAAATATTAGCATGAGTCGTAATTGGAAAGAACTCATGAGTCATTGGAGGAGACTGACGACCAATGTCAATGCCACCATTATCAAGAAATAAAAGGTCATTGCAGCAACGGAAAATGCTAATCAACTCGGTAAGAGGTCCAACAAGGGTGCATGAGGCAACAAAACTCTAGGTATCAATATCGAAACAATGAATCTTAGGATTGCGGAACCAAGGTTTAAAGTTAGAGGGACCGTGATCATAGGTACCATAAATGATTGCTTTTCGAGAGGAAGTTGTAGCATACTCTAAAATTAAAAAATTCCATGATTTACAAACTAACCTACATGCAGGCAAATTGGAGATGATTGGAAGTTTCGAGAATATAGCCGAAGCAATTCGCAATGGAAAGGTAAGCCCCCACTTCGTTAGCTTCTCCAATTCCATAGTTGCTATATCACGGATTCTTTTCAAAAAAAAAAAAAAAATCGAATTGAATTAGGGTTTCACGATCGAATGCCTTTTTATAGCCATCTTAAGGATTTAAAAAAAAAAAGAGCGAAAAGCAAAGTAATTAATGGATAAAACAAAACATAACTGACCTTAATTAGTGTCACCAATTATTTTAACTAAATGTTATTGATGAAAATTATTAAACTTCGAATGCATTTTTGTATAATTCATCATAGCTAACTTACTTTTTTTTTCCATGCGTGCTTTTTTTTTTTCATAGAAAATTTAACATTTGAAGGAATATTTTGGTTTTGAATTATTTATAAAAACGAAATTTTAACATTTGAAGAATTATTTTAGTTTTTTTTTTTTTTTTTAATTATTCTTTTAAAATCTCCGCACAAGAACATAACAGTAAAACAACAAATCCCTATCATCTCTTTGTAAAACGGAAATCTCAACTCTCCACTATATTTCATGATTTATAGCGCCTATGCTGGCCTTATAAATAGTTGAAGATCCTTTTGAACCAAATCCCACCAATTTAAAATCCCTAAAATAGCTTGTACTCCTTCAATTCTAAAGTGGTATTTCAAGTAAACCGAATTCCTATTTTAAGGAAAAACAAAGGAAGTATGATGAGAATCGATCTCTATTACGATATCAAAATAACAAAATTTCAAGATAAACCAAGTTGAAGGTACTCGGACCCTCTAATTCTTGAGATTACTCAAGACCCAATATCAAAATGGCATAACACATTTGATACCTCTTCCATACACAATCCTCTCTATTTATAACTAAAAGCTTAACCCCTAAACTATCTTTAATACAACCCTATCAAAATCAAAATAACACAGCCAAAAAAAGCACAATAACCGAGTAGAACTATTGATGGTTGTTCCCTCCTGTTTGTATCAAATCTCACCTATTTAAAATACCCTATATTATTGTTGTTTGTTCCCTCCCCTTTTAAAGGAATAAATGTTGAATTTTCCTTTTCTACTTCTACCTTGATGTTGTTTTGAAGCATAGTAACTTAAAATTTGATGTCTCTTATAGCAAATACATACATATTCATTATAATATCATGATAATTTCGCTGAAGAGTTTGGTGGAACATAAACAAATTTTCATTGAAAATAAGAAAGCAGAAAAAAAAAACTGTCTACAAAACATAAGAACAGAAAAGTAAATTGAAAAGAAATACAAAACCTAGTGCAAAGCAGCTAAAAAGATTAAATAAAGACAAAGCCTTCAAACTATTGACAGAATCAATTCTTGAGCAAGGATGTTAGATGTTGGATATCTTCAAATATATCATGGTTTCCTGTCCACTAAAGTTCAAATAACGTGTTGCTCAACTGTTTATCACCAAACTGTTCATCGCCGGCTTATCCCCAGCCAGAATGCTCGACAAAGAACCAAAATGTAAAGTTTCTATAAGACAAGGACAAACATTATAAAATTGTCGTCCATCAGATGGAATATTCAATGTTTTTATCTTGTTCCCCGTCTTGAGATGGATCGTCCTTGCAGACTTATTCAACCAAAACAAGTCTTTGTTTATAAGAATGAATATCTTTTCATTTTCATCACCAGAGGCTTTAAGAAGTTCAAATGATTTACGGGCAATGTCGCCGCAAACAACAAAATCTTTAATCCAAGAATTTTTTACTTGCATCCTCCAAATTTGAACTTCAGAGGACTCATATATAAAAATTTGTGCATTAATTGTACCATTAAATAGTAGAAGAAAGGCCCGATTGGGCTTAGCGCCAACTTCCAACCTAGCAACAACTTCAAAACTTTCGGTTGCAACATCAAGAGCATATATAGTCATGGCGTACACATCGTCATCTCTACCAAGAAAATAGATGACTCCATCCATACAAACACCATGACATTTAATATACAAGGGAAAAGGCAAGGAAACATCAATCCATTGATTAGGGTTCCTACCAAACCTTAAAATCTTCATATAAGACATAGGTTTGGGATAGTGTCCGGGCACTAAAAATAATTTGTATTGCTTGGTCTTAGGGTCAAAACCAAATCCGTAAAAGAAGCCTATATAAATATCTACATGAACAGGAACCGGAAAGAACTCATGAGTCATTGGATTAAATATGACCAGAGACTGCCTACCAATGTCAACGCCACCATTCTCAAGAAATAAAAGGCCATTGCAATAACAGTAAAGGTTAATATACTCGGTAATAGGTCTGACAAGGGTACATGAGGCAACGAAACTCAAGGTATCAATATCGAAACAATGAATCTTAGGATTTTGAAAATAAGGATCAAAGTAAGAGGGTTTGTGATCATTGCTAGCGTAAATAATAGCTTTTCGAGAGGAAGTTGTAGCATACTCTAAAATTAAACGATTCCATGATTTAGAAACTAACCTACATGCAGGCAAATTGGAGATTGGAAGTTTCGAGAAGATAGCCGAAGCAATTCGCAATGGAAGTGAAATCCCCCAATTCGTTCGCTTCTCCACTTCCATTGTCACTAAAAAGTATCAGAGATTTTGATTAGGGTTTCACGATCGAATGCCTTGTTATAGCCATCTTACGGATTAAAAAAAAAAAAGAGCGGAAAGTAATTAAAGAAAGAAATTAGCCACCATAATCAAAACATTAAAAAGTAAAAAATTCAACATTTTGTCAAAGAGTAAAAATACCTACCTTTTTTTATTACACGAATTTCATTCATAAAAGAAAGGAAAAAAAAATGAAACTACCATAAGTGGCCTCCATCAGAGTAGGAAATAAGTTTTTTTTTGGATTTTTTGTTTTAAAAATTAAAACTTCTAATACGAGTGGTTGGTTACATGGTTATAAGGGGCAAGATGAGATTTATAAAAAAATATTTTCTTTAAATAAAAATACCGAAATATGATTACTAATAAAAAAGGGATTTTGAATATATATATATATATATATGAATTTGCTTTTGAAGTATCGAGTTAATTTTGGCAACATATCACAATATGGAGTTTACCTTATAAATCTCTTGAACAAATTACTTATGTCAACATGGTGGAATCTTAATCAAAGTTCAAACAAATGAGTTGAGCTACGTGTTTGTGTTCCAAATTCAATTCAATACAACAGTACAACAATATTCGGTTAAAACTCATCAACAACTCAAGTTTAACCATACATACTGGAACCTAATAGAGACAACTGAGGTTCAAACAGTTTCAACAAGGTATAACAATTCAACTAAACAACAGGGGTAGCTTTCAGTTTCTAATTACCACTCAAGATTATTCTAAAGCTCTAATAGATCAACAAGTCAACTGTCAAGCATTTTATAACTATTTAGAATTTATCTATAACTAATTAAAGTAGTCATCCAATCCATTTGAGATAGAAAATAAGTTGTACAACTCCAGCAGCAGACTCAATATCTCATACAACTCTATAAATAAAGCATTCATGTATAACAATAAAGACTAGTGTGCAAATCCAGAGAATTAGAGAAGTGTATAGTATACTCATTATGTGTTTTTTCTATTTTGTCAATTGGTTCTTTGTGATGCTCAACATTGTTCATATACAAAATAGAAAAGACAATTAGTTTAATAAGCATATATTCTGGATTCAAAGAATTAAAGTAAAATTAGGAAAAGCAAATTAAGAACAAGCAATCATCCTTTTTCCTTCTATTGTTTTCTACTAACTTGTTTGTAAGTGAAATACATGTACTCAAAGAAAAATAAGAATACAACAAATTAGTAGAGAAAATAGAGTCTACAAAGAAAGCAAAGAAATTATCAATTTTGGAGTTCCAAGTAAGTGTCTCTGTTCTTTAGTTTTTTTGTTTGGAAATTCATATTGGCAAGTTGTTATAGTAGAAAAGAAATGAGGGCAAAATTGTCCAAAACAAGTCGATGACTCTCAAACTTTGGGTTGTGCAATAATGGGCTAAGTTAAGTGATTTAAATTCCTGTTTTGCCTTTTGGGCCTAATTCATTTTTCAATACTTTTCCTCAAAATTTGTTGATTTTCACGTAATAATAATAATTGACACCCTTTTGAGTGGTAAACACACAAGAATTCATAAAGATTCTGGGGATGGCAAGAAGTTCAAAAGCAAAATGAAACAAATCCCAAAGTCCAAGTTCTAAGGCTGCTTGAATGGACGACATCATATTGCCGGACTCGAGCCACGGCGAGCTGAAATCGCTCCTCGAGTTCCTCTGCAACACTGATCTATTGAATGAGAAAGTGGAGAAGCATGCATGTGTATTCATTGTCTGGGTTTGAAGAACTTGCGCTCAAGAATCCTCATTTTTATATGCATATTACTAGAGCTTCGTTAATGGATGTTAAATAATATAGAGCAAGTTCAAGTTGATGCCATACAGAGCAAGTTGTTTTTGTCTGCTTTTGTGTTTTAATTAATATTTATTTTAATTACTTGAACAAATATGGTGAATTATAGAGTACATTATAATTTTGATCTTTTAAAAAAAAAAAAAAAAAAGAAAAAAAAAAAAAAAAAAAAAATTGAGTAGCTGAAGTTAAAAAAAAAAAATCCAAATCTAGTTTCAATAATTTTAAAAATTGAAATTTAATTTAAAATTTTAGTCATTTTTGTTTGTACGAAAATTAAATAAGTGAGAGTTAGTTATTTATGTATTAATAACGACGTGAGTTAACTATTTAGTTGGAAAAACAATAGATATATTTATCAATACATACTTAATTTGCCAATAATTATAAATGATAATAACTATTTTTTAATTTTTATCAAATCATATAGAGTTAAGCTATACTTTTTTAAACTATAGAAACTAAATTTAATCTAACTATTTTTTTAAACTATAAGACTAAATATTTATAAATACATCCTTCATAAAAAAAGTGCAGTTCATTGTATCTGCATTTTTCTCCAAAATTTCATGACGGAACAGCAAAAAACAAGAAGTTTTTGTATAATACCTATCATATTGGTCTAGATTTTGACCAAGACATTGATAAATCGATTAAAAGAACATAAAGATACGATTTTACACAAGCTAAGTGATCAACAAGGCTTGACAACTTGCTAGATATTTTCCAACGTGCAAGATCAAGTTGGACATTTGTTTAGGAACTTGAGCAGAACAAGCAATTCCTACATTAAAATTAGAATTAGAAAAATTAGTAAAAATCTCTTCAAGGATAATTGTTGGATTCCCCTTTCATACTTCTACCGAATGTTGTTTTGAAGAATAGCAGTAAATTATTTAATTGATTACGTTTAGTAATTTTAGGTTTAATTTAAGTGATCAACTTACATACTAATTAATTATATTTTATTAGATAACTGTCAATAAGAACAATAACTAAGCGACATCAATATGTACTCAATAACTATGAAGTAATGAGTTCAAATTCAAAAAATATTTTCCTAGATAACTCGCATATCAAATCTTTATATTAACATTTGTTGTCCTAACGAAATAAAATTAATTTTAATTTTAAATTCAAATTTGATGTCTAATAATTTACATACATATTCGTTATAATACCATGATAATTTTTCAAAGAAATTGGTGAACATAAACAAATTTTTTATGAAGAATATAAAAAGAGAAAAATAAAACCTAAGAACAAAAAAGTAAAATAGCAAACGGGTAGAAAAAGCAGCTTTAAAAAACTTAATAAAGACATGTTAATGGTTACAAATCTCCCGAAAAAAGCCATGATCAAATAGTTTAGGTGAGAAAGCTCATGAAAAAAACCTTCAACTTGACATAATGGTTCTTTGTCCATTACAATTCAAATAAAAATGCCTTGCTTTTTTTGTTTATAAACAATACCAAATACTGATGAAATACCAATAAATCTAAATCCAATAACAATATCAAATAGAGATGAAATTGTTCTTACAAGAACCCAAATAAACGTGCCTTGTAACCAACTTTTTTTTGCATTAAACTAGATTATTATCGAACAATGAAATTAATAAATCATGACTAACTCAAAATTTTGAATGAAACTAAAAGAAAATCCCTTAATTTAATTCAATCTGTACCATGATGACACCACTATCTTATTGTAGACAAATTTTCAACGTGCTCCCAAAGATTTACGCGTTTTGTACAGCTGTTCTTGGCGACCATTGCCTTTTTTCTTTTTCTTTTTTTTTTATAAATTAAATCATTATTAAAGATAAATATTTTGGATAATTTTAAATGACAACAGTTTTCTCATCCATCTGTAAGACCTTCCTTCTCCCAAAAGGATGAGATGTTTTTCAAGAGTGATGTGAAATTGCAAATAAAGACAGATTCGAAAAATAAATATTTTAAATTCATAAAGATAAATATTTCTTTTTGGGTGGGAAGAAGAAAAAATGGATAACCATTATTCTTCGTGAATTTAATTTATAGTGAATTATATATATTTTACAATTAAATATTATAGATTTAATTTTCTGAGTATGTCTAAATTGGAGATGTCAACGAGAAGAAGTGGAGATGAGGATAATTTTACAGTCTCCATCCTGTCACTCTTTAACTTTCATCCCCACGAAATTTATTTTTAAACTTTGTAGAAATGAGAGTTGGGATTCTCACGAATTTGCGGGAATCGAGTTTTTCATGGAAAATTATTTCTCATTTGATTTTTTTAAATCTTAATTCAATCTAATATTTTTTTTGATAAATAGTCTAAATAGTTTTTTTTTTTTAATTTTATTTTTTATTTTAGAAGAATGGTACTCTAAATAGTTATCGTTTAATCATTAATAAAACAATAATTAACTTTTAATAATAAATATTTATTAATTTTCAACTTAATTTTAATTTTTTTAGCTGGCACGGAATAGTTAATAATAGTTTACTTTTTATGTATTAAAAAAATAAATATAAAATATAAACGAGACGGGACGGGGAATAGAAAAACGAGGATGAAAAATATATTCTCGTCCTCATCCCATTTAGTTCGCACGGAATTTTCTTTTATTTTCCACCTAAATGAAGATTTGCCACGCATTAAAGACGGTCCCCACAGGCCTCGAGACTGGAAAAAATCAACATCCCTGGCCTAAACTAATATGAACACTTACAATTATAAAACTTAAAAAAAAAAAGAAAAGAAAGTGGAGTCCTATATTCTGCCAACAAAAAGAAAATAATGAATAAACAATTACTGTTCATGAAAGCAAAGTCTTAGATTTTGCACCAACCACAAAATCTGATTACTGTCCCCTTCAGCTAGAAATATCAATTAAATTGTTTAACATCTATTCTCATTCTCATAGAGCTTAATAGGGTTTGCTCAGAAGCTTTATAATTTAATTATTTTCCACGCTGTCTTTTTCAATATAGGATACTCTATTCATTACAAAATCCTATTAATTTATGTATAATATCAAATATTTTCCATGTTTCCGGGAAAATGAACTCACCCTCTCATATGCATAGTTGCATAATTCAACATTTAAATAATCACTCGAATTAGTATTATAGTATCTTCTTATGATCAAAAGATTACTTAAAACTGTTGATGTTAACTATTAGAGAATATGAGGTCTTACCTCAAAATCGATTGACAATAAGAGGAGCAACTCATATCTATTATAAATGTGTTGAAGATGTCCATCTTGTGGCAAATATCACACATTGAAAAGATGGGGATTCTTCAACTCCTTATAAAAAATATGGGTTACTCTTCTGATTGTCAATTAGTTTTGAGGTGGAATCTCATATTCTCTAATATTAAGTGTTGATAAAATCTTTCTCGACGTTTATGGTGGTAGCTTGAAAATTATTGAAGATTTAATTTCCAATGGCAAAAATGACTTATGCCGATCGATGATTTTTGTCGTGGAAGATTTTATTACTTTTTTATAGTAACAAGTCATATCTCTCTAACTTACTTATCTTTATACACAAAAATAGAAGAGATAATTTTACCTTTTTTAGTGACAAATTATGTCTCTAACTTAGGTATATTTGTAAAATTTTCAAATGCTGATCTCTAGAAGAGGAACCCCACGTTTAGCTAATCATAAAAAGAGTCACATTGTTGAAACAAAAATCAAATAATGGAAAAAAGAAGAAAAAAATTGTGAAACAAAAATTTATATTTTCGTTGATGAGGCTGTCCTTTTTGGCATTGAGCATATGATATATGATGGAAAAAGAAAAGTGATCTTTGAAAAAAAAAAAAAAATGATGGAAAAAGAAAAGAGATCAGTAATGACAGTGTCAGAAAAAGATGGTAACCAAAATGAAAGTTTGTCGTGAAATATACTCTTTTCACGTGAAATGTTTTTCTTTTCTTTCTTTCAATATTCAGAAAGTATTGTAATAAATAAAAATAAAACATAAAAAATAAACAAAAATTCTTGTTCTGCTTCGACCAACATCCTTACAAGTAAAATATAAACAGTAAAATTATACCCACAATGTTGGAAACCAACCAAAAGAATTAAAATTTCAACAAAAATAACTTGTAAATTCAAATAAAAACCTTTTATTTATTTTATTTTATTTTTCACCCACATCCACCGATTAGATATTTTTCTCTATTTTACTTTCTTCATACGTACTTTGCTGAAATGATATCAATTTTGTAATGATGAAAAAACCCTCATCGGTTACAAGCCACAAAAATAAAGATTTTGATCCTTTTAATTCTCTTAAGGTACTTTAACTTTTCTCCTCACTCTCTTCGTACTTAAACTCCAAAAGTGACATCTTTCATGATTTTCAAAAACCTATGTGAACCATGTTGAGGTGATTTATATAATCATCAATTTAAAAAAATTATGAATTTAATTAATTATAATCATCAATTTAAAAATTAATTTAATTATTTTACCATAATAGTTGAAATGTGTTTAAATTAATCTAAATCCTTATATATATATATATATATATATAT
>JBBMKA010000026.1:14065288-14134364 GCA_037833695.1 Sechiopsis laciniata | reverse complement strand
ACACCATTTCTAATTTTTATAGTTTTGTTAATTTTTACTTACTTTAGTAGAAGGAGAGATTTTGTCAAAAATAAAAATAGAAGGAGAGATAAATAACGAAAAGTGGATGGAAGCCAATCAATCTAGTGGATTGGTTTTCCCTTTATTTTTATTATTATTATTTAATTTTTAGCGATTCTATTTTATAGAAAATCAAATTTTATTTAATATTATTATTTAATTTTTGGCTATTCGAGGTTTCTTTGAAAAACGAATCTAAAACTAACGGAACGTAATGTATAAAACTTAAAAGAATTTCAACGAAACCAAAGAAAAAACATAAAAAAAAATGGGTCGAACAAAAAATTGATAAAAAGCAAAAAAACAAAGCAAGTTAACATTTGGAATAAAAATAAAAAACTAAATGCGAATGGATAGTTTTATCTTCAATTGGATATCAATTTAATTAAGTTATTTTGAAATTCGAGTATTATCGATTTGACCAAAAAATTAAACCAATATCATCTTTAACTTTTAAAATGTTAATGTTTAACTTATATATAAATATATAAATATATATATATATATATTAGGATTTCAATGCAAATGTAATTCCCTATTTAACTTTTGCCTATTAATTTGAAAAGTGTATATTTTAGTCCTAAATAATTTTTTTAAAATATCGATAACTTTTATGATTTTTGTCCCGTAATTATTTATTTAATTAACTGTTAACTTATTCTTATTATTTTACCAACAAAAACAATCATTCAACCGTAATTGTATTATATAATTGAAATTCTATAAATTTGAATCTTCCTAACATTAAAGGTTAATACACATGTTTAATTGATCATTTAAGATGAAAGAAAAATGATGGTTGAAATTGCTTCTTTTAAATTTAAAGCAGATGAAGTACATATTTAAACGTCTAACTGTCGTGAATCAAAATCCTCTAAGAAGTTCGATATTAATTTTTATTTTTTTTAAAAAAATTATTATTATTATTTTTATATAGAAAGACTTTAATGCAATACAACTTAGTAGGTAAGGATGAAGTTGATAGACCAAAATTATGTTTCTATGCATCATTCCCTTCCTAACTCTCTTGAAAGTACAGCTAAAGTTACACATTAATTAAATAAGATGAAAATCGTAATTACATAAGTAAGAGGCATTATTTTTATTGATATAAATTGAAATATTTGGATTGAAACAATAATCGAAGCTATAAAAATTGATAACAAATAACAAATGTCATACTAATTAACAGAGATCATATTTGGAATGAAACGATTAAAATAAAGCCATAAAAATTTATATTTATATAACAATATAATACTAATTAATATAGAGATCATATGTGAAAGGTTATTGAAGTCAAACTCCGGTGTATTCATCTCAAACAAATGAAGTAATTAGTTTACATCTACTATTGAACTTATATTATTAACAAGTTAACATGCAAATTAAACTTTAAAATGTATAATTTTGGATCAATGAGTGGTCCATGGCATTGGTTTAAGTTAAAACAGTTGACCAACTATGATGTAATTTGGCATCACATGAACTTTAAAAATAAAAACGTTATTTTCCCTAGATGATAATTGAAAAAAATAACCAAGCTCGTAAATCTACCTATCCAACCACTAATTTTTTAGTGGGTTTAATAATGGCTCAGACAGTCAACAATATTAAAAAAGAAGTAGACATATATTATATAGATAAGTTTCTTTTATTTTAGTGTGTCAGACTATTTTGCGACTATCCCAACAACTTCGTGAATAAAGTTAGTAAATCGTTAATCACGCTTTAGTCAGAAAACAATGACTCATTAGTAAATCGTTCATCACGCTTTAGTCAGAAAGCAATGACTCATCCACCAAACTAGATTCTTATCTCTTTAGAATAGGACACCATTATGACAGACGAATACTAATTTTTAAATTTGATTAAATTATTGAGATTAATCTAAAAGTACAAATTCAATTCAAATTTTTCCCCAACCTATATAATTAAATTTAACTTCTAAAATGGTAACATTAAATTTTAATTTTGTTTAAGACCTAAATTATAATTTATCCTATATATAAATTATGGAACCCACGATTGAGAAATCCAATAGCCAATTTTTCAAAAAATTTCAACGTGGCCTCAAAGTTTTTGCACAGCTGTTCTTGGTGAGTATTGCTAAAAGCTCCCCATATTTTGTATAATTAATAGAAAGTCACATGTGTGATGTGTGGACCCATATTTATTTACACACAATTTCCTCATAACTAAATTTGAAATTGTTATCATTTTATTTCAAAATGGCTTTCAAAGATTTATTAATTGATTATTTTTGGGACCATATAAGTAAAACTAATAATTAATTAAACTACTAAGTCCATCCTCAACATAATAATTTATTTGAGTCCTACGGACTAAAGATAAGATTCAATTATTTTTTGTTCATAATATAAAAATAGATAATCATCATATTTCTCAAAAAAAAGAAGAAGAAAGATATGTAATCATCATTCAATTAATAATGGCCACGTAAAAGATTCATCTGATCTGAATTTTCTTAAAATATAATTTAACCTTTTAGTTTAAATTAAAATTTCAAAACTTTGGTACTAAATTTGCTAAACGACGTAAACGGTAAGTGTTAACGAGGTTAGACGGTAATAAAGACCGTTTAGGTTATTATTATTTATTTTGAAACGAGTTATTATTTTTGTTTTAATGAAAGAGGAAAAAAGATAAACAAATGCATTTCTAGTCCCAAAATCTAAGACGTGTTCTCTGTTTGATCCTATAATTCAAAATATCAATAATACTCAATTTTTATGAATGATTTTATTTTTATATTTGGTTTCTTTTAAAAATTAAATTCACGTTAAAATGAAAATAATTATTAGGGTACTAATTGCCACCAAACAATAAAATCAACATCTCCTCAATTTTTCGATGTCTTATTTTAAAAATTGAATTCACATTAAAGTGAAAATAATTACTTCATTAATATATTTAAATTTAAACTTAATATGGTCAACATCATTATGTAATTAACGGTTTTTACAATTTTAAATTAAACATTATTAAAATATAAAAAATAAAATTTTTAATTTTAAAATATAGAAATCAAATAAAAATTATTCTCTAAATCTGACTCAAAATATAATTTTCCCCATAATAAAATACGGTCAATCCAAACAACTTGCCAATTCTTACATCACTCTAAAAAGTCCTTTCTTTTGTCCAAATTTACAAGGCGTTCATAAAAAAGATGTAAATCAATTTCTTAAGAGAAATGTCAATCAAGACATTTTCGAAATAAAAATGTTTTTTGAAACTATTTGAAATAAAAATGATATTAAGAAAAAAAAAATATATAATTCGATGCAATGTTCTAGATTTTGCACCGACCACAAAATATTCTTTTACTGTCCCCTCTTTAATCGCATCACTAATTAATTTTGTTTAAGAAAAGTTATAGCTCCAATCTCATTCTTGTATAGCTTAATAGGGTTTCCTCAGAAGCTTATAATTAATTAATTTCCATGCTGTCTTTTTTCAATTTGCCATCCTCTACCTCTCTACTCCATTAATTTATATATAGAGTATCAAATATTTTCCATGTTTCCGGGAAATGAACCCACCATCATATGCGCATATGTTGCATAATTTCAACTCTTACATAATTACTTTTATATATATATATATATATGATCAAATAATTAACTATTGATGACGAATGGGTCGGTCGCACGATTGGTTATTTGATTTGATATTAATTCATTTTTATTCCACTATCACGATTCGATCCTTGAAATCGATATTTATAATTCTTTTTTCTCAACTTGATTTTGAGTTTATGATGTGAACTTATAATCTTATGAATTGATTATCTTGGGTTATTGATTAATTGATATGGCAAAAAAGTTGTGTTATTCTAGTTTTCAACTTCTTAAAATCATTCTATTTGGTATTTAAACTTTTTAAATGTTTATTTTATTTCCATGCCTTCAAAAAACTATTTCAGCCCCTTCCCTCTATTTCTCATTTAACAAATGAATAATATTTTTTTGAGTATGTGGGTTGACATATTAACAAGGTTAAAATTTAATAAAAAATAAATAAAACAAGGGCATTTATTGAAACATCATAAGTTTGTTGGAGAAAATTTTGAGATATCCGCTTATATACGAGTATGATTTAATAGTTTAAATATGTCTAATTTCATCTAAGAAACAATGGAATCCTAACCTTTATAGATTATGCCATATTTTCAATGAATAAAGTTTTGGGTAATAGAATACTAAGTGATGAATAATACAAAAAAAAAAAAAAAAAAGTTTTGAAGTTTAACGACTAACCTAAACTTCTTCTTTCTTTCTTTTTTTGCTAAACATTTTTTTAATTTTTAATTTTTTAATTTTTGAATACCTAACCTAAACTTTTTATTATTTTTTATTATTATTAAACCTAACCTAAACCTTTTAAAACTTATCCAAATACAGCAAACCTAGTGGTCCAACAAAGGCTAAAAAATATTAAACCAAAATTTAATATTAATTCGGAGAGGAATTACTCAACTTATCACATCATATGGTTTCCTAGCAAAAAAAAGGGATAAAAAAAAAAAGAAACAATGGACAAACAACCATTTGAATTGATATAAAATCTTACAGATGAAATTACCGGAAATTAAAAATCACAAACATTTGTACCTTCAGTAGACACAATATCAATTTTCAAAAAAAAAAGACACAATATCATACCAATTTTACAGATTATGCTTCATTTTCTTTAATTATATTTGAAAGAAAATGCACAAAAATGAAAATCAAATAAAAAGGAGGAATGTGTCAGAAAAGATGGTAACCAAAATGAAAGTTTGTCGTGAATATACTCTTTTCACGTGAATTTTATTTTTTTCAAATAGAACATTTTGATTTTTTAGATATTTTTCTCTAGTTTACCTATCTTACTTTCTACGTACTTTATTGAAATGATAACAGTTTTGTAATATGATGAAAAATCCCTCATAATTTAAAACCCACAAAAAAAAATGTCCATTCTCGTTTTTGTAAGGGACTTTGAATTTCTTCCTCATCCACTTCGAACTTTAATTCCAAAAGTGACATAGTTTTAAAACACAAATTGTATTGGATAGAGTTTTTTTACAAAATAATTATAAATATAGATAAATTTTAAAATATTTATCTCTAAAATCATTAATATATTTTATTATAAATATTTATAAATACACTATTATATAATATTAATACAATATTACTATTAATATCAACACTATTATTTTTTTTTTTAAAGTGATAATATTTATAATTAATTTCTAAATTTGATTAATCTAAAAAAATTTCATTTCAAAAACTTAGGCACATTATCCTTAAGTCAATGTGAACAATAGCGTAAATGACATAAATGCTGACAAAAAAGTTATGAATTCAAATTTTTGGTTTTCAATTTTGTTGGAGTAAGAAAAGGTTACAAATTTGGATGTTTTTTTTTCTTTCTTGTAAAAATTTAAATGTTGTTTGCTCGATTGATTATTGATAATATTTTCGGATGGTATTCAGATTATTTTGAAGAAGATTAATCAATAGGTTTTTCCATTGATTAATTTTGAATACATTACCAACAGAGAGAAGTAAGAAAAAAAAAAAAAAAAAAAAAAAAAAAAAAAAAAAAAAAAGCCACGGTTAAAAAAAGTTGGAGAAATTAAGGATTTTTTTTTTTTTTTCTTTTTTTCTTTTTCTACTTCTCCTTGAAAATTTGTTTTTTTTTTTAATCTTGTTCACCGCTTTGACTCCAGCTCTTTATAGCCTGAACTACTGCTTCTTTTACAACTTGAGCATTAATGGCTTCTTCTCCTTGTTCCTCAATCTACAAAAATGACAAAACCCCATTTTAATTTACATATTCATTCATCAAGATCTTAATTCAAATTCAATGTTTCATTCATAACCCAACATTAAAGGGTATGATTGATTATATACAAGTCAATAACCTGCCAAAAAATTATGATTGATTTGACTTGGCAAAAAATAAAATAAAATAAATTGTTATAAAAAGTATAACAAATTTCTTCATTATAATTTTGATCGAAGATAATCAATTCAATTAATCTCAAGCGTAGACATTTTGATCATTTTACATGGATCTATTATTTTTTCTAGTATAAATGGTTGTTTTTATCAAAATTTTACTATTCTTTTTTTTTTTTTACATGAAAAATCCAAAAAAGAAAAACTCAATTATGGTTTTGAGAGGATAGAAATAAATATATTATATTATATTGATAATAATAATAAAAATATGCATAAATTTAGAAAAAAAAATAGTGTGTGGAAAATCTTACTTCTCCAATAGCTTGTAATTGGAAAGTATCGGTACAAGAAACCCTAGCTTCAATAACATTAAGCCTCAGCTCTTCAAAGACTTGTAATATTGAGACAAGGAGACCTTGGCAGCTTTTCTCTGAAAATACATTTATAGAAAATCCCTTTACTAGGGTTTCCACTGTAACCTGCTGTAACACATACAAACAAATGGGTAAGTTTAATTTTATTAAAAAGACCCTGATATATATATATTTTTATTTTTTATTAAAGCAAAGCAAAACAAACCCAGATTGGATAAAATGGAATTATAATGGTCAAAAGTTGATTAATTTAGAAATGGAAGAAGAAATTAAGGATTTATTGAATTAAAATACCATGGGATGATGATGATGATGATGAGAAAGTGAGTTGGTTGATATATCTTGATTCAATCTTTCTACTTTGTGTTTTAGCTCCTCAATATATTTTGATGCATCCACTATAATTGAGGCCTTGTTTTGCTGCCACACACACACAACACCAAATTTTGTTGTTAGAAATTCATTGGTTCTCTTCTCAACCCTTTTCAAAACCATTATTCAAAAAATAATAATAAGAAAAGACCCCAAATTATCCTTTGCCAATACTTTTTTTTTTTTTCTAAAAAATATAGGTGAGTATGGGAGGGATTTTCATAAATTCAACTATAAACTTTTGATTTCTCAAACCTTTCTAGAATAAATTAATTTAAGATGATTTTGCCAATATATACATATATCAATAAAAATTTTGAAATTAGAATTGTCTATCTATAGATAATTATTTACCTTAATATGGTTGACTTCGTTACACATTCAGAGCACATACGTCTGTTCTAAAGTTTATATTAACAAAATAATAAGAGATTTTACAATTAAATTAATTTAGTGGTTTAGAATCCAAAAAAAAAAAAAAAAAAAAATCTTGAGATCTCAAGCCTCTAATCTAAGTCATAGAACAATCTATACAATCGAATTCACACAATTTATATCGAAAAAAAAAAAAAAGAAAAGTTTTTGATGACAAAAATAGAAGAAAAAGAACAAGAATTTGAAAATGGGAGAGGGAAATTACAGCATGAGAGTTGGTAATAGAGCGAAGTAATTGAAGCTTTTCATGAAGAGTTGCCTTGTTGAGCTCTCTAGACACCATGGATTCAAATATATCTTCTTTTTTTTTTTTCTTTTTTTTTCTTCTTAATTTTCACTCTTCAAAAAATTCTGTGAGAGTGTGTTTTTATAAGGGGCATCATAATATGAGCTCTCAAATCTATATAATAATATCTTCTGTTTGCTAGCTTTACCCCACATGACTTCTTCACTCTCTTTATTTTTCATTCAAATATAAAAAATACCCTTTGCCAACTGTTCTGCTTACTAAACTACCCTTCTACTAGCATTTTCATTTCAAAATATTTTAACATCCTTCTTTAATTATGTTTTCTTTTCCTCATTAATAATTACAAGTGTACTAACTTTACAGTTTGTACACATTCATAATCGAGAACTATATAGCCATCATGTATGAGTTAGTAATCAATAAATTACGAATTTGAAACTACTTCTCAATTTTTTTTTTTAAAAAAAAACATAAATTTAAACCTTTCTCAAATACAAACAGACAAATTAGCCCTACTGAATATGGTAATTTAAGTATTTGCTGCTTGGGGGTGGGACATTTCTGTAGAGTGGAGTAAAATCTTACCTGTCCAATTTAATAATTATTTAGTTTTTGAAAAATAAAATTTATGAACACTATGTTCATCGATATACTCTTTTTCTTTTCTGATTTCAAAATTTGCATTAAATTTTAGAGTTATTGTTAAATCAATAATTTGTTAGACATAACTTCAAGTTATTTTGGAGGACTTGTCATTTTTTCTATGATCTGCCATAATCATTAATAAATAAAAACTACACTTAAACTCTAATCAAATGGTATACAATATATGTTTTATAAAAATAAATCAACCCTCATCAACAATAGAGCAATAGTTTAACGATATTAGTATATATTGGGTCTGAATTTTTTGATTAAAAAAAAAAAAAATCAGCCTTCTAAAAAAATAGTAATTTAAAAGTGATTAACTAAAAAACCACTCCCCTGAAAACTAACCACTTTATAAGTACAATTTGTTGAATTACTTTTACATGCACATAATTGAAATTACAAACTAGGACAAAAATATAAGGAAACATATATGATTATTAAATTAAAACAATTTTGATTGAAAGCCCCAGTAAATAGCAAATGGGTTTAAGAATGATTAGTGAAAATAAAAGTAAAGAAAATGAAGAATAATAAAAGTAAAGAAAATGAAGAATAATAAAAGTAAAGAAAATGAAGAATTGTAAAAGGGTAAAAAGGGAAAAAAGGGTGAGAAAATTGTGGGGGCAGAAATAAAAAGGCTCGTGATGGTTGGGGATGGCCATCGAAACAAGTGAAGGCCAAGCAACCAAACGGATGTTTGGTTGTGATTTTTTTGAATGCATCCAAACACTCCTCACGGGGGACTTTTTTTTCTTTCATTTAAAAAAAAAAAAAATTATAAAAAAAAAAAAAAAAAACATTTCTCGTCATCTCTCTCCACACGTGCCCTTGTGCATTCCCTTCACGCATATACTTCATTATTCCACCTTATGCAATCAGATATTTTTGTGATCATAAAATATTATTTTTATGAGAGTTTTCCATGTATAAAAAAAAAAAAAAAGAAAAAAAAATCAAAGAAATGACCTGAACGGTAGATTTTTGTTTTTATTTTTTTAAATGTATTTATATTTTAAAAAAAAGGAAAAGAGATCCATGAAAAATGATCAAAATAATGTGGACACTTAAAATCAATAAATAGACTGTCTTCAATCAATTCAGCTGATTGAAAGTAAGTAAATTTAACTGATTGAAAACAGTGAGTTCAACTGTTTGAAAATAATTAATTCAACTGATCGAAATAAAAACAATCTTTTAAAATTTGTTACATATGAAATATTTTTTTAAAAAAATACTAAAATTAAAATTCTTGAGATAAAAGTTGACTATCTATAATAATTTTTATGTATTATAAACGTCCCGTACATTAACTAAGACATGTTTAAATAAAGCTGTTTAGAGGAGTTAACTCAACTCCATATTTCGATGAAACCGTCCAAAAAAAGCTTTCATAAAAATCTACATAAAACTTAGTAGTCTAAACCGGTTTTTTACCACAACTATTCGTAACTTTTCAATCAAAATAAAGATGTTTTTACCACAACCACTCATAATCACTCCATCTGATGAATGAGAGTTTTCTGCTGTATTTACTCATAACTCCTCGCCAAATAAAATTTATCTTCTCCAAACTACTCTCAAATCCCTCATATCCCTCATCTATAATCTCCAAAGAAAAAATAATTGGTAAAATGTCTATTTTAAAAATGCTTTTTATGAATGTTTTGGTTAACTTACATCTACTTCGATTATTTTTATAGAACAAATCGTCCGATCAAATATATTTAAATAGAAAAAAAAAATCATAACAAATTAATTTCTAATAAATACCTATCGTAAATTGCATCGTAATTTTTTTACATCTCCAGTTGTGAAAAATAAAAACAACACTGGACTAGGCTTTTACTCTAAATTTTACCGCCTTATATACTTTTCAGAAGTAATTTGCATGGGCATGGGTAAATGGCAAATAAGAAGCTAGATTAGGACATTAGTTTATTTGTTGGTGGGTACATATACAAAAACATTGATTTCTGTTTATAAAAATGTAGATTGCATTAGTATGATATAATTTAAAGAAAATATAATAGAAAAAAAAAAAAGAAATTTTATTATAGAGTTGGGTTATTATTGTGGTAGAATTATATTGATTAATGAGAGGCAAATCAGAATATCAGAAAACATTAATTTTCTACCATTTTAATTGAAAATCAAATATTATATGAAGTAGTATGACATAAAAAAATAGTTTGAAGTAGTTTGAATGAGTAATTATATGAAAAATTATTTTAATTGATTAGATATTAGAATTGGAGTAATAGCCCATTTGGATATAAATTTTTGTAAAAAAATTATAGATAATAATTCGTTGAAATGTAAATTTTTGTAAAAAATTTATAACTAATAAAACGTTTAGAGGTACAGTTATGTAATGATTTCAAGAATAAATAGTTAAAAATGAGAAATTTTGAAATTAAAAAATCATTTTAAATAATTTAAAATAAGTGATTCAAAATAAATTATATATATATAACAACTGATAATTTGAAGAAAAATGGTAATGATAATCTATAACAACTGATCTACAAAATGAGGCAGCCACTCTGTATTCACATGTGTGGGCTTTAATAATTAGAACAAAACAATGTACACCACAAACCAACCCGGCTCTTACACTTGTCCTTTCCAACCACACTTGTACTTCTCTTCTTCAAACTAGTACAACTTCACAAGTGGAAATCCCATACATTTTTCTTACATTTTAATTTGTGTTTCTCCTAATTAATTCAATTAAATCTTTAGTTTCACTCTCATTTCATTTTAATCTATATATTTTTAATAAAACTTTAAAACTAGTTTACTTAACTTTTTTCTTAAAATATTAATTAATTTCTCCCAACTTAAAAATATGTGCACAATTGTTGTATCTTTTATTGCATGTTAATTTTGTATAAATTTTTATTCTAAAAACTATATATATATATATATTTATTTATTTATTTATTTATTGTATAAATTTTTTATTTTTTATTTTTGAAAACTAAGATGACAAAACAACTTTTTTGTCCATATATATTTTTTGTTATTTATCTTTTACAAATGTTTTTGAAAACTAATTCAACTTTTGTGAATAAATACATAGTATAAAAGAAAAAAAATTGAATTTTTACTTAAAATTGGAAATAGAAAAAGATTGTCTTACTGGTTGATTTTAGAAATCTGTGTGATGAGTTTGACTCAATGCTTATCGATATATATATATATTTGATATTATGGAAAAGTTGAAATTTTACCAAACTCAAGCACCTTCGTCTTTATGCTTCTCAAAAAAAAAAAAAAAGAAAAGCTCCTTCGTCTTTATTTATTATTATTATTTTTTAAAATAATAACAATATTATTATTATTTATGTTTTATTCAAAAATAAAATCTAAACCAACTTGAAATTGCCCTTTCCATTTGATTTGATTTTTCACACATGTTTCCTTTGTTTTCTTCTACAGTTCCTTAAAACCTACCCCCATCAGCTCCCATAATTCTCTGCACTCAATAATGCACCAAACCCATGTCCAAAATGTATACTTCCAAACCAATCAAATTGCTTTGTGGATAGATCGACATGTCGAATATATTCATCAATTTTGTATTAAGATTGAAAAGGATTCAAGCTCGAGATTGGATTATTAAGGTCCTATTTTGGTTTTTGTTTTTAAAATAATAAAGAAATTCTAAAAATTAAAAAAAGTAATTTTTAAAAACAGGTTTTTGTTTTTGTTTTTAAAAAAGTATGAAAAAAATCAAGAATAAATAGTAAAAAACTAAAAAAATCAAAATAAAATGTGATGTTTGAAAATAAAAAACGATTATCATACATGTTTTTCAATTTTTAACTTTTAAAAACATAAAACTAAAATTAATTATCAAATCAATATGATTTTTATTTTTTAAATCAAGAAACCAAAAATTAAAAGTAAAAAACAAAAAACAGTTATGTATAAAACCGGGGCTAAGTTATTCAAAATGTCCCTAAAGCATAGGTGCGTCAGATATTATTGTTGGAATTTAGTTTGATAAAGCTTAAGTGATGTCATTGCTAGAAAGGAGGAGATATTTTTAGTTTGAATTCCAAAATAATAATAGAGATTAAATGGACTTAACGTGCCACTAAACTGATTTTTTTCTTGATGTATAAGATTTGAAATAAAAGTAGAAAAAGGGAGACTGAAAATATTAGGCCCTTATTTTATTATCATTATTTTAATTTTAATTTTTTGAAACAAGAAATAGAAACCCATTTATTTATAATCCTATATAATAATTAAAAAAAAAAATCAAAGAAAAAGGTCAACATTACATCACTTTACAACCAATTTTCGATGTTAATTAAAATCAGATTCTTTAATCAATTTTCATAATCAAAATACGACACACCATGCATATGTTATGCCCTCAGCCTCAAACACTTTATTAATTAATCTTTTTATGAATAAATTATAGCCCTCCAAGCTAATTAAGCATGCATCGGGTACTAAAAAAAAAAACATGCATCTGCGGGTTTAATTAATAAATTAGCATTAAATTAGTACTAAATTACTTAGATTTAGATTCAAATCAGCAAAAAGGGGAAGCCTTTTCTAGCCCACATTTGCTATAAAGTTGGAGAGAGCCCCGTCAGATGAAACAATAATTACCAAGAATAATATATATAATCAATCATATAATGTCACACATTAAATAAAGTTACTAGATTATTAACAAAAAAAAAAAAACTCTACTTGTCAATAATCTTATTAACAAAAGCTATAGTTCAACGAGTATAAGTGTTGATAATCAAAAGATTATGAATTCGAAATCTTCCATCTTAGTAAAAAAAAAAAAACCGACTTGTCATTTAGCTGCAAATGAATATGTTTGGCTACCTCTAGCGTTATCTTGATTAACTAGCCCAAAAAGGCTAGAATAATTGAATTGCTAAATCTGTACGAGGAAAAAAAAAAACAACTTCGCCTGTCTGTCTATTAATTGGCTGTACGACATATAAATTTTACATTTGAAAACCAAACCATGCAAAAAGTATAACTACTTAAATTCGAAAATATTTCTCGTGACATATTCTTTAACCCAAGTTATTGAAACAAATTTAAGTTAACTCACACATTCATCAATCAAATGGGTTGATGGTGCATTGATTATCTTAATTGGAGGTAATCTATTTCAATTCTACGGAGTATCCTCTACATAGTGTTTGTGATTCCCTCCCTAAATTTCAAAAAAAAAAAACTCGCACATTCATCAAGTCATATTGACGAAAAGTATATTACTATCTAATCTAGAATGCTAGAATGGTATATAATTTAACCCATATCCAATTCTACATTCAGATTTCTGTGTAAAAATATATCGCTATCCATTTTTGTGGAGTAAATTTATAGGATTCTTGTGACTTCTACAAAAGGTCACGTGAGTTGCTATTCGGGAAAGTACATTCACATGTAAATGTACACTGGAAACATAACTTAACAAAAGTATAAAGTGATAAGTGCCTATCTTTTTCACTTGGGGCCGAAGAAAAAGATCGAGTGTTTTTTGTTTTGGTAGGTAAGAACCTATACAAAAGGATAGTATAAACAACAAACACAACAATTTGGTTGGGCCAAGATGTTTAAGAAGTAATGACCCACGAAATTGGAGTTGTGCATCTCTAAAACCCGAAGCACCACTTTAGGCTCATCATAGGACTGGAAGTAAAATTGTGGGTCGCCTGGAAAATTAATCCCTACAGTTGTCTTGAATTTGAGACCTCAAAGGGAACACATCCTCAACAGGCACTCGACCACTACACTGCTCCTAAGGGATGTTTAAGAAGATCATATAACATATATAAATACATATATACTTTATAACCTTATGTTATAAACCAAAATGCAGTTCCAAAAGGTCTAGCAGCAATTGACATGCATCCTTGGTCATAAGTTCGCATATTCGAATGCCCTCATATTGTACTAAAAAAAACCAGACAATGTTAAATATCAGGAAAATAAGGTTTTTTCCTTGAAAATCGAGAAATCGAAACTTTGCTCCACTAAACTCGAGATAACCACGCTTATCCCTTGACCAGACATTGGGAGACATCGAAAGAATGGAGATAGGAGGTATCTATAAATAAATGTCACAGGTGAGTCTCAAACCTAGAATTTTAAGGGAAACATACCTTCAAAGCACAAGCATTTAACCACTGTGTCATCCCTTAGGGACAAGAAAAGAAGGTAAAAAATAAGAGATTTGAATAGGATAGCTCTCAAAGAGTGGTCAGCAGTCTTATGACAGCTATTTTTGTTTTTGTATATTCAAACACAGCATCTTCTTTCTTTTCCTCTCTCAGTTATGTATTTAATATGTGTGTAGCAGAAACAGGAGATGACAATGAAAGTTTAATTTATGAAGCATAAAATTAGGGTGGCCCAAACATCAAATAAACCTGTATATGTAGCAACAAAATGCATAGCATTAAGTTTAGAGACGTACCATATTTTTTTTGCCCCACTGATGTTGACAGAAAGATTTCAACATTTTAGGTCACGGGGCGGTTTCTAGGCTTGGAGATGTAGATGCATTTTCAGGACAATATTTCATTTCCATTAATTCAACATATATATATATTTATATATGTGTGTGTGCACTGGAGGTCGCTTGTCCCATCTTCTTCACATGTTAAGGAACCTGCATATAAATCCAGCAAAAGGACCACACATAATGGCACAACAAGCTAACAATGCAAGGGCCATACTCACAAGACATTTCATAAAACAGCCTTTCAACTGTTATGTCTCATTATTGGTTTTTAGATAGTCTTTGAAAGGCACGCAATTTTTCCCTCTCCCCCATGCAACTACTTCCCCCATTTTTTTTCTTCAACCCCATAAACCAGGATCTGGTCTTTCACTTGCTCTCTTCGCTTTGTTACTCTATGCATTCGCATTCCAGACTCTGCTTTGCCGGCTCGAAAGTCAGCTCTGATAGACAACAAGAGTTGTAAGGCATTAAAATTTTGAACCTTAAACCAGAACCACAGATTATGTCAATAGGAAACATATACTAATTTCAATTAGGATGCTTCTTGAGACGAGGTTTAACTTAATGCATTGTTACTGTTTTTGCACAGTAGTTTTGTTTTACTTATATGCCCTGGACTGGATGAGGAGCATCTATCTCATAAAGTGGTTTCATTTTGCTTTTGGGTGACATAGACTAGTCTTAAGACACTCATAGATCCTAGAGAGGTTATTGGAGGTGAAGAAGAGGCATATTAATTAGTTATGAGAGATCATGTCAAAATAATTATTTCAGTTATCACTTCACTGCAGCTGAAAGCAATAATTCAAGAACAATCAAATTTCTCTTTAAGAAGTAAAAGGAAAATGTAATAATAAGTTAAAAAAAGTAAACGCATTTCAGCTAATTCACGGGAGAAATAGTAAATGGTTTCTTGGCATGATCAAAGGAATTCAAGAAGTAAAACAACTAGGCTACGTTTCCAAGGAAAAAAGATGGATAAAAGACAAATATAGAGGGTTAAAACAAAAATAAATCAGAAAGAGAGAGAAGAGACATGTCTTCATTTCCACTGCTGATAATTTTGAGAAATTTCTTCCCTAACTTAATTTCATGTAATGCAATGGTAAATTTTACTACTTACAGTATGACGGTTAGGTAGACCCCGGCTGGGTTCACCCACCCAGTTACAACATTCTTTTCTATTGCGCCTAAATGCTAAATCATTAGCAGAAAGGCTCTATGATTCCTGATAAACTTTAAATATTAGCACAAAATAACAATGCATCACTATGGAAGAGGTCAACTTCTTCTGATAACCTTCACCCAGCATAGCAATCATATTGCAAAAAAGTAAAAGATTTTCGTTGAAACGATCATTGATCTGTGGCTCTTTTTTATCATTCCTCAAACCTGAATCGTTATTCTTCCTTATCTAGTGCAGTACAGCATCATTCATATTTCAGAACCTGCAGAGTTGAATAATGCAGAGAATCATATCTGTAAGTCCCACATCCTTTAGCCACCAAATTTAGTTCTTAACACTCATTTGCCTTCACTGTTTAATTTGATATCTTTGGCTGATGCTTATTTTTTTATCCATAGCGATTTGATCGAAAGGATGAAGGCTTCCATTTACATCCGTATAACTTATCTGAGGTCCACACATCTTACAGCTCATAACTCAAATCTGGTACATCATACAAAGAATTGGCTTTCAACCTTAACTCTTCAAGCTTTGCATAAATTTTATCTTTTTCTGGATGTTGTTGGTCACCTGCATAAAACTTATGCAATGTACCGTTCACGGATATCCAACTATACCCTGGTTCCTTTCTTACGCCCTGCTCTTTCATCACATGCCGCAAACTAAGTCCATCTTTGTAACTCCCTAATTCAATATAGGTGTTGGATAACAGAACATAGGTAGCAGAGTTTTCTGCTTTAAAAGAAAGTATCTTCTGAGCAGCAAACTCTCCCAATTCAACATTACCATGGACCCTGCATGCTCCCAACATGGTCTGCCAAACCATTTCATTGGGCTCTATTGGCATACTACCTATAAACTCCATGGCATCGTTTAGACATCCCACACGACTTAAGAGATCAACGATACATGAATAATGCTCCATCTCTGGCACCAAAGCATAGGTTTCCTTCATTAGCTTGAAGTAGTGTAAGCCTTCTTCTACCAGACCTCCATGGCTACATGCAAACAGAACACACAAAAAAGTAACAGCATTGGGCTCTACACCTAACTGCTTCATCCTTCTAAAGAGTCGAAGGGCACTGTCCACAACACCGTGTTGAGCATGACCTGATATTATAGCAGTCCATGAAACTGTATCTGCACTAGATATCTTATCAAAAACCTTCTTCGCCTCAGCCAGACTACCACATTTAGCATACATGTCAATCAGAGCGCTTTCTATGCACGTGTCTGTATCCAAGCCAACCTTGCAGAGTATCCCATGGATTTGCTTACCATACTCAAGTAAGCAAAGGCTAGCACATGAAACGAGCACACTGGAGAGTGCAAACTGATTGGGTGCAAAACCATCTTCTCTCATATTTGAGAAGATCTCTATTGCTTTATCCCATTCAGAACATTGAGAATAAGCAGTCACGAGAGTGGTCCAAGACACTAAATCTCTTTCTTCCATCCGGTAAAAGACCTTTCTTACATCATCTAACGAACCGCATTTAGCATACGCATTAGCCACTGCATTGGAGATACTTATATGATTCACTTCCAAACCTGATTTGATAGCCTGGGCATGAACTTTCTTTCCTGATGACAAACACTTCAAAGCAGCTATAGCATTAAATACACTACAATAAGTATAATGATCCAGGTGTATGTCATTTTGACACATTTTGGCAAACAATTCCAAGGCTTTTTCATTACACTTGCTTTGTAAATACCCCGAAATCATTGCATTCCATGGGGCATTAGCCCGGCAATTTGTAAAATGCGACTCAAAGATATCTCTTGCCCTTTGCAAAGATCCACATTTAGAATGCATATCAATGAGAGCAGTTCCCACAAGTGGATTGGAGTCCATACCTAAATCAGTAGCAAAATGGCCGACTTCTTTTGCCATATTAACATCACGTAACATACCGATAGCTTTTGCAATGCCAACAAACGTTTGTGCATCCGGCATTACTCCTTCTTCCTTCATTCTGAGAAAATGATCAAAAGCCTCAGAGTAAAGACCATTCGATGTGAACCCTGAGATCATAGCATTCCATGTGACTACATTAACCTCAGTCATGGTGTTAAACACCTTGTATGAATCCTCAATCTTTTGTAACTTTGCATACATATTAAGAAGAGCAGTTGACACAAATGTATGGGATGCAAAACCTCTAATAATAATCTGGGCATGAACCATTCTACCCAAATCAATGGAATCCAAACCAATACATATCTGAAAGATACAGGAATAAGCAAACTGATCTGGGAAAAACCCCTGACTCTGCATTTCACAGAATAACTCAAACCCATCAAAGAACAAATCATTCTCAGCCAATCCAGCAATTATAACAGTCCACGAAAATATGTTCCTAAGAGACATTTGATCAAACAGGTTACATGCAGCTCCAATATCAGAGCATTTCGAGTAAGCATGAGCAACATGATTAAGCAAAACCAGAGAATCGTGTTTCGAAAATCTCGATTTTAACACAAACCCATGAACAGTCTTGGCTTGTTTCAGAAACTTTACATTCACACAACCACGCAAGAGATCAACAAGCGGTTGAATTTCAAGACAGGAATCAGCTTTATCAACTGCAACCGAATTGGGTATTTTAATTTCCGAAGAAGGTGTTGGTGTTAGAGTTGAATTCCTTATCTGCCAAAATTTGTAGCCATTAAATTGGGTATTTTAATTCCTTATCTGCCAAAAGAACAAGAAGAAGAAATTGGTCGAGTGAATGAAGAGACTAGCCTGTAAATTGGGCGTTCGAGAAAGAAAGACAATGGGTTGAGCAGGCTGAGCGACGGCTAAATTGATGGAGAAACTCATTACGCTTTAGCTATCTGATTCCGGCAAATGCTTCCAGTTCCAGCTTGAAATTAGTGGTTCTTTTTGGTTTCTGAGTTCATCTTCTCTCACTTGGAGATATCCCCATCTCTTTCCCTCTAATTGGTGGTTCTTTTTGGTTTCTGAGTTCGAGGTTTAAGTTTTAAACCCTTCTTTCTTAAATATAAAGTAAAACCCTTCTTTCTGAGTTCGAGGTTCTTTTTGGATGATTAAGTTTTTTTTTTTTTTTTAATTTTATTTTTTATTATAAAGTAAAACAGAAAACTAACAAATCCTACGTAGAGAGTACTATTTTTATCTATGAGTGTATATGAAAATGGATTATCACCAATCAACATAACCACACCACTTACCTATTCGATTTTTTATTTTTGAGCATAAATAACTTCATCCTCTCACAATATAACATAAGATTGTAGGATCAATTTTGTATCTTAATTATTGAATTAAAAAAAAAAACAAGGGATCATAACTATACTTATTTATTATTATTATTTTTTAACTATATTTATTTCAATACATCTTTATTAACCTTTTATATTATCAACATGTAGAGAACAATAAAATGATAATTGAACAAAAAATAAAACATAACATAATGATTTGGGTGAAAATTTTTGTTCAATGATTGAATAAATAGATAAATATAGTAAAATTAGACGAATATCCTATAAAAATTGTCAAAGTATGTGTATGCTGATATGAACACTCAAGAATATGAAAGGAAAAAAAAAACTATTTGCAACCATTAATAGATAACAAAAAATGAATGAATTAAATTACAAATTATGAATTTGATTGTTACAAACTCCATAATTCATATGTGATTATAAATAGCCAATAAAACAATTAATTCAATACTATATATATGTTCACGATCGAGAATTTTGAATCTCCTAATTCATTTATTGTCTTTTAAAAATTTATAATTGAGTCTTATTTGGGTACCTTTCATAATTTTAAGAGGCATTTTTTTTGCATTGCAATATTGTTGGTTGTTAATAATATTTTATTACCTAATATTTAAAGGTGATTTCCATTCTATTGTAATTAGTTAATTATGGGTGAAACGGATAACCAAATCGAATTATTTGATTTTTGTTTAGCTAGTTAAACTGAATCGATATTTAATTAAATACAGAATCAATTTATTCCTGTTTTATTGGATTTTTTTCTGTTGAGTTTTCCAGTTATTTTTGTTGAACCCCAGCTCTTAATCTATCTGTCCAACTAAAGTACATGCTGAAGATTTTAACTACATTAAGTGAGAGTGGAAATTTTTATTTATTAAAAAAAAAAAACCAAGCATTTTAGTCTTAAGAAAACCAAGCATTTAAACGGCGGCGTTTTGTTACTTAGCCATTCCACCGCTTTTTGATCGACACGTCGTTTCAAAGCTATTGAAAAAAAAAAGCGGACAAGGCGACTAATCGTAAACCTAGGTTGCCGCTAGTTTCGGCATTTTAACCAGCACGGCGCTACCAAACCCGAGCCAGGTCGACGAAACAAAGCTTAGTCCCAAAGAAAAATCCTAAACCTTCATTGACCATCGAATCCAACAGTTGACCGTTCAAGTTTTCGCCATAAATTTCTCTTCCTGTTCATATTTCATCGTTTAATTTCTCAATCTCAGAGCAAATTCTTGGAAACAGTTCAAAGATGGGCGATCAGCTTGCGAAGGGAGAGGAATTCGAGAAGAAAGCGGAGAAGAAGCTTAATGGCTGGGGATTGTTCGGGTCTAAGTACGAAGATGCCGCTGATCTCTTCGATAAGGCTGCTAACTCTTACAAGCTTGCTAAATCATGTAATTCACCTACTCTTTCTCTGCTTGTACTTGCTTTTCTTTGTTTGTTTCTTAGATCTTTGTACGATGCGTTTTATCCAATTTTTCATTTCCCTGTGTTTTCGCTTCGATTGAACTTTATTGTCTGTTGCTTGAATTTTAAGGATTTTTATGATTGGATTTTGACCTAGGCGATTATTTTTAATGGAATTGGAATTTGTTTTGATGATCTTGATACCGAGGTTTGTACTTGCTTTGAACTAGGAGCGTTAGGCCTTATGATCTAATGGATGATCGGTTAATAGATGCAACTGCCCATCCAGATAAAAATGTGAATGGTTGAATGGTTGTGTCTATAAATGATAGCTGGACACTACTTTTTTTCGGAGTGCCTCTAAAGTCACACATCTT
Source organism: Sechiopsis laciniata (assembly GCA_037833695.1). Lineage (NCBI taxonomy): Eukaryota > Viridiplantae > Streptophyta > Magnoliopsida > Cucurbitales > Cucurbitaceae > Sechiopsis > Sechiopsis laciniata. Next base: position 14,113,508 of record JBBMKA010000026.1, on the reverse strand, counting down.
TTAGATAGAGAAGATGATGACTATATAAGTGAGGGACTAGACTCTTTGGATGATATAAAAAAAGTCATGACTCGAGGGTTTATGTTCAGAGTGAACAATATCATATGGATTTCATTGTCCCTACAGACATTGGCAAATTCAATATTTTGAACTCTGCATGTTAAGCAAGTAAAGAATATATATGTCCATACTCTTGGAGGCCTCTTTCTTAGATAATATGAGGTTCCATCTCAACCAATTGATAGTGAGGAAAGTAGCCCATATAAGATGTTGAAGACTCACCTTTCCAATGTGGGATAAAGGCCACAAGCACTCTTCAAATCAAGTTGGATTAAGTTATCTTCAAATTTTGGTTTAATTCGTGACTTTCAAAACCAGATATGAAGTCTGTTCCCTACATAGAAGCCTGTTGTTGAACCATTTTGTCCACAAGTAATGCCTACTCCCGCAACTCGTTTAAAAAATAGGATTTTATTATTATTATTTTTCTTTTTTTCTTGTGGGGATTTTGAACTAGTTGATAAAAACTAGTCACTTTAAGATATGTTTAAATTCTTCTTTCAGTACGATCCTTCTATTTCTGTTTTAGTGGCATCAGTCTTTTAGTCTTTGCCCTATATATACATTAGAAAGAATCTCAAGATAGCTATGATCTCCTAATTATGATGTAGTCTAATGATTTTGTTGTCATATACAGCTACCTAAACCTCTTCTCACTATGATACCTGATATGTTGCTTTAAACTCTGTTCATGATGTGTTTTAGGGGATAAGGCTGGGTTAACATATAAAAAGTTGGCAAGTTGCTATCTAAAGGTATGTTCTTCAAGTACGCGATAGAATATTTACCTCACGTCCATACCTCCTCTGGCGTCTTCTTAAAAATAATTTTTTGTAGGTGGAAAGTAAGCATGAAGCTGCTCAAGCTTATGTTGATGCTGCCAATGCCTATAAGAAAACATCTATAAAGGGTAAGTCCAATGCTGTTTTTTGAGTGTTTATTATAATTGAATTTTCTTTTAGTTTTCTTTCTATGAAGTCTGACTGAATATTCATGTTCAAGAGTGATCGATTATCTCTTAAAACTTGTCTAATTTATTTTTTGTTTTATTTAAAAAACGATTTTTTTGCGTAGTACTAATCTCTCCGTTAGTCTAAGTTATCAACTCAGTAGGACTCAGGAAAGAGATTTCATGTTCTCATTTTTCTCTCCGTCAATAATGTAAATCCTGTTGTTTTACTGTTTCAGCTTAACTTATGTAAATCATCTGCTATAATTCACCATTATGTTGTTTCAGTCAACTTTTTTTAATCACGTTAAGTATAGAAATCTGTTGAAGGTTTGTTTTTTTGGTATTGCAGACGCCATTACATGCATGGAGCAGGCAGTCAATCTATTTTGTGATATTGGAAGGCTCAGTATGGCTGCAAGATATTTGAAGGTACTTGCAAAATATTTAGCAGGATCATTTAGAAAACTTATTACTCAATGACACTTTAATTTTCTGGGTTCATTTTCTTTTGTTTTTGTTTTTATTTTTCAAAAAAAAAGAAAAAAACTGTCAGGAATTGTTCAAGTTGTAATTATCTTTAGCTATGTAGGAAATTGCTGAACTATATGAGTCTGATCAAAACATTGAACTTGCTATTGGTTACTTTGAGAAAGCTGCTGACTTTTTTCAAAATGAGGAAGTATCAACATCTGCGAATCAGTGCAAGCAGAAAGTGGCACAATTTGCTGCTCAATTAGAACAGTAAGCCTCTACTTTACTATTGTTGTATACTTCTAATATATTACTCATGATTGTCAATGATTGGCTAAGTTTTTGACAATATTCTAAACTTTTTGACAATATTATAAGCGGCCATGAATATATACATTGTGCTAAACTAGCATTCAAGGAAAAACTGCATACATAATATCTAGTGTGTTTCTCTATAGTATCTGTATGTCAGTGGGAAATTTATCTTTTATCAATTTATGTATATAAGATTTCGTACTCCTTTTTTCCAATATAAGATTTCATACTTTAAAACAACGAACTAAAAAGTTTATTTTTGATATTCTCTCTGCACAATGCTAGAGAATGGATTATAGGGATTCATATGTATTGTGGTCTTAGTAGGGATGTCCACGAGGCGGCAGGGTCGGAGAATGGCTTCCCCATCCCAGTATCTGACACCAAATGTATTCCTGTTACCGTAAAATACACTGGGTTTTTTTTTCGCGGGAATGGGGGCGTAGATTCCTCACAGGGAATCGGCGGGATCGGGTTGCCTGCAGGGAATTTTTCCCATTTATTTTTTTCCTTTTTATAAATAATTTTTTGGATAATATTTTCAATAATTAAATTTCTGTGGGAAATATCTATTAAGTTTCAACTATATAGTTAATTATTAAAGAAAATTACTCATTCGAATAGATATTTCTACGGACTAAATAAAAATCTTATCTAAAGATTAATGGTGTAAAAAAGAAAAAATAATAATAAATTTAAAAAATGAAAATAAAAAGAAAATGTGAATGGGACGAGGATCAAGAAAACAGGGATGAAGAATACATTCCCTGTCCTCGTCCCCTAACTTACAAGGATTTTTTCCCCATTCACTCCTCCATTCTCCGTCTAGATGGGAATTCGGGTGGGTCCAAAATGGACATCTCTAGGTCTTACTGGTGTTAACGTAATGTAGATTTTTTGTTTTGAATTTCAATTTGGCACGAAAATCTGTAGATATTGTCATTTTGAATTCAGGAGAAATATGTGATCGACATTTAAGTTGATGCTGATAATTCCATCCTTCATGAATAACCAAACATTACATGGAAAATAAGATAATAAGCAGGTGAAAAGGAAAGGAACCCGGTGAAGAAATCATTGCGGATTAAACTTTTTGTGAGAAGAATCAGTGGCAGGAAATATATAGGAGTTATTGCACCTTAACAGTTTTACATAGTGCATTCTTTTCATTATGAATTTATGGTTATTTTATTATAAACGCCAAAGCAGGTTCTTGTACTTTCATTTTATCAACAAACATTTCTATTTTATTTATTATTAAAATGATGATGTTGATATTAGTGCATCGTATCCCCATATCTATTTCTATTTTGAGAAAAGAAATTACCAAATACCCTATATTCCTACGACATAAACTGAAGCCAGATGATAATGGAGTATCTATTACTTAAACTGTTATGCAAACAGAAATGCTTCAATAGTGCTCATGAATGCTTGTCCATGACCATGGCGGGGCTTTAATCCTAGTCAGAAGGTATTAGATAATCAATTCTGAATTTTCTGTAGGTACGAAAAGGCAATCAAAATATATGAAGAGATTGCACGACATTCACTCAAAAGTAACTTGCTAAAATATGGAGTAAAAGGACATCTTCTTAATGCTGGCTTATGTCAACTCTGCAAAGGTGATATTGTAGCCATCACCAAAGCATTGGATGATTATCAGGTTCAATTTTCAGCCTTTAATCTTGATGGTTTACATGTACCTTATTGTTACTGTCTTATTCATGTGTGCTGTATATTGTTTTACAGGATTTAGACCCAACATTTTCTGGCACTCGTGAATGTAGACTTTTAGCTGTAAGTAGTTTCTATCTTCAATTGATGTTTTGTTCACTGCTTCGTTCTTGTCTACATCCTCCATGACATAAACTACATGATGGAGGTAGATATTCATTTTGTTTGATGCAAGTTCAGCAGTCATCGACATTTCCACGTGGATTTTAATTCCATGGTTATGAGATGTACTTCAATATTTGTCTCTCTCTTTCTCTCTCTCTCGGGCTGAAAAGTACTTCATCTGTCAGGATATTGCTAGTGCCATTGATGAAGAAGATGTTACAAAGTTCACTGACGTTGTTAAGGAGTTTGATAGCATGACCCCTCTGGTAATTCTTTCTGTATTTGCAAAGTGACATTGCATTGCATTTTAAAATCTAAAGATATGCAATTGGGTTGATAGAAATTGATAGTTTAGAGTGATCCTGGTGTGGAAAACTCTCATGTATGCTCATTGCGTATGCATAGACTAGGGTTTCCACGAGCTATTATCCATATGATATAACTGTCACTTCTAATATAATTGGGGAATGAAATTATCTTATATGGCTGGAAAAACATTAGTTTTGATTTCTTTCATGAACGGTGGTAAATCCCTCAATTTACACGAAAAAAACATCAAAGTGTCTGGGCTAGCTAATTTTCTCAGGATAAATCGTCTGATCGTACAACATTTGGTTGTCAAGAAAATTAGTAAAAAATTAGTTCTTAGATAGGTAGTCCTTGTAGATTGAACTCATAACCTCTTAGATCTTCTAGGACAACCCATGATGGTTTATTTCCACCCTATTGTTTGGGAGAGTGTTTTGATCTGAGGAGCTACATAGGAGATCGATAGACTTTGCTTCTGGAAACCTATTTACCAACAAAACAATTTATTGGGTTTCGGCTGCATTCTTGTTTACTAATATGCACAAATTTTTTTTTATCAGGATCCATGGAAGACCACTCTGCTGCTGAGAGTGAAGGAAAAGCTGAAAGCCAAGGAGCTCGAAGAGGACGACCTTACCTAAATTTCTCTATAATAAATTGTTTTGTTGGGTTTCGGCTGTTGATTTCTGCACTATATACATGATGATGTTTGTGTAAATTTTCTCTACATTTGTAATGTCTTAGATTCTGAAACATAATCTGGTTTGGGTTTCAATTGGTTTGCATGCATGAGGTTGTGGTGTGGAGTTTTACTATTTGAAACTATGCTTTTTCTTTGACTTTTCTTGAACACACCAATTTGAGATGATTGAAGAATCTTAGTGTTACATTTACTTGGCCTCTTTTTTACTATGACTTCTATGAGGTGAAAGAAATAGAATCATGTTCATGTCAGTGTTTAAATGGGGGAAAAACCACCACCCCCTACAAATAACTACAAACTGTTGACATGGACATGAGAAAGGAGCAAATATTTTATTAGTACAGGTGAGTTTTATACTAAAAAGTCCATGACTTGATTGCTTGCTACTCTCTCTAAACATAATTTATTGCATGTAGGAGCTGTGGGAAGCAAAGTCAGCTGTTGTACCATGACTTGATTAGCATCTCTTATTTTGATCAAAGTTGTCTATTGAAAGAATAAATGAGTATCTACAATGGGTTGGAATCCAGGGTGTTGCATTGCATCTTATTACGTCTCCAATGCATGGATGGGATAGGTTTTTTTTTAATTTTTAATTTTTTCTTTCTTTCTTTCTTTTTAGTTTAAATTGGAGAATCAAATATTGATTCAAGATCCATCTTATGACCTTAGAGAATTATATTACAATTAAGCTAACACACAACAAAATAATAGCTGGAATTATTGGGATTAGGACAAATACTCTATTTTTTTTTCATTTATAAAGTGAAAAGGCAAAAGTATGTAAATAAATATCGAAGAAAAGATGTGGTCTCTAAATTCATCTTATGGGTTAATCTAATAGTTAAAAAGGTTTTAAAAAGGTAAAAAGACTATGAATTTAATTCATTGTAGGCATATACTAAGTAATTAATTTCTTATAAATTTTTTTGATATACAAATATTGTAAGCCAAGATGAGTTGTTCGATGAAATTAGTCCAAATATCGTAACTTGATTTGAATACTTTCAAATATCAAAAAATAAAAATAAAAATAGAAGTGGGTGTAAGAGGAAACTTCCTGCTCTCATTCTTGTTTTTTCTAAACTTTCTTTCTCGGACTCTTATATTCATCTTTAGAGAAAATAATTCCCGTCACTAAAGTTATTCTTTCTATTCTTTTTCCCTCATCAACTCCTATTAGCACTAGCTAAGGAGGGTTCATTTTCAATAAAGAAATGACAACTATAAACTTCGGTTCACGTCAAAAAAAAAAAAAAAAGAAGAAGAAGAAGAAGAAGAAAAGGAAAGTGTGAAACGAAACCAATAGGCTACGTTTGGTATATGAATTATGAAAGATTCGGTATATCATAAATTCATAATAAGAAAAGCAAACGAAAAAAAAAGGCAAATTGTTCGCTGGCTGCAAGTGCCAGATTATTGCCAATTTGGTAGTAACGACGTCGTTTGTTGCAGAACAAACACGCCTTACCCAAATATCACCATTTCCTTCTCTCTTTTGACTCCATCGAAGAAGCAGGGTCGTCGTCGTCTTCGTTATGCAATTTTCTTGCACTGTGTTGTGCTGAACAACAGATCACTCTGCTTTAACCCTTCAACGTTTTACCGAAGCTTTGTTGATTGAAATCAGATAATTAGACTCATCTGTTCCTGAGACAATCCTCGTGGGATCCGCTGGTTTTCAATTTTTAGGTAAGTTGTATTTAGCTCTGAAATTATGTACAAGTTTGTAAATCTCTCTTTCAGTTTTGCCTAACTGGTTATGCTGAGCTTTGGTATTTATAACTGAACTTTTGTATGTTTTGGTGAATCGGAGGTTTACAGTTTTGGGGATTTGGTGTAGTTTCTCAATCTTTCTGTTTATGGTGTTGGTTTCTAAGTTTTGGGTAAGGTTAGATTAGAAGGATTGATGTATTTTTCTGGGTTACCTTTTGTTTGGACTGTAGATTTCATTCACCAACGGTGTTATCTGCTATGTATTATTGATATTTTCTCCCCGGTATGTCATGATGATTCTTATCTAAAAACTGGATAATCCTGTTTTTGGGATTTTCTTTAACTTCCATGTTTTTAGTTTCGTGGGCATTTCATTTCTTGTGCTTAATATTTTGCTTGATATAATCAATAAAAGGGCATTTCTCTCACGAACCATTTGATGGATATGTGAACTGATTCAGAGTTTTTGGTAATGATTGAAAATGTTTGAATAATTTTGCAGCAATGGCCTCAACCAACGATAGAAATGGCAATGGAGAAATAGAAATTAATTGCAAAGAAGGAGAAGGTCAAAATGCTTCACACTTCGTTACATCTCAAAAAACCCTATTGAATGATGAAGTCGCACTAAGAAGATCTCCTATTTCCATTAGTGGGGTGGCTCCTATGAAGAGAAGATTTTTCAAATTTGGTTCAGCATCTGCTAGGTTCCAGCAGATTGCCAAGGAGAAAGACGACATTTCACGCTCTGTGCATTCTTCGAGTGGTCATCATATCCGTGAGCGCATAAGTGAAGTGTTTTCTAAGAAAATTGATTGGGATTCACTCCTGAAGATGAGCAAAGCATGGATTAGAGACCCGATGAACATAGCTCTATTCATTTGGATCGTTGGTGTTGCTGTTTCAGGTGCAATCCTGTTCCTTGTCATGACTGGGATGCTAAATGCTGCATTGCCGAAAAAGTCGGTAAGAGATGTTTGGTTTGAAGTCAACAACCAAATTCTGAATGCATTGTTTACCCTTATGTGTCTGTATCAACATCCAAAACGGATCTACCATCTCATACTTTTATCTAGATGGAAACCTGAAGATGTTACTAGACTTAGAAAGCTTTACTGCAAGGATGGGACTTACAAGCCTCATGAATGGGCGCATATGTTGGTGGTTATAATTCTCCTTAATGTGAACTGCTTTGCTCAATATGCACTGTGTGGTCTGAATCTGGGTTACAGGAGGGCTCAACGTCCAGCTATAGGAGTAGGAATATGCATATCTGTTGCAATTGCAGCACCGGCCATTGCCGGTGTCTATTCCATAATTAGCCCCTTGGGGAAGGATTATGACTCTGATATCGACGAGGAATCACAGCTTCAGAATCAGACAGTTATTGGTGACCAACAGAAACGGCTTAGGTCGAAATCGCTTGAGAAAATCTATTCATTTGCTACAAGAGATGAGCATAGAATCATCGCAAACAGTCCCCAGTGGAGTGGTGGGATACTTGATTTTTGGGATGACATATCTCTAGCATACCTATCCCTTTTCTGTAGCTTTTGTGTATTTGGGTGGAATATGGAGAGACTGGGTTTTGGAAATATGTATGTCCATATTGCAACATTCATTCTGTTCTGCATGGCTCCTTTCTGGATTTTTCTCTTAGCTGCCGTAAATATTGATAACGAAGCTGTTAGGACAGTTATGGCGGTTACTGGGATCGTGCTTTGTGTATTTGGTTTACTTTATGGCGGTTTTTGGCGGATACAGATGAGAAAGAGATTCAATTTGCCTACATATAACTTTTGTTTTGGCAAGTCTGCTGTGTCTGACTGCAGTTTATGGCTTTTCTGTTGTTGGTGTACTCTGGCACAGGAGGCACGGACTGGGAATTCATATGATATAGTACAAGATAAATTTTACAGAAAACAAACAGAGACAGATGGGAGTAACCAGGTGCTCGATGAAGATACCAAATCCGGTGCGGGTTCTCCATTGGCAAACATTTCCAGCCCATCTAAGATTACCACAAGAGGCTCTCCTATTGCTAACTCAAAGGGTTATTATAGTCCTGAAAGGGCTCTTGCTTCAGTGAAAGAGGAACTTGCAGAAAGTGCAGATAAAAATATGATGCCGCCTTCTCCTTCTTTGATTCAGAGAGACATGAAGTAACTCAGTTAAGGAAAAGGCTTGCAACTTGTGGAATGTTGATGGAAATAGGTATAGCTCTTTTTACTATTTTTGTGTATTTATAATGTTTTTTTTTTGTGGATAAGAGTGTATTTAAATGAGTGGAATTGCCTCCTTTAGAGAGCTCCTACTGAAACTTGTTTCATACTTCTATAGTTTTTAGTTTTATTCAAACATCTACGTCGGCCTTTTCAGCTTATTATGTACATAGATGATAGTTTTTATTCTTCTTCTTCTGGTTTGCCTATGCTCTAGGAAACATGCCTTTATATTTTTTGTAACTCTTACAAAAAGAAAAAAAAAGAAAAAAACTATATTTCTTTGGAGGTCTTAGGTTTGAAATCAACGACTCAGTTTAACTGTAAAATCTCTTGTTGTCTCCTGGGTCCGGGTCTTGGAACGGGTGCGGTGCTCCTGAATATGTAGTAGGGGGAAGTTCCGATTCCCGATATTAAAAAAAGGAAAAAAGAAAAGAGATAATAGGTGTAGGGAGGGGGGTGGGTGCTTATCATACTCCAGAAGAGCTATGATGTTGTAGGCAGATATGATAGTATAGCAACCAAATATTCTGAGAAGCTTCCTTTCTTACTTTTTTATTATATGAATGGATCAACATAAACACTGAATTTAAAAAGCAGAAAGAACCATGCAGAATTTATACTCTTGTCGGTGACTACTCAAGAAGATTGTCGAACACTTATCTAGCAAAAGTTTAACAAAAAGAGGCTGTGACCTTTTGAAGTATACTGATACCTTTGGATGTTCTTGTAACATCTTTGACCAAACTACTTCGCTACATCTTAGTTATGACTTCAAACTCTATTCCCGATGCAGATTTTATTGTTGTTTAGAATACAAAATATCTGATACAGTTACTAGTCATAAAATGAGATTATTCCTTCCCTAATCACTATCCATTCCTCCTATATAATCTAACTTCTTTCGTAGCCACTTTTCATACTCACTATTTTGTTTCTTTATAATCATTATCTGCCTCTCAAATGCAAGTATTAATTCTCTCATAATCGTTTCCTGCACCTCAAACATAGATAATGGTTCTTTTATAATTATTTTTTTCACCCAAACATAAATATTCATTCTTCTCGGTATTCTCATTCCTTTATAATCATTTTCATTCTCCTGTCTTCAAACTCCTCTTACTAACTCAAGAGTCTCAAGCTAATAAATGTTACCCTTACTTTGTATTAGTCTTTTCTATCGGATGACTCGTAGGAAGCGAGAAGTGCCCTTACCAGTCTCTTTCTTCGTACCAAGTACCCTACTCATTTAAATGGCTCCAAGACACAGGGGCTGTTACTAATTTCATAATACTATTCCATTCTCCAAACCCATGAATTAGACATTCTCCAATTGAGTATCTTTTCTTGGAAACTTTTCATGTTCATTAATTTAAGAGCTGTAGCTAAGCAACATTAGGTTATTTTGATCATGGGTTCGAATCCTTTCTCCCCAGATGTAGTTGAACTAAAAAAAAAAAAAAAATTATAATCTGATAACACTCTCTGTGCAATTAAATAGTTTCCAGGTGCTGTTTGGGTCCCCAAAAGAAGAATATCATAAACACTGTTGCTGCTGTATTTGATTTGTCCATCAGAGATTTGTATTATTTGCATTGGCAAGCGTGGAAAGGAAAATAGTAAAATGAAGGAACATATATGTCTTGTACGCAATAAAGAGTTTTGTTTGTGTTTACAGTATTTCATTCACAGATTAGTATCTAATGTTAGTGATGAGTCATTTTCATTGCCATTATTGGTCCAGCTGTCCCATGAAATGTCTGCAATGGAGCTGAATTCAGTGCCCATTTGTTGAACCTCCACCAGAAACATAATGCCTACTTATTATGTGGTTCAATATGAGTTATATTTTATTTTATTTTAAAATTAAAAAAAAAAAAGAAAAAAAGAATGTGGTCTATATTGAACTATATAAGTAGACATTATTATTTAAGTTATGTTCGAGCATGACCTAAGAATCTCTTACCCTCACCATGCTTTTTTATTATTATTGAAAATGTCTTATATTAATGGAAGTAGTGTTCATTTCTTCTTTATCCAATATTTTCTTTTTTAACTTAACCATATGACATTTTGTTTGCATAGATTAGGCCATAGTCTTTAATTGTAGTAGAAAGAAAGTTGTGATTTATACTATGTTTTGATTTTATCCTTTCATATGCAGGTTGGCTGAATGCTCTGCAACTTCATTACTTTGTCCTTTGCCTGGGCTGTTAGATAATTTTTCTATTTCATATGTAATTTAATTCTTTTAGATTTTATCTCTTTATAATAAATTAAAGTTAAATATAATCAAAATTGGTTCAATAATGATAATAATAATTTTATATAAGTAAAAATGCAATATCTAACACGCTACTAAAATTTATAGGGTAAAGGTATTTGAAAAACAAATCATTTTAAAGAAACAATAGTATGAATTTATCAAGTATAACTAAATTATAAAATAAAAATTATAGAAACTAAATTGAAATTAACATAATTTTATTTATAAAAAAAAATTATTTGTGAGTGTTATGTACGCCTCGACTATTTTGAAGTGATAAACTATTTGAATTATAATATTTTTTGTAATAAATTAATTTTAGATAAGTGGTCATCATATATTAAACTTATAATTTTTTTATTCTTCAAACACTTAACTTTTTTTTTTTTAATCACTCTCCAAAGGCTTAATTAATGGTTTAGGTTCCATAGTTAAATTAACATAAAACTCAATCAAACCTAAATGGATGAAAATCATACAGCAAACAAAAACCATACTTCACTCACATGGACTTGATTTGATTGTTTTTTTAAAAAAATTAAAATTTCTAAAAAAATGTAGTAGTTTAACTTTAAAATAATTTTCCAATGTTACCCTTTGTTTGAAGAACTTTGGGTTTATTTTCACCCGTCTGATCAAGATCATGTGGCGCAGAATCGCCAATGCTGACCAATCATTGGCAGGTCAACATGAGCTGTATGCCACCTTACGATGGAGACAAACAAGGAAATCCCCCATATTCACACAATATATTTCTTTGTTTTATTTTCACAAAAAAATAAATAATAAAATTTTGGCTTGATTTAATTATAAAATGGACCATATATTCTTCATTATTTACCAAAACTGCTTCATAATTGATTTCGGTCGGTTTATCACACAACCACTCCTTTTACTTTTGTACAAAATAATGCAGATCCATCCAACCAAACAATAAAAATTCAATAGCCGTACCAAAAAAATCAACAATTTTTTTTTTAATAATTTCAAATAACGAGAAAATAAAATTCATTTCTCATTAAACACCATTTCTTTTTTTGAAGAAAGTAATTAGATAAACCATTTTTTTTTTTTTTTTTTTTTTTTTAAAGTAATTATGTAAACCAATCAAATGAATATGGTGCAATGTATTGAGAACACAAAGTTGCTAATGAAAAAGAGTAACTTACAAACTTAATTATATGGTTTCACCTCAAAATCAATTGACAATTAGAAGAGTAATTCATATTTCTTGTAAATATTTGTAGAACTTCTCACTTGATACCATATTAAATGATATCACGTTTCACCTGAAAACCAATTAACAATGAGACAGTAACTCATATTCTTTATAAATGCTTGTACGACTCTCTACCTTTTTAACGTGCGACAATTATGAGATTATATCACAACTTATAATAAAAAGATACTATTAATTAAATATTAAAACTAAAATGAGGGCAGAATAAGTGCACCATTTTATTCAAACTATTAAGTTGATGGGTAGGAGATAATTATTTTATGATCTTTGTCTGACATTACAAAAGTGAGGAGTCTTCAACATCTATATAAGATGTATGTGCCATTCCGTCACTACTAATTAGTTTTGAAGTGGAACTTCATACTATCTAATATGATAGTAAAGATTCATGTAAATTATTTATCTCTCAAATTTTGATTCAACGTAAGTAGATAAAACCTAGTGGGTGTTTTAGACCCCACAAAAACAGCTATGAGTTCAAGTGGATATTTGAATCCAAAAAATTGAAATTTGAATGCGAACCTCTTACAAGAGTTCAATTTCTTTTAATACTATTAATTTATCATTTAAACTATAATGAGGATAGCAAAAGTGCATCATCTATTAATACGATGAAAATAGTAGCGAAGGGATTATATATATATATATATATATATTTATTTATTTATATTATTTTATTTATTTTTTGAGAAAAAGCGATTCTATTTTTATGACGAAAAAAATTACGGGTTTGAATTTTTTCTCTTCTAATTACAGTTGAAATACATAAATAAATAAACACAGTTGAAATGCATATATAAATTAACACGGTGAAGAAAGTAGAGATGTCTATGGGACAGGGCGGGGCCAGGAAATAACTTCTCTGTCCCCGTCCCCACCATAAAATTCAATCCCCATCTCCAGAAAAATCTCCTTTTTTTTTTCGGGGATGGGAGCGGGGATTCCCGCGGGAACTTTTTTAAATTTAACTTTCTTTTTTTTTCATTTTTTATATATTTGTTAGATAAAAAAATTCAAAAAATTAGATTTTTTCAAAAAATATCCATAAATTTCAATTATAATGTTAATTATCAAAGAAAATATTCATATGTATAGAAAATATTGTCAACAAAAATATATTTATTTGAAAATTAAAGGAGTAGAATTGAAATATATATATATATATATATATATTTTAAAAAATAGATAAACGGAACAGAAATTGAAGAATACAATCCCGGCTCCGTTAAGGGCGGGTCCCTGCGGTCCCTAGAAGAAAGTGGTATATAAAGTATAAAGTTTTGGTTTGAAATGGATTGAAATATTGGAATAGTCTTTTTTCTGTGGACTGTGGAGAAGTCAAATATAGGAGCGGCCCTCACTCATAATTTTCTACCTTTTTTATAGACATGCCCAAACATAATTTATAGCTGAAAAGTTTTCTTTTCTTTGAGTAAAAATGAAAATTTTGTTTATTTGAACATTGTATCCTCCTATAATTTGTGGAGTAACGAAGCAGCTAGTAATATTATATGAACTAAAAAACCAATAATTATAATATAAAACTGCAATAACAGTTTTTTTTAATTAAAGACAAAACTGCCCACTCTTTATTTTCCAAATTAAAAAAGGAAAAAAAAAATTTGCATCTCTTCATTTTCTCATCTTCTTCTTACTTCAACAATAATATTAAGTCGAGGATTGAACCTGAATATGTATATATATATTATCAATAAATGATGCTTTTTATAGCGGTATGCTAATATTAGAGAGGTATTCGAGGGGCATGAATTTGGCTTTGAAACTCAAGAATTCACCCAATTATTTCACCAATATTCTGAAGTTTGCAAATACAACCTCATGAGTTATACCTTCCAAAGTTACTCCAAACTCTAATTTCTCCCTTGTTTCGTGAAGTCCTCCGGCACACTATTTCACTCTTCATTTTTTTCATGTAATTCCAACCCATGAATTTATTTATTTAATAACTCGGGAATTTGGAGTTTTCCTCTTGGAAGCGAAATTTTGATAAATTAATTTTCAATACCCAAACTTGAGACTTGAGGAGAGCACACCCTGAAAACCTAAGGGCTCGACCATAGCACGCCCCTAATGGTGAGTGAACCATATTTGTTGGGCCACTTGAAAGGCAACATGTATTTATCCTTAACCAATATGATGGGGTTTCTAGGGGGAAGGAAGCTGTCTATATTTTGGAAGGTTTCATATGCCCATAACATTTAGGGTATCCTCCAATTTCATATGAGTCTTCGAGATTCATGTGCCCTTCCAACATGTATTACAAAATCGCCACCTAGAATATATGCCCATTCCCATTATTCAATTCCAGGCCCAAACATTGAATAGAAACCAATTTTCACAAAGCATCTTCAATTATATTTTCGTTTGAAAACCATATATTCCCAAGTATATGCCAATAATGACTGCTCACAATCTAAAAATTTTATGATAAATTATAAATTTACTCCCTATAATTTGAAGATATTTAAAGTTTAAGTTCTATGATTATAAATTTTAGAATTTAGTCTCTATCTTTATAATTTTTAAAATTAAAATTTAATTTTTATAGTTGATGAAACTTCAAAAAAATATCATTATCTTTCATAATCACCGGAGAATTAAATGCGTTGAAGTTGACTATCATGTGTGACATATGTGACTGATCGAATAAAAAATTCATATAATTTATACATCAATATCTAACTTTTAAGTATTTAATTCATAAATGATTATAAACGACAATAACTATTTCTTAAGTTTTAACCAACTATAAAAATTAAATTCTAGTTTTTAAAATTATAGGGGTCAATTTTAATTTTCTCTCAGCCAAAAGAACTAAATTGATTAAAATTTTTAAATCATAAAAATTAAATTCTAACACTCAATTCATAATTTATCTAAAATTTTAATACCAATAATCTTCAATTATAAAGTCATTTCCTCGAAGAAAAAAAATGAAAATTGATAATCATATTGGACTAAATCTGATAGATAAATCAACAAGAGCAACAGCAGGAATAAGTGTTTGCCAATTAGCATAAAAGGTTATGATTTCAATGTAACACCTCTGATTGAAGAAAAGAAATTTTCATTGGCCAAATTTCAAACTCTTTAAAAAACAGGGTCCAAAACTAAATATATTATATAATATAAGGTTGATTTCAAAATTTATTAATAATAAAGAAAGTAAATCACGTCTTTTATAAAAATATTGAAAAATCATTAATTTTTCAATATAAGACAATAGCAACAAGGTCTATATGTCCCCCAAAATGTATAATTAAAATGAAAAAGTTAAAAATATGTAAATGGATGGAATTGAAGCCATTGGAATGGACCAAAAGGACCTATTGGAAAAGAATTTATCGAATCCAACTTGAGGTAAAATTGGAAATTTTTAAAAAAGAAACAAAATTCTGCTATAAACAAATTATTATTTATTCAAAATGATATAATTATAACATCTACCTTAAAGTTGCTACCATAGTAATTTCACAAAAAAAAAAACTGCGGACAAAATAAAATGTTTAAAAGAGTGTCATTCTACTAACTAAAGCTAGATAGCGTAAAGTAGCGCGTAATCTCATAAGCTCAATTTGTTACGTTTTTTGGTCAACTAGAGTTGGCTTGACCATTTTCAATTTCTTCGCCTTCTGGACTCCCTACATCGCGGTTCACAGAACAATTTCATATAAGCCAATAAAAACACGCCACATCACTAAAAGAAATTACCGAACGTTTTGATTGGCCACGTGAAACCCCCGAAATGGATGAGATGTAGAAAACTCCTTGTCCGGATATGCCCGTCCCTATAAAATCCCCTTCTTCTCCATCCCCAATCCCTCACCATTTCTCCTCTGGTTTTCCATTTCACGAAATCTCTGAAACAAAATCTCCTCAGTTTCTTGAAATCCGAAGCTCAGGCTAAGGCAAAGTCGAGCAAGAACTGGCTAACTGTGAGGGAATTCTGGAGGAAAAAGATTCCAGTAATCAAAGGGTGGTTCTCGCCCTATATGAGGCCTTGAGCTCTCGAAACGTGGAAACTGTTCACCAAATCCTCGCCCCCGATCTGGAGTGGTGGTTCCATGGTCCGCCGTCCCACCAATTTCTGATGCGCCTTCTCACCGGAGCCTCAACCCACGGCCAATCCTTTCGATTCGTTCCTCAATCAATTACTTCGTTCGGCCCCACCGTCCTCGTCGAAGGCTGCGATCCTGACCGTTCCATCTCCTGGATCCACGCCTGGACCATCGCCGATGGGATAATCACTCAGGTTCGTGAGTATTTCAATACCTCTCTCACTGTTACTCGCATCGGAAACCCAGCGCCGCCGTCGCCGTCGTCGTCGGAGATTTCTTCTGCCTCGTCGCTCCGCCATTGCCCTTCTGTTTGGGAAAGTACTCTCTCCGGTCAGGTTGGTAAGTCGGTGCCTGGACTTGTCTTGGCCATTTAGTTGATTTCTCTGATTCCCTGTGGCCGTTCCTATCGTAACTAAATAAATTCAGAGAGATGTAACAAACTTGGTGTGTGTTTGTTTGTTTGGTTGTTAGTTTTCACGTCGTTTGCGTTTCTGGTTTCTGTTTGGTTGTGTTGTTTTGTGAGATTTGTTATCCTGTGTGTGGGTGTAGGTTAATACCATGGAGATGAGATCTCATTGGTCCTTTTCCGATCTTGATGTATTTGTAATCTTTATAATAATAAGGACGCGTTCCAATGTTTGCCTTCAATTTAAAACTCTCTTTTCTTTTTCTTTTTCTTTTTCTTTTTCTTATTAATTATGAATTTGGCTATAATTTTAATAACTATGTAGCTTGAAAATTATTTTATAATTTTTTTATGAATTAAGTATTCAAATGTTGATAATTTATAGCTTAAAAAAAAGGGTTAATAATTTATGGTTTCAAAAAAAAAAAAAGTTAATAATTTCTTTTTTTATTTAATTAGACACTTACATTTTTATTCATATATTTTAGGTTTAGAATTATAGAACTAAATATTTTTTTCACAAATAACAATACTAAATTCTAATTTTAAAAATTTAAAGTTAAAACTGTAAGTGTTAATTAATAAATTCTACTCGATATCAGTCAAGTTTTGTTTCTTTCGGCATAAATGCAACGAATTAGCTATCAATGGAAAAGTTTAACATGAATGAAGATGTCTAATATTTAAATAAGTTGATAATTATTAAGTATTAACCATAAAGATTGATAAGAATCCGACTTATTTTTAGAGTTATAAATTGCAAATAAGTAGAAATATGAGGGGAAAAGAGGAACGTGAAGGGAAAAAAAGCGGAAGATGCCGAATATCTGGATAAGTTCGAAAAACAGCCTTTCCCAATAGGAATGGAAGGAGGAGACAAAGTTTTGTAAGAGATTGTAGTTTTTCGCCACGTGTACGGTTCGATGTGGTTTGAGATCCAGAAGGTTCTTGCAGCTTTTTTGGAAAATCAAATGTTTGATCTGAGGAATCGGACGGTTTAGATTCATCAGAATTAGCCACATGTTCTTTTTCTTCTTATTTTTCTCAATAAAAAAAAAAAACTTTTTGATTTTTTCTCTTAAAGATTGGAAATCAAAACGAATTTTTTAACGTTTAACAACAAAAATCAAACCAATTAATTTGATTTAGTTTGGGGATTGGATGCATTAGAAATTTTTAATATTGTTTTCAAACATCCCTTTCACATGGAAAAGTACATTTTACATCTGAAGGGTATATTTATTTTTTGGACATGAGGTGTGGTTAATAACCACTCCTCAACAATCTTTCGTTTGTTTTTTTGTAATAAAAAATCACTTTTAACACTTCTTTAACTATTCTTTAACCACTCTTTAAACCTTCTATAAAATCTCTATTTTTTAAATTTTTTTTAATTTTTTTTATCAAATCTCGCATTAAATTTTATCAAATATATCTTTTAATCTCGACTAACATCAATATTCAAATGTCTTTCCAAAAGTAATTTTAACTCTATAAAAAGAGTCAATAGTGTGTTGGTTTGGTCCATTGGTTGTATTCCAATTTAATTCTACGTTTGAGGATTCGATCTTGAAATGAATTATTTCATAAAAATTTATTAATTAATAATAATTTTAATTCATAAAAAACCTCATTTTTTTAATAAAAAGTTTCGGATAAACGTATCATCAATAATAATTTTAATTAATAATAAGTTTTAATAAAAATTAAAACTTCATTAAATATCATTATTTTTTATTATTTTGATATACTTGTACGGACCAACTTGTATACATCTCAACTAATGTTATGCGACATACCTTTCAAAAAATAGTGAATTTGACGGGACGGAAAAGTCATTCTCCATCCCGGCCTCGTGAACATCTCTAATCAATTAAATCCATAGAAAATTAATTTATAAATAGATGATCACCATTGATTGAAATTATAAATTATAAATATTCTAACTTTATTCTAATTAGGGACCAAATTAATTTGTAATTGTTGACAAATTAGTATATGTAATTATCATGTAAGAGATGTGATATTTTTGTCTAATTAAATGTGTGACACACGAATAATTAACTTGTTTATCTAATTTCAAAATTATAAGAATTAAATACTAAATTTTGAAATGATAGAAATTATCTGGTTTGATGTTAATTCATTTTCATTTCATGGTCACGAGTTCGATCTTTGGAATTGGTATTTGTAATCTCCTATCTCAACTTGTACTAAAAAAGAAAAAGTCAATGATAGAAATTAAAATTAAAATTTTGATAATTACATGAACTGGCATGGACATATAATTAGAAGATAAATGTTATGCTTGAAAAAAGAAAATGTTGATCTCTACCTAATCTCAACTACTTCAAAAGGAGGGCAACAAAATCAATCTTAATTTTCTTTATGGTCCAACAAAACATAAGCTCATGCTAAAGTGTGGATATAAAATCTTTCCATCATTTCAAGAGACATTTATTTAACTACAATATATTATTTGATTTTGACTATGCTGAAAGGTTTAAATATATTTTATCACCCTTCAAAATATATATATATATATTTTTTTTTGTATCATTTTTTTTAGAAAAACATTTCGTCAAAGTTACTTAGCACTTAGATTTTTTTTTAGAAAAATTTGAGTGAAGTCGAGAGTGCACCTATCACACATGCCACTTCTTTAAAGATCATAAAAAATAAAAAAAAAATTAAAAAGTAATTTATAGTCCTTAAAGAGGTGCAGCCAAATCTTCTTTTTTTTTTTTTTTTTTTTTTTGATACTGATTTGCAATATTTTGCCTTGATCAAACACTTGCATTTTCATGTCATACACTTTTTACTTGTGTTTTTTTTAATCAACTCAAAATTTGAAAACTATTGTAGAGAATAAAAAAGGTAATAAGAAGACAAACTATTTTTTTTTTAAAATAGCTGGCTACCCTTGTTTAAAAAAAAAAAACTAAATGACTGTTAAATGAAAGTCTTAGTTTTTTTGTTTATACTTCCACCAAAAAAAATTTCAGGTTTTCTTATATTTACCTCTTATATATGTTCAAAATTAAAGGTAAATTTTGGAAATTAAAATAAATTTTTTTAATAAAAAAATTGTGTTTGTTTCGAATGTGGCTTGAAACTTTTTGTTGTTGTGTGTGTGTGTGTGTTTTTTTTGAAAAATATAAATTATTGTAGAGGTGAGAAAAACTATAATAGAAAAGTGGGAAAAAACAAGTAAATATTTTTGTAAATAAAAATTAAATAATTACGAAATGTTATTTATCGATGAATTGTTTTCTTAATATTTAAAAATTAGGGTATCCAAGTTTACAATAACAAAAAGTTGAAAGCGAGCAAAGTATAGCTGTAACGATATATTATACAATCTAATAACTACAAGATTACAGGTTTGAATCTTCTTTCCTCCAATAATATTGTATAAAAAGCAAAAAGTTGAAAACCATGAAAATCAATCTATTAGTATTAGGTGGTGCACTATAGAAAGTTGGCCATGGAAAGACAAATATTAAGATTGCGAACTGTTATTTATTTTATTCTCTACACATTTTTCTAAAACAATTAAAAGGTAGTTTTTTCTTTGACATTAAATTTATAGTAACATCATCATGTTCTACAAAGAAGCCAATCATTTTAATTTTTAAAACAACCGCACCAAAAACTTTCAAATTAAAAAACTAGCGTTAAAAAAGACAATGAAATAATGATCAACCGCTAAATAATTTTTCATCATAGTATTTTATGATATAAAACACTTGGGATTTAGATTAAAGCACAAAAGTATTTAATTGGGTTGGAATTTTATTTTTTATATGTTAGCATTAGTATAATATATAAAACTATGTATAAGATGTGTCCATACATCATTCCACCACAAACATTTCACATTATAATAAAAAATTAATGGTCTTATGAGGTAATATTGTTCCCTCTATTATGTGTGTCCTTCACACTACCAAATTGGAGTGCTTAATTAAAGCTATCTACGATATCAACATTTGGGAAAATTATGCAAACGTTTTCACTATATATATATATAAAAACCCAATTTCTTTTATTTCCTCTAAAAATTTGTCAAAAGTTAAAATCTTAAAAACAATTACATGGTGGGTACGAGTTTAGAAATGAACAAATATTACAAGTTTAATCATCGTTCACCATAAGATAAAAAAAAATTTATATAACGACTGAGACAGAGAAATTAAAATAACTTGAATGCATTGATAAATTATCATTAAATTGAAAAGTTGGGCTCATTTAACGATTTAGACTTCATTTAATAACCATTTTATTTTATTTTTATTATTTTTTAATCTTAAACCTATATATATATATATAAATCAAATCATATCATATTAAAAAAATATTTTTTATAAAATTTGATTAAAAATTCAAAAGTGTTTGGTAGTGAAACAAAAAAAAAAAAGAAAAAAGAAAATAGCTTTAAAATAAATAAACTAAATTAAAAACTAAGGCCAATTTGATAATTTGATGTATTTGAATTCTTAATCAAAATTTAAAAATAAAAACCAATTTTAAAAAAATTTTCTTTAGTTTCTAAAATATGGTTTAATTTTTGAAAATATATGTACAACATAGTAATCTAAAAAAAAAAAAAAACCAAATAATTTTTTTTATAAATCTATTAAAAAAAAAAAAAAAAATTACAGATAGGAGTTGTTTTGATAGATTTAATTTTCAAACAATTTAACTTCTTTTTTTTTTTTTTTTTGAATCACAAACAAACGATTTAACTGAAATATTGAATTTGACTTTACCATTATTTTGTTTTCCCAGCGTAAATGTGATATACAGACAAAGAGATACACCAAAAATTAAGAAGAAAAAAAAAAGATTGAAGACAATATAAAACTATTGGTGCAAGTAGTTTGAGACTGAGGTCATTTTGACAAAGCATCAAATAAATAATATTCTGTAATAAAAAGTAAAAATTAAACAATTAAACAATAAAATGTATAACTTGATTGTGTGTATAAAACATTTATCCGAAATCTCATCCTGAGTCATATGCTTATTTCAGTATATGGAATATAAGAGGCCATATTTGGCCTACTTGGAAATTATAAACAACTTTAGAGAGAATTTCCAGCATAAGAATCTAAACCCATAGCCATTTTGGTATATTTCAGATCAGAAAGAATATCAAATTTAGCATAATTTTTATTTTTGGATAAAAACAGAGCATCGAATATTAAAACCAAAATTCCAAGAGTCAATTTAATGTGACATATACGGAGAAAAGATAATCAACATTTATTTTTGATAATGTAAAGCACATATTCATCTGCAATTAATAATATCGATCAGGCTTAGCTCCTCTCAGGATAATGGCCTTAATTATAATCAATTTCTTGAGATATTTTCTTAAAATAACATCAAAAGTCTTCTTTGAAAAGTAGTGATTTAAAATTACACGAAAATGATTTTCTCTTTTGATTAAAAGAAAGAAAAAAATATCTGTAAGTTGTTTGTGTTATTTGGGAGCTTATGAATGTCCCCATCAAGTGAGCCATTTAGATGTAGAATTTTGTTGCTTTTCATTGAATTTTATTCATTGTTTTTTTTTTTCCTGACCATTAAATTGTTGAGTCATTTCCAATTTTTCTTTTTTGGGTTTAATATATCATTCAAATCCAGCTTGAATAATTTGTTTGCTGAATAGAAATTGTTTGTTTTTGGAAACAAATTCATTGTATTTGGATCACAATTCTTCCTATTAATTTTAGTTTTGCTTTAGATAATGAGCATGTAACTCTCTCGTTTTTTAAGGTCGGAGGTTTATTAGTTGAATATAATTCTTCAGTTCATTAATATTTTGACGATATATCCTTAGATATCACATAATTATGTCTCTTTTTTTTTCCTTTTTTTTTTTTTTTTTTTTTTTAATAATTTGGCACTCTACTATACCATAAATCTCTGTTGAAACTTTTTTTGTTTTTTTTTTTTTTACAATAAGAGTGGAAGTAAAAAAAAGGATGAAAAGGGGAATATTTGAAGTGATCAGAGTTCATTCATATTTTATTTTGCTATTGGAACTATGGTTAATGCATCATGTGTATGTAAATGTAAACAAGTTTATAAAAGTGAGCATAGATATTGGTATTTATTAAATAATATATCTTAAAATTAATTGATTTTAACATGGAAGTTCATGTTATCTAATATGGTATCAGAACTTCATATAGGTATTGATCTCCAAAATTAATTCGATATTATCTAAGCGGATAAAAATCTAAGTGAGTGATTTAGACCCTACCCAAGCCTACATAAGCTTAAATGAGTATTTGATCACAAAAATTTGGATCCAAACCAAGCTAGTAACCCAAAAAAGAAGGTATTATGGTTTACAAATTCCGATCTAATTCAAGATGGTGTCTCAAGATAGTGCCATCTTGAAGAACAAGTCGGAGATATTTACCTTGTAGCCTTTGTCCCACACTGAAAAAGTAATTAAGGAGTTTCCAACATCTTTAAATAATATACGAGTTATTGATAATATTTTAATGTACTAAAAATCACAAGGTTTGCATTATTTCAAAAAAAAAAAAAAAGAAATCACAGGTTTATAGTTAAAATCTTCCGTTTAAAAAATTAAAAAAAAAAAAAAAAAAAAAAAACGATGTAAACAAGCTTGTGTATTTCCATAAACTAGCTCGTGGTTGCATATAATATGCTTAATTCTAGTTTTTATATATATGAAATATCTCAACTTCAACTTAGGTCAACTAACCATGCATCATATATTTTTTACTAAAAAGCTTAAATCTATGTTTTCACTGCATCCAAGAATCAAGCCCACTTTTTTTTTTTTTTGTCGACAACATTATAATTTAATCGATTGAATTATACTTGAGTTTACAAATTATTTTTAAAGCGGATTGTAACTAATATTTGTTTGCTTATTAACATATTTAGATTTTTGTATGCATTTCATTGCACAATTCTTATTCCTTTCTAATGTGCTTAAGATTCGTTTCTTAAGGATTTAAATGTCAAACTCACTTCTCACATTTAAGTCAAATTTCAATGTCTTATCCAATTTAAGCATAAGTAATATTAATATATTTTTTTTCCTTTTTTTAATCTTTATCTCTAACTTTTGGATCAAGGATGCAATGTTGTAACCAATTAAATTATACTGAACTATTGTTATTTCCTTGTATCTTTTACACTGTTCAACTAATATTCTTTGAAATATAATTTTAAATTCTCCTAAGATTTCACATATATACTCTTTTTCAATATTATTATATTCTTATTATAAAGTCTCTGTTTCAAGAATTGTAGTTTTACACAAATATGAACTGAAGAGTGTAGGCCGAGCCCAACATTAAAACTATATGGGCCTAAATTCGTATCTATGCTTTTCTTACATGGCTGCTTCCAGGTCCATCCAATCTGTAAATGTAAATTAATAATCTTTATAAAAACAATATTCAAATAATTAAATTATGATATCTTATTCGATGGTTATCATTTTCAATAAGCTACAAGCAACTTTAGATCAGTGCCTGTCCCACTAATAAATAAATAAATTTTAAAAAATAAAAAAGATTAAGATATTTGCAGGGACAGTCAGCCACGTTAACGACAAAAGTGAGCATTGTACCGAAAGTGGCTTGTGTGGGGCCAAAATTCTGAAATTGCCCTGCAGAGCTGAGGCCACTCAGCTATTCGCATAATTCTCACAACTCTTTTTTATTATTATTATTATTATTATTATTTAAGACATTTTAAAAAATTCGGTGTCCGTCCAGAATTTAAAAATTAGCTATGATGATAGTTTAAATAAATAGTTGATTGAAAATAAATGAATATAAATTAATCATTTAAGACATTTTAAAAAATTGCCTAATTTTAAAGTCAAATGCATAATTAACAGGAAATTATATACAGATAGACAAATTTTAAATTATTTATATCTATAATTATTAATACATTTTAGTAATATATTATAATTATTAATACTCATTAATATGAATATTAAAAAAAATATTTTTTTTTAAAAAAAAGTATGTGAGAATACTTTCTCATTTTTTACAATAATTGCATTAGTATTTTTAAAACATTATTTTTTAGATTTTGACTAGTATAATAAATTTTTCTAAATTAACCTTAATATAATTGCAAATGCGCTTTTCCAGATGAAATGCATCACAATGCCGTAAAAAAGAATCCAATTCCTTTCTTTTTACTATTCCACTATTAACATAAATTCTTTGCTTGTAGTTGTTGATTCTTAATCAAGAAACTTCTTTCTTATAACTTCCCCTTTTTATTTTCTCAAAAATTTTTGCACTTGAAATCAGAATTGGATGAGAATGGCTAATGTGAGTTGGAGAAATAATTCCAGGTACTTGATTTAGTAGTTCAAAATTTTCTAAAGGGTCTTTGTTTTTTTTGGGCATAGGTTGTAGAATTGAAGGTCCATTTGCATTGTGAAGAGTGCATCAAGAAGATTCTCAAAGCCATCAAGAAAATCCAAGGTTTGTGTTCAATGTCTTAATCAATTTCTCCTCTGTTCTAAGCTCAATAGTGTTCAAAAATCAATGAATCCTTTGATTTTTCTTTTTCTTCTTCTTCTTCATTTGTAGATATAGAGACTTATAACGTAGATATGCAGCAGAATAAGGTGATTGTTACAGGCAATGTCACTACAGAACAAGTCATAAAAGTTCTTCAGAAAATTAACAAAACTGCAATTCCATGGCAAGTTGATGAAGTAAATTAGCAAAGTCAACAACAATTACTGAAAATTACAGAAGAGAGAATAATATTTCAAAATCAGATGTTGTTAGCCTGGATTTAGATGATGATCGATCTTAAAAATTGTTGAAAGTTTTGGAACTCTTTATTTATTTATATCATACTTGAAAGAAAGATTTGGTACAAATTTACAGTAGCTAAACACTGATCTCATCAGAGTTCATGTTTAACCGATCAAGTTCTAGACTCTGTACATAAAAAACCTAAATCATCAACAATTCATACTAGTTCATGAGTTCTGTTGAAGAGAAACGTACTCGAATCGAATCTATCTCGGCTGGTGAATCGTTCTCGGACTCACTTTCACGTTAACGATTTTGGGAGCCTTTTGAGCAAATCTAGGAACCTCAGCTCCAGTTCTAGCCTTCTGCCATTTGAAATCCCTAATCGGAACCAAATCCTTCGAGAATTCAAACTCTTCCTCTTCCTCTGAAGAATTAAGCAAAAGAAACAACGAATTAGCGAATTAGGTTAAGAGAGGAAACGAACCGCTTCAACCGATGACTCGATTTCAGTTCTTACGTAGAAGTGCGAAGTTGTCGAAGAAATCGTCGAGATCTGGAAGGAAGATTACTTCGTTTTCTGAAAAGGAAGGATCGTTCTGAGGATCTTGAAAGCGTTCTTGGAGCCAGTACTCGCGAAACCAGGGAGAGGACTGGATCAGAGACCACCATTGATCGGAGAAATCATCCACTGTTCTGTACGCCATGGGAACGAACATCGGAGCATTAGGGTTTAGCATCGAAACGGAAGACGACGGCGTTCTTCGAGTAACCACATCCATAGCTTTCTCTGGAGAATTCAACTGAATCTAAATTTGTAGTTGATGAAGATGATGGAGATTGGGGGATGAGATATATAAAATTGCAGAAGTGAAAGAGCACTCGGGGTTTTGTTTTATTACGGAACTGCCACTGTTTATTTAAAAGCTAAACGGTACTCCCTCCGGGGCAAAAACGGGTTGAGTTCTTGGCCTAACCGACAAAACGCACACCGTTTTGAGCAAACCATTTTCGAATTATATTTATATTATTATATTCTTGGATAAATTATAAGTCTCATTTTATGCTTTTGAAAAAAAATTAGAATGGAGAAACTATAATTTTAAAAATATAACTTAAAATTTATAATTTGATAAAATCTAAAAAATAATTATTTTACTTCTTAATTATTAATGAATTAAATATTGAAAGTTATTTGTTTATGTGTATGAGTTAATTAATTGATTCAACAATTTTTTTTTTTTACATAATTTAGATATAAATAATAAACTTCCACGATTTCAATTTGTTGCAATAAAAAATGACAATGGCTATTTTTTAAAAAAGTTTTATAAGAGTATAGAAATTAAATTTTAATTTTTAAAATCATAAAATTAAATTCTACCATTTTTTTTTCTTTATACTAGGGATTGGTTTAATTCTTTTTTTTTAGATAACAAGGGATTTGTTTTCTATGCCAACAAGAACAGAATTCTTTTTTTTCTTTTTTTTTTTTTTGTGAATTTGATAATGTGTATCCATGCCAACAAGAACAGAATTTCAACAGCATCTTGTACAATTTAGTAATCATGAAGTTACAAGTTTGAATTCCCCTTTCTCCAATATCGATGATAATGCATATCCATATTTACTTGAATTTGAATTCGTAATGGTGCTAAAAATTTCAACTCAAGATAATTTCGTATAAAAGCAAAAGCAAAAGCAGAAGTATTTTCTTTTTTTATATGAAAAAAGTTTTTTCTTTTTTTTTGGGTTTTCCCCATCGAATTATGTATTTACTAAAATTGATATTCGTGCAAAGCTTCATTAGACTAAAATGGATGAATCATTAGAAAGTTTGAAATTTTATATAATCACAGCTCAAAGGGTGAGTAACAAATGTCAAAAGTTTGTGAGCATGAATACTTTATTAAAAAAAAAAAATAAACTTTTAAGCAGATAATTTGCAGAATAATTAATAAAAGAGAGGTAATTTTAAACAAACATTGGACGTCATCGTTCTTATCCAAAACCCTGCTTTCCCATTTGCTTTTTCTCTTTTTTTCTTTTCAACACATCTATTTCACATAACTCGACAAATCTAAAGCCATCTCTTCTGTAGCAACCAACAGTTACAAACAACAAACAATGCAAATTTTGTACTCTTACGATCTTTGTTTCATTTCCCAATAATGTTCTTTTCTCCAATCCAAGTGTACCAACTACTAACTCCTATACCCCAGGGACCATGCCCTAGCCTCCAATCATGTCAAATGGATATAAAATTCACCTTCCAACCACTTGACATGGTAAATATTTGGGACTATTCACTTAAACTTATAGCCTCTAAGTGCTCTATGATTTAAAACGTGTTCTTGTGTTCGACCACTTAATCAATCTACCATAGATAATTTCAATCTTCATTTCCAAAATTTGCTTTATGTGACACCCCAGGTCCAAGATTTTGAAATTTGAATTTCAACCTCCTTTGGTCATATGGCATTCCCTTACATTTCCTACCGACTTAGTCACTCTACAGCATACTTACCTTTACTACTTCTAAGAGTGAGAACTATTCCTACAAACAAACACGAGCTCTTTCAACATGCTTTGTCCTCATTCACATGCTTACGAAGTAAATTTTCAGATCATCAAGCCTAGGATTATTCTAAGGTAAGAATGTTTAAGAAAGGTGCATGTTTAACTTTTAAGCTTTTTTTATCTATAACTTTTGTATTTTAAAAATCTCTCTTATTCAGATACAGTCACAGTTTATTCATGTACCACTCCTAATCTCATACATAAGTTAACATCCTTATAAGATGATTTTTTTTTTACTCCTCTAACTTCACCAAAATAGCATTAACCTAACATGAGGGTAGCTTAATTTGTATATGAGAAAAATAAACCTAGAGAATCAAATCGATCCCTTCTTTGTCTTTTATGTGGCATCCGAATTTAATTTTACAGGTTATTTCGGATGAATAATGTGAAACTATCACCTTATTGATTCTTGAACTCATCTGTAATGGCCTGAGTTGCCTCTTCAGTGACATTACTTCCCAATGTAGCAGGATTTGGAGATTCTTGGACTTGGTTAGAGGGTGATTTTCGAGTTTGTAATCCTGTAAACCGTGCGAGATCGATCCATTGCTGCAAATTTCAAAAGAGAGTTATGTATTGAGCTAACATTGATAAAGAGAACTCATTATCAGTAATCAGAAGGCAAAACGATCAAGTTGTTGGTTTTGAACTGATCTAAAACATAGTTATATATATATATATATCCCTGACTTTGGGATAAGTATCAATTTTCCTTTCTTTTTTTTTTATATCCGTAATTATCTGGGCTAGCTTGCGCACATCTTGACTAATGTTACGAGACATACTGCCTAATCCTACCATATTTGGATGTCAAGGAAATCCGTAAGAAATTAAGTTCTAAATAGGTGGCCACTATTAGATTGAACCCATGATCTCTTAGTTCTCCAAGGTTCTTTTGACCATTACGTCACTCATTCATAGTTATGGATAACGTTGATCCACTAAATTCATTGAAAAGAAATACAAGAATAAAATAACAGTCTCCTTTAAGCTAAAAAGAAATAGATTAATGTATTCGAGCTTGCTCCAAAATAGATGAAGTTAGAAGTGATACGCACCTGAGTGCCCCAGTAAGAGTTTAATGTTCGAACAACAAATGAGAGCATATTTACAAGTAAAATTTGAGAAGAAAATGCTTCAGAAAACCGATGCTCCACTACTCCAGCAATAATCTGCATTACAAGGTTGTGCATCAGATGCTTGAAATGGATAACATTAAGATGCCAGACTATAATAAATAACTGAAACTGAAAACAACGCAAATGCACTGATCCAAATACAATCCTCAACAACTTATTCCCACATACATTTCTAGTTTTCTATATTAAGAAGACCCGCACATATGGCAACATGAGTGGCCTAATGTATGATCTTGTGACCAAAAATCATGAGTTTAAATATCTCATCTCTAAATAGTGTTGAATTTAGGAGAAAAACCCCCTGCAAATATGATAAGGTATGTGGAAAAACCAAAAGTGGTTGTTTTTTTGTATATCTTTGTTTTATTGTTATCTATTCTTCTATTCTCTCCCGAAGCTTCTAACACACCTAAGTACTTTTAAATGATATTGAGTTAAATAATTGTTATATATAACAAACACACATATAGTGCCTCAGGAACAACCTTATTGGTAGAGACTTGAGATTTCCAAGATATGTATTTTTTGAAGTTTCGGGTACGAAACTCATGAATAAACTTAATTGTAAGATCCTTGTTGTCTCTTGGATCCAGAACTTAGAACAGACGCAGATATTCTGAGTACAAAAAACACATATGATATAAATACACATGAACACACATGCATGCACGATTTGTATAGGCATATGGAGAAAAAGGATCTTAGTCGCCTTAAGGTTAGCAATGAAAAGTTTTTTACGGATTCCTCATTCCCTATTTACCCATGAAAAATAAAATGAAAAAAATAGAAAAATAAGAATGAAATGAGTACTTCAAAGAACATTTTATCTTCATCTAAATATTTGAAATGTAAGCACGTCTCCTGGCTACCTGATATCGTAGATTTGCTGATGTTCCCAGAAAGCATCCGTAAACCACTGCTGTTTTAAGTATTGGAGATCTCTTATTTCGCTGCTTGGTCGCCAATGCTGGATTGAGGAATTTACGAGCAGAAAACAAAGCATTTGAGGAAGCCACGGCCGCAATACTAGAAATAAATCCAACACTAGCAAGTTTTAAGCCACCAAAAAGTACAGATGCGATCCTGTGACTGAGATTCCAATTCTTTCCTGCAAGGTTCTTTTGAAAAGCATTATCTGGGATAGATCCAAGTAGACCTTGTAAAATATCAGTGCTTCCAGGTACATCAATGTCATCGGTGGAAAGAAATGCCAGGGTCGGTGCAGGAAGCCAGACAGTAAAAAAATCAACAACTGCACCTCTTAAGGTATCCGTGATAACGTAATCAAGTTCCAGGAAAAAGTTCTCTTTTCGCCTCGCATATTGTGCTAAGAGAGTAGTTGTTAGCGATATGGCTTCTTCTATGGCTAATCTATGCAGGAATTTGGGATCTGCCAACAATCTTTCCCTGAAACCCTGTGTCGAAGTGAGGTGCAGTAAGAGTCATTGTCAGATTTTAGCAACATTTCTAATTGATCAGACTGATTTGAATTTCTTATTGAACCATAAAACGAGGTAGTGCTAAAGCTCTAGTAATTGAGAAGGTGGCCTTTAGCAAAGTGTTCAGATGAGTACAACAAATCAAAAAGTCATTTTAAGAAAGCAAATAAACCTGGAAACGATGTGTAAGTTCTGAGATCAGAGGATATTGCTCCAGGTCAAAAAAGTTCTGCAACACCTCTGGTGATACTACACCCAGATCCAGCCCTTTTTGGATGTCCTGAAAGTATGCCATGATATCTATTCAGTAAAATATAGCATATATGTCAATCAATAACTATCTTCTAATTTTTAAAACTATTTAGAAAAACTCCATACGGCATAATTATTTTTTGGAGGCTACTGCCCTGGGGTTTTTGGGCTCAGTCTTATCAATGAAATTGTTGTTATAAAAAAGAAAAGAAAGAAAAAAAAGAGTAACCAGTCACAAAGCAAAGTTCAGATTAAATCATAAAATGTAGCTAGTGATAAAAAGGGCAAAACTCAAATGCCTTATTATGTCGTGAGTTCAAATTATAATCACAACCTACATAAAATATAAACAATTATACAAAGGGTAAATTATAAGTTGAATCACACATTGATCTTAATGCAAGTATCAGGAAGAACAATAAAGTTCTAGGTACACATAAGTATGGAACTTAAACAAATCAACAGAAGACGGTTATTCCAAGTTCCCAAGTCAAAATTTTAAAACATTAAGCACAAACTAAGTCCTAACCTAATAATTTGTCAAGTCAATGAAATAAAATGAAGTATTTAGTTTCCATTCCATCAGACTACAAATAAAAAGCTAACCTGGGGAAGGCCATCACGCCTTCTTCCAGCTGCATTCATAACTCTAGCTATTTCAGCACGATCAAAACAATTTCTGCTGCAGGGTCTGGCAGCAGAATACCACAAGAAATCTGCGACAGGAACTTCACCCTCTCTCCGCATTTGTTGTCTTTCAGGATCAAGTAAAACAACTATTTGGGTTTTCTTTGGTACCTTTCTTGAGATTCTAGCAGGCAGGCCAGTGCCTCTAGCTCCATATGCAACATGACTTGCACCTGTCACAACAACCAACATACCAGTTCCTCCACCATCTACCATAGCTTGTAGAATTATTTGTGACATAGCATATTCTTCAACTACTCTTGCTTGGGCAGATAAATATGAACTTGGACCAAAAGGAATAGGTTGGTAAGAAGTATTCAGATCAGCTGAAGTTCTACGTGACATAGCTGTGAATCCAGAGATGAAACCTGAGCCAGCTGGTGGAGCAAATACATTTCGATCGGCTTTCGAAAGTCCCTTAATACCCTCTGCTTGAACAATTCTCAAAACCTATTGACATTGTCATAATTAAGGCAGTCTCAATGACTTTAAGTATGTGGAAAGAACAAGACCATACATCATAAAATAGCAAGAAGCCCAAACATGAATATGAAGGGAACCGACAAGAAAAGCACACACGTAATCATTCATTACACACCATATAAATCTCGAACGAACAGCACAGCTCTTTCAGTCAAACTTACACAAGAAAAATATTCATTCATACACATTTAGAAAGAAAATTGGTCGTCGTTCGTTCACCAATTATGTATGATCTGTTGTACAATTACTCAAAAGTCTTTTTTCATCCCAAGTATTATCATATTAAGCTTAGCCGTGTTGAAAGGGCAATGTTCGTTTCTCAGCAAAGAGCCAAGGGTTCTCTCTATATCTTCGTAGTGTATTATCTATTTTGAATCACAAAACTTGCAAGATTTTACTCTTTTAGCTTATACCCTGAAAACCTAGATCTTACAATCTTCGATCTTCTCTCTTTCTAGTCCCCAAGGAGCAACCTCATTGGTAGAGGACAACCCACGAATGAACTTAATTGTAAAATTTCTTCATATCTCATGTGTTCAGGCCATGGGACTGGTGGAGGTACCCAAGGAGTTCAAGATATGTAGTGGGGCAAAGCTCCGATCAACCGTTATCAAACAAAAAATAAAATCTTCTCTACTCCTAACCCAACATGAGACTATGTTTGCATTCCCAAACACCAAGCCACTGATATAAACAAGTTTTTTTCTCACGGGCCTGCTATTAAAAGAGGTATAATAAGGCTAATTGGAACCTCGATTACCAAGTTTGTTGCTATTCTAGTCGAGTTTTGTTATCTACATTTCCCATGAGAGAAAACAATGCATCAAATTAGAGTAAAATCAATTACCTCGAGATGTGTACCACAAGCAACAAGACGAACTCCATTTTCACGACAGTAACTAAGAAGGGGTTCATACTCCGGCCACCGCTGCGGTGGCCAATGTGAAGTGTAAGACTTCAAAGCTTCGCCGTCGATCTTTTTGTCAATGTACTGGTTGAGCTGCTCCTGCAAATTAGAAGGAAACGCTTCCAGAGCCAGAGACAATACCCTTTCGCTTTCACCACACCTTCTTTTCAAGTTCTTCACAATTTCAAGCTCCAATTCCTTATCGTCTCGAATCGGAACTTGTTCTGCTTCTCCTAAATACACAACCCTAGCAGTCATCATCTTCTCCCACACTTTCCCCTTCTCCTTCCCTACTGCCAGTGGCTCTCCAATTACAGTCGCATCGTAAATCCGAGAAGTAATTGCTTCCTCCTCAGATGTCGAAGCTAGAGGCGGAGGCGACGGCGATGTCACCGGAGTCGATGTCTCCGGCGCCTTCTCTTCCGCTCTAACCACTGCTGAATGTAGAAACCGTGCGCCGATTGCAATTAACGGAACACCGAGCACGGCTCGTCTCGTACTGAGTATTTGCACGGCCGATTTTCGCCCAATCTCATCGGAACACTGCGAATCTTCATGTGAATCTCGGAGGCATTGAACGGAAAAGCTTGAGCGGCTATTTTGCCTGGTTGAAGACCTTGCGCAGCTGTTTCTCCTTGTTGAAATTCCTCCGACAAATCGGCACTCGGCGGTGGAATTCCGCGGGGGGATATCTGCCGGAGCAGCATCATGTGACTGACGGACGGTGGAGCTCGCATGTATAGGTCCGCCACTTAAGCCGCCGTGGACACGAAGCTTCATTTCGCGATGAGGTTGTGGCAGAGCCCTGTCACTTCCACGTCGTCACAAAAGCGAACCGGTGGAACCGTTGAATTCAATTTCAGCCTCCAATTATATTCAAATTGTTTATCTTAATATTTTTCATGCTGCTTTTTTTTTAATTACAATAATAATTTCCTCAAAATGTTAATAAAAATAATAATTAATGAAATTACAAAACTCAATCATATTTTTTTGGTTGAATAATATTTATGAATTGGACCACTCATATTTATAAATTCTTGGTTAGTTATACCTAATAAAATTATGTTAATTAGTCGTACTCTTGTCTGTTACCATCACATGTTGAACTTCTTTAAGGTTGCTCTAAATGTTGAACTTCTTTAAGGTTGCTCTAAATCTTTAATAATTATTTGAATTCATCCGTGTAACAAAATTAAAGAACTTAGTTATTAATTAAAAGTAAAAAAGAGTGAGGATAACAAACTTCATAGTTTTTTTAAGGTACTGTTTATATAATTTTGCATAATAATTATTATCTACAAATATATAATTTGAAATTATTACAAAAAATAGGGGTCTTAATTTCTTTTTACTTCATTTCAAATAACTTACATACCTGCATACAAAATAAGTTCAAAGTTGTAATATAGTCAAGTCACGATCAAAAGTTAACTAAAATAAAACTGCAATTATGACATTACAAGTTTAGTCTACATACTGTTAAATTTGATTTGATTTTTTGTTTTAAATGTTTTTAACTCTAAAACATGTCAAACAAGCAATTCTGGTATCAATTTCATGTCTAGCATATACTATACTTTCTAACATTTTTGGATTACTTAAAGAAACGAAGTAAAAAAAAAAAAAAAAAAGAGTATATTTTACATCTACTTAGATATACTTCCATTTTATTTAAAAAAATATTGAACATGCTGGAATGTACACCTAAAATTAAAATGGAAAACCCTTATTGCCATTTATTTATTTTAGTTTCGGAATAGCTTGAAATTTCGAACACTGAACTTATAATTGAACTTTAAATATTTTTATTTTTATATCATGCATTCTGACTTAATTGACATTCTAAATTTTAGGCATCACATATTAAAAATAATAAATAAGTAAATGAAAGTTTCGTTTGGTTTAAAAAAAATAAACAGGAGTGATGAGAAAATTGAATACGTAAAGTCAAAGTTTCGGATATGGATGACACGTAGACATACAGTCGGAATATTGAGTGGTCGGAGAAGTAGCCAAGCTTTGGATTATTGCAAGTACCTTCTCAACTTGGTGATTGTTTTTATTTTGAGGTGTTCGTTTTTCGTACTTGAGTTATACAAATGTGCTTTTACAACATTTTTCAAAAAAAAAATTACTTCCAAATGAATTACAACAATCACACAAAATAATCATTCATTTTTAATAGTTTATTCTTATAATAACTCAAAATAATTATTTATTTTTAAATTATTCAAAATCACCCTTCATTTTTGAAATCCATCTATCAAAATTCACATAAAAAAGAATTATTACATACAATTTCTCTATCAAAATTTACATTAAAACAAGTTATTATATGCAACTCCTAGATAAAAATCCACAGCCAAACGAGTTAATATTAACACTCAAGTTTCTAATCACTCAAAATAACTTCTCATTCTAATCACTCATGCAATTACACAATCCAAACCTCAACCGTTTGTGTTTTTTCTGGTTGTTAGAGAAGAACAAAGATATTAATTGATTTGGAAAATCTTCGTCTAAAAAAAGATTTTTATAAATATTAGAACTTTGTTAAGAATGGGTAGTTCTTGTCTATTAACTTCATTCGACTTGGTCATAGATTAAATATTATGAAATAGATTGACTATTCCTTTTTCAAAACAACGCCTGCAATGTTCTATTTAGCTGTTGGTTTTTTTAAAACTAATAGTAAAAATACTACTTTCATATGTGGGTTCCCTCATTTTGTCATCCACTTTTTATAGATTTTTTTTTAAAGCAAATCTAAGTTGTAAAAACTACAAAGAGTAATTTTCAGAAACTTGAATATTAAAAATTAAAATTTATTAAAAAAAATTGAGAGGTTCAAAACTCAAATGTTATCTTACGAAATAGGAAAGTTGGAGAATTTAGAGAAATGGTAAAGATGCAGGCCAAATTTAGAGATATGGTAAACATGTGGGCCATTTTTTTTTTTTTTTTTTTTTTTAAACAACAAAAACCAAAACAAAACTCAAACTCAAAATGTTATCTAACTCATTTTGCTTTTCTACTCCTATAAAAAAACACACGCACAAAATTCCGAAGATTTCTTATCGAACATGTTTAGTTTATGAAGAAAAAGAAAACAAAATCCAATAAAAACAGATTGAATAGAGCATTATCAAATGAGCCAAAGTAAATAATATTACAGACAATCTCTCACCCCTGTTAAAATGAACTTAGCTCAACTAGCCATAAATCACATAAGGTTGACTTCGAGATCAGAAGCTAGAAACTCATACCCATACATGGTAAAAATAAATAAAAATCTCACTGTTTTCCGATTTTTAAACGATTTACCCCGCTTCCTTAACGAGGATTTGTTCATATAGTAAATAACTGTTCATTAATGTGTTTGACCTTTTTGTTAACAAAAGTCAAAAGCATGGCCGTTCATGGGCATGCATCGATGCCGCTGAACTATTGGACAAATTAAAAGGAATCCTTTATATATAAAAACGAAAAAATAGGAATCAATCCACACAAAAAAGTAGAGGTAGGTTGATTAAATCTTATTTGTAACAGAAACTAAAAAACCTACATAAAATAAGTATCAGCAATTAAAGCCCTCGTTGTCTAACCACGTTATATAGTAGAGAAACAGTAGACAAAAATGAATGATGAAAATCTGCAAACCTTGATCCTCAAAATAATTGATGGGGATCATCGTCACATCACCGGATTCCGTGGAACGCTGGCAACACAGCAATGAGAGGGTCGCCATAGCCAACAGCTTCTGCAAACCATAAATAAGATTTAAGAGCTCCTAGTAAACTTCAGGTTGAAACTTAGTTGAGGCTTTGACTTATGGCATAACATAAATATACTAGTAAACTTCAGGGGTAAAATATAAGTTTAGTCCCTATGGTTTGAAGAAAGTTAGAGGTCCTCATGATTTAAAAAACTAGAGTTTAGTCCCTATGGTTTGAAAAAATATAGAATTTAGTACCTATGATATTAAAAACTAAAATTTATTCACTATGATTCGATAAAACCTAAAAAATAGTTATTGCCGTTTCTAATCGTTAGCAAATTAAGTATTTGCAAGTTAGTTATTCACGTGTCAATGATGAAATTATGAGTCAAGTGACTAAAATAACAAAAAATATCATATTATTTATGCATGAATAGTGAGATTTCATGTATTTAATATGCCAGATCACGTAGATAAGGACTATATTTTAGGTTTTATAAAACCATAGGGATTAAATTCTAATTTTTAAAACCAAAGGGGCTAAATTCTAGCTTTCTTCAAACCATAGATACTAAATTCTAACTTTCTTTAAACTATAGAGATAGAACTCTAGTTTTTGAAACCACGAGAATTAAACTTAACTTTCTTCAAACCATAGAGACAGAACTCTAATTTTTAAAATAAGGTGAATTAAACTCTAACTTTCTTCAAACCATAGTGACTAAACTTATATTTTACCCCTTGAGATATGTTGTAACAGTTCTTATAACTGCCTAAATAAACAGAAAAATCGTACCTCCTTCCTTGAAAAGAACCTTCAATACTTCTCCAGCCACATCTGACTGCTCAACAATGAATTGAGGGTAGAATTTAGTATCAATGGGTGCTATAGAGGTCGTGCACATAAGTAATGAGATTTAAAGGTTCACGTGTAGGTACCTTTACAGGAAGTTCAGTGCCAAATTGATCTACATATCCAATTACCTGTCCTTCCTTTATTATGTCATCCTGTACGTGAAAGAAGCCGCCACATCATGAACCATGTGATTTGCTAAGTTTGACATAAACGTAAAACTGAAATTGGGGATAGGTTCTTGAAAAGTCTTAATCACGTTAGCATGGAAGATAGGTAGTCATAGTTCCATTCATATGTTACCAACAAGAGAATAAGAGAATAGCTCCGGTAGTATCTTGTTTAACCTAGAAACCATGAGATTACAGATTTGAATCCTAGCCAGGTTGTTCCAGTTAATCTAAAGAATAAGCAGAAAAAGACTTTTTTCCTTCTAATGTGTTATTTGGTGAATTACACATCATCTTGTATTAACTCATATGGTGAGTTTAATGAACTTGGGTTAGTCTTTGGGTTAGGTTAACTAACTATGAAGGCGTGTAAATTCTGAACAGTGGAGCAGGCTAGTCCAAACCACTTTACATCAGTATGTTAATTTCTTTTCCTATCCTTCTTTATCTATGTTTCAATTTCTTCTCTATTTGGTATTTGGTTTGATTTTGGTTTAGATCTATCATTTGCAATCTGATTTAGAGTATAGATCTAGCAATTTTGCACTACATTTTGGTATCAGAGCATTCTGATTTTAAGATCCTGCTGGAATTTTGATTTGTTATTCGACTGCAATTCATATTTTGTTTTCTGTCGTGATTGTTGAAGTTGGTTTAAATATTTGCTTGCCAAAAATTCTGAAATCATCCCCTTGATATTCTTGTATTCGACCTTTTGTGAATTGATTTTAAAATCAATTCGATTGGAACGTTTATTGATTATTGAGATAGCGCGTCATTAATTTTTTGGCTCTTTGCTTCAAGCGGCTGCAACCATGGAATTTTGTACTTGTGGATCTTTTGGGTTTATATTTCTTTTGCTCAAAAAGTTAAAGCACAGAATTAAAATTATTTTTAATTCAATTCCAGTTGGCTTTTAGCAGTGGCTTTAAATTCTGTTAGTGCAGCAATATATTTCAATTATTAGGTGAAATCACATTGGATTATTTGCAATTTGAATTTGAGTGAGTTTGAATAGTGATTTTGTTTGTCCAAGTTAGTATTTGGTATTAGCTAAGCGATTTAGTGAAATTTGTTAGTTGGGCATTTGCGACACTATTTGAATTTTTGAAAGCTACTGATTAGTCAGATATTGAGCTGAAAATTTTGAAATTTTGAGATTGAATATTGTGATAGCTGTTTTGTGATCTGTTTGAAATTGATTGAACTCGTCTTTTGTGTTGTTTTCAATTTGTGGCTTGTAGAATTTTCTTTGTTTCACTGTTCTCCTGAATTTTGATAATCCGCATAAGATGTCTGCTAGATTTCAGTTAGACAAATTTGATGGGTCGGAGGACTTTGGTTTGTGAAAAAAGAAAATGAAAGCCCTTTTAGAGCAACAGAAAGTTGCAAAAGCCTTAGATAATCCTCCCAAGTGGCCTGCTACCATGACAGATGATGAGAAATTAGAGTCATATGAGATAGCCAATAGAACCATCATCCTTCATTTATCTGATAATGTTCTGAGAAGGGTTAGTAACATAGACGATGTAGCCATAGACGATGTAGCCTCTTTGCGGTCCAAACTCGAAGAATTCTACATGTCTAAATCTCTATCCAATAAGATTTATTTGAAGGAAATGCTATTTGGATTTGGGATGGATCCTTCTAAGGGTTTAGAGGAAAACATTCACATGTTCAACAAAATTTGTGGCGACCTGGCCAATTGTGGAGAGAAGCTCGATTATGAGAATCAAGCTATTATTCTCCTAAATTCGTTACCTGAAAATTTCAAAGAGCTTAAATCAGTCATTAAGTTCAACAGAGAGACTTTGACCCTAGATATTGTTTTGGATCCTTTGAGATCTAGGGATTTGGAGATTAAAATTGAAAAGAAGAATTTTAAGGCCTTGTTTGCGAAGATTAAGTCTTCTAAAGGCCAAGGCCGTTCGTGTAAATCGAACTCTAATTCTGCAAAGGGGAAACAACCATTAGAGCAGAAGAAATTTATTTGCAATTACTGCAGGGAAGAAGGTCATACGAAGTATGATTGTCCCATTCTGAAGAGGAAAGGCAAGTTACCCGTTAGGATAGTTGATGATTCAGCTAACTTCCTCGAGACTTATGATTCGGGCGAGATGCTCTTGACCGAAAATTCTGAAAATTTGGACCCTTCTGATAATTTATGGATCATGGACTCTGGTTGTTCTTTCCACATGTCTCCTTTTGAGCACAATTTTGAAAATTTGAAAATTCTGAAAAATAGCACAGTTTTGTTGGCTAATAACCTTTAGTTTGAGATTAAGGAAGTAGGTTCTGTTCGGTTTAGCATGGATGACAGTTCCGTCAAGTTGCTAACAAATGTGAAATTTGTTCCAGGTCTTTAGCGAAACCTTATCTTGTTAGGTGTTTTGGATGCTGCTGGTTATAACTACTCATCTCGAAATGTCTTACTCAGTAAGTAAAAATGAGAAAATTAAGTTGTCTGGAAAGTTTCAAAATGGTCTATACATTCTGCAAGGCAAAGCTTTTCAGCGAGAGATTGATGTAGTTTCTGAAAAATTTGTTAAGACTCCATTTGAAAAATTGATAGGTTTTTCACCTGAAATTAATTTTGTTGCTTCTGCTTATGCATCTAAAATTCGTTTGTTGAGCCTTCAGTGCTTGTCAGTGACATTGCACGTTCAGATCCTATCTTAGTTGCTTTTGAGCCTAAGGATGTTCCTGCTGGTTTAGAGTGCAACGTTCAGTTGTTCGAGGGGGAGTTGGCTTGTTTGTTGGATTTTTCATGTAGGATGTCTGTGGTGAGACCTGATATTTGTTTGTTCATTGTCTTCTTTTGCTAGTGTGTGATTAAGTCTGATCCAGTGGGTATTGTATACTCTCGTTCTGATGCAGATTCGTTTGCTTTCGGTTACATACATGAAGAGGGGATAGATGATCTTGATGTGTTCTTGATGTTCTTTCTCCGTTTGTGTTCTTGTATGTCCTCCCTGTTGGGCTTCGATTGCATTGATCAGTGTTGTTTGCAGTTTGTCTCTTTCGTGATTGTCTACTCTTTTGCAAGAAATCTGTTTTGATTATGGCGTTGTAAGAAATCGTTTGCTCATTATGTTTTTAGCAAGGCTTCTAGTGCAAGTTGCATCTTGTACTTTTGTCATTTGTAGAGGACTTTTTGGTTGCATCTAGTTGTTTTGTTGTGGAGTTTACAGATCTCTTGACTTGTTGCCGTTCGAAGATTTCTTGGTTTGTGAGTTTGATATGGAAGAGGTTTGTTTCTGTTCGTTTGGAGTATTTGTTTGTGCTTCTATTTCTTACCATTCTGATAGCACAATTTGTTAGTTTGTTCAGCAGTTACATGGATTTGACATATTTTTGTGCAGCATTTTGAGCATTCAAATTTCTGATTCGGACTTTGTTTTTTTAGGGTCATTCTGATTCTGAATGCATTTGTTTCGAAAGAGTTGATTCGTTCATGATATATTGACTCTAATTTGTGCTGCTTATGTCGTTCTGAGAGGGTATTTCCTCATTTGCTTGATTCCATGTCTCTTGGCAACATTTGTTTTAAGAATTATCTGTTTTCGAAGATGTTCTTTTGAAGACAGGTTTTGGTTGTCGTTGGTGGATTTAGTTCACCGTCCTGCTGAAGTTCTGAGTTCTGAGGTCTTGAAAACCGTTCTGATTTGCTCGGGCTGAGCAAAGTTATGATCCAATTTTGTCTTGAATTTTGATGTCTTTTATGATATGTACTTTAAGAGGGTATTTTGTTATTTGGTGAATTACACATCTTGTATTAATCCATCTGGTAGTTTAATGAACTTGGGTTAGTCTTTGGGTTAGGTTAACTACCTAGTAACTATGAGGGTGTAAATTGTGCTAGTATATAAAGCACCAAGGTCTCCTTCTTCAATTGAGAGAAACCATGGCCACCAAATTTGAGAGTTGATGTACATCAATGGCAATTATGAGTGGGCTCGATCTATATTGATCGACTCACATTCTCAATAGTGGAGCAGGCTAGTTCAAACCACTTTACATCGGTGTTAATTTCTTCTCCTATCCTTCTTTATCTATGTTTCAATTTCTTCTCCTATCCTTCTTTATCTATGTTTCAATTTCATCTCTATTTAGTATTTGGTTTGATTTTGGTTTAGATCTATCATTTGCAATCTGATTTAGAATATAATCTAGCAATTTTGCACTACATAATGAATAAGAAGATCCGTACTATCCAAGATTTTTCAATTGAAGTGACAGGATTCTCTTCCCTTGGTTCATCAATTTGAAAGTTGAAAATGTTATTGAAGATAAGTAGGCATGAAAGATGTACCTCTTTGCAGATCGGAGGCTGCTTTTTTCCTTTTACAGTTCTGCCCCTTCGGAATGATCCAACCTAGTGAAAGCAGAAGCAAAATTACAACTAATAAGATTTCTCTCATTTTACTCTTCTTTCTTTTAGATGAAGCAGAACATTACACATTAATGAATAATTCGTTACATACCGTAGGACAAGATACTAGAACATATCCTTTTGATCCAGATGCCTCCAAAGCTGCTAGTTTAGAGGACTTCTCTGAGGGAACATTTGTAAAGGGAGTTGTTTTCTCTGGAGAAGGTTTGGGAGGTGCTGATGCAGCAGGAACTGACTCAACCATGGGTTTGGACGGAATTGGTGGAGGTACTGTTGGAGAAATGGTAGACAGAGGAGCTTTTACGACTCCAATATTCCGCTTCAAATGCATTTCAAATTCTCCAACCTATAGTAGATAACAGAAGACGAGTCAATACAAAATTAACTCAACTACACCTTTGTGTCTCTAAAACTTAGTCTGAGGCAAAGCAATTCAAAATGTGGTATCTTTTTTTCATTGGTTGAATAACCATGTGATGTATATCATTTTAGGAGTGTCTCGTACAATGTTCTTTTGATTCTCGTCAAAATCTTGATATTAGGGGAAGGATAAACTGATAAGAGCTATTCATGCTGAGTGGCTGTTCAAATATTGGAGTTTCAATACACCTTTAGTTTTAGTTCAGCAATCTCTGTTTCATCACAAACCTCCAGCACCAGTGCCTGATGATTTCAAACAATAGATAAGTCAGTTCAATTCAGAAGGATAGAATGTAATTGTCCAACGACAACATAACTATTAACCACTTTTTTTTCCCTTTTTTTGATGGGAAACAGAGCATTAATAAACTTTCATTTGAACCCAAAAAAAACTTAATGGGCATGTAGGAGAAATTTTCTTAAGAAAATGATATCGGTGCGACCTTCAACTCCTCAGCTGATAGAAAACAATTCAAACATAAGCAAGACGTTATGGATTTAAAAAAAAAGGAACAAACCTACAGTAGTCCTTTGCAAAGCACGGACAAATACACTCAGCAAGTAAAAAAAATAACTTTAATATAATGGGAATAATACAAAGGACATCCTGTTTCAGCAGGTGGCCATGACACTCTAATTTAGTACCATATTGCAATGCCAATCATATGCGTACAAAAACCATGAAGGAGAAGTTCATAACGTATGAAATTTCAGTAAAAAGTGAAAAAAGAAGTTTCAGATGAAGTTTTAATGATTACTGAAAAAGAACGTCGGATGAAAAGTGTCTTCTTTTCATTAGGAAAAAGCAGGAACAGAAGATTAAATCCAAACTCACTTCAAGTCCATTAGGAAAAGTTGCATTTGCTGCAGGCTTCTTCTGTACTGAACCTTGGAGTGTGCTATCTGTCGATATCAAGTTGAAGGTATAAAAAAGCTGATAAAGAATGTAACCGGAGAATCAATGCCTACTTTCAGAGATAAATGTATAGAACCATAATGGTTGTTCAATTTTTTTTTTTTTTTTTGAAAAAATAAAAATAATGGTAGTTCAAAGAGAAATAGATTAAAGTTACAATTAAGAAACCAAAATAGTTCAACACGGAAAGAAACATCTGAACAGCTCGTGCATAATTAAGTCATCTATGCAAGAGGTATGGTTTCATTCTAATTAAGTAGGAATTTGCTCTTAACACTAAGTGCGATGCGATTGAAATATCTGACAAAGAAGCATGTGAATATTTAGAAAGGACTGAACTTGAATTTTTTTTGCATGGGTTTCAAATAGAATGTGGACTTGTAGCCCTAGAATAAGTAGCCAGTTTGGGGATGAGAGCCAAAGAGAAAATTACTGTAAGGGGAGGTAAGCAACAAGGGTTGGTAGGGACAATTAAGTCTTGGACGTGAAGACAACATGATTTGAATTTTCTACCTAAACGTGTCCTTAAAACTAGATTATAACTTTACTTTCTCCCTAATGCAATAGAAACATGGGCATTACTTAACCCAACTGAGTCTAAAGGTATGAGTTTATAAATGAACAAATTTGATGCATAATGATCAATCAAGTTGTCACCTCAGTAGCTAGCATTAGAAAGCGTAATATTTGCAGGAATGTTTTTGAGCAAGCTGTATAAATTAAGACTGTCAATTTTTGGCACCCAAAAGTGACATGCATGAATTCAAAACACCATAGATCCAAACCTTATAGTGAGATTTGAACTTTATTTATGAGAAACAATCACGTTATAGTTACTACAGCTAACGCATGTACAGTCAGAGGAAGAACAGTAAGGCTTACCATTTGGTTTAGCACTTTCAGAAACTTCAGGCGTCTTTGTGCAGGATACCACTGTTCTCTTCTGGTTTTTTGGAATATGAATGGGCTTACCAAAAATTGATAGTCCTTGAATGCACGACTTATTAGTAGAAGACACAGAAAGTTTACTTGGTTTCTCAATTAACTGCAGACGTGAACCGCTTGCAAAAGCTGAAAGCGCACAGAATAATATGGACATTTTAGTTTCTCATGGTGAGCAATTCCCTAAGCCAATCTTTGACAAATAAAATGAAAGATCGAAAAAACTAAAGAGGAAGAATAGGATTTTGATGTAATTCGAAAGATGCAGTGCAAACATTATACATCCTGGAAACAAAGGGTGACAATGAAAGCGGCAATCAATAATGGTTTATTTTAAGGAACCGTGAAAATGTTAGAATTTCAAGAACCTTGTAATGCTGAACTTTTTCTTTCAAATGTAAATTGTTGATAACCAAAAGCAGATAAAGTCAAGTAAGGGTTTTGTAAACCATAAATTACCTAAAGGTTTAAATCAATCTATAATAATCATTTATCTACCCAGCACTAATTTTTTAAGAGTTACACAACAAGCAAATGAGGTAAGATCAAGTGGTTGTTCATTGAAAATTTTCATCAAATCTAGAAAATTATTACAAATACAATCACTTTCAA
Organism: Sechiopsis laciniata; assembly: GCA_037833695.1. Taxonomy (NCBI): domain Eukaryota; kingdom Viridiplantae; phylum Streptophyta; class Magnoliopsida; order Cucurbitales; family Cucurbitaceae; genus Sechiopsis; species Sechiopsis laciniata. The sequence goes on along the minus strand of JBBMKA010000026.1, from coordinate 14,068,624 downwards.
AAAAAAATTAACAAATGTAGACTTTGGGTATTAATGATTATTGTCACATACTCTCTCATAATATTTGTATTAATGAGTATTTATAATACAATATTAAAATGTATTAATGACTGTGGATGCAAATACTTTACCAATTTCCATAAGAAAAAGGCTGAAAGCAAAAATTATCTCCAAAGTCCACAAAACTAAATAACTAAACAAAGGTATGCTGCCTGTGCCTGCCAACCATATCAAATCTGCCAAACGAGAATTCAAGAAAAGCGTATCCTCTTCTTTAATTAATCATAAAGAATTTCATTCAGATATTGAACAAAATTCTACGCGTCGATTATAGTAGCACAAAATAGCTAAACAACCAAAAGAATCGCACACTAGATCTGAAAAAACTACACCATAATCCACTTCCAAAATGCAAATTCACGGTCGGAGAAGCTCAACGAACTCATAATTCAACATTTCGAAATTAATACACTAACATTTCAAACAATCTTCTCAAACAACATCAAGCATACGATCAGCATTCAAATTACCATTAGAAAAAAAGCTCGCGATAATCACCCAATAGCTAAATCATAATCAGAGAAGTGAAACGAGCGAAAATTACATACAAGCAGAGAGAGAGACTTACAGTGAAAGGATCGAAGTGTAGCAGAGAACTCCATGGATGAGAGCGAGAAGTGAACTCGAACACAGCCGAAAAATGAAAGATAGCAAAAAAAAAACAATAGAGCTGCAAAGTTGTTCGAAGAAGTTAAGCTTTGAATTCTCCGCTCATTTTCTTTGATTTCTCCGTGTCATAGCTCTGAGCTTCTTTCCTCATGGGTTGTCATCAGGTGAATGTGGTCGCACCGTAACGACATCCAATTCAGCCCGTAAATCGTATTTTTTTAATGAGCCCATTTTTCATTTTTGGGCTTTCAATCCAACTGGATCAGATCCAGAAAGTCCATCAAATTTTTTTTTTCTATTCTTTTTTTGGAAAAATACCACCCAAAAAGTTGGGAGTGTTATTTGTTTAGGGGTGTTTGGATGAGGTTTTGATGATGAGTGAGTTTGATGAGTGATTTTGAGAAGTTAAAAAGTGAGAATTATAAATAGAAACTCGTTTGGATGTTTTTTTCTTTTCTTTTTTTTGTAGAGGAGTTAGAATAAGAAACTTATTTAGATATAGATTTATTTTGAGTAGTTAAAAAAATAATTATTAAAAATTAATTATTTTGAATGATTATGAATGAAAACTAAAAATGAATGTTTGTAAATGATTTAATAGTTATAAATGAATTGTTAAAAACGATAAGTTATTATAATAGTAAAAATGAATAGTTGTATTGAGGCGTTACAAAAACTTTATTGGATATAGATTTTCAAAAAAAAATTAGTAAATATTTCATTTAAATCCTTAAATATGGCAAACAAACATCCCTTATAGCCTTTAAGAAGTAATATCCACTCTTTCCATTTTTCAGTTTCTACATGGAAATACACAAACTTTATTTCATAGGCTCACCAAAAGACGAAGTAGGGAGGTAAACCAGAGATACCTTACTTCTAGCATTGGTAAACTCGGATAATAAAAGTAATAGCGAACTGGTATTAATATATATTCAATTACGAATAAGTCATGACTTGGAATTCTACTATCCCAATTATTGTAATTATTATTGTTATTAAAAAAAAAAAACATTATGCATTTTGTCTTTACTTTAGCAATTGAAGTTCAGACTAGAGAAAATGTCTTCACTTGTTCTTAGAGGTATGGATTTCCAAAACTCTCTGTCCAAAAACATCATTAGAAATTGTCCCGAAGGAGCAACCAGCGGTTGAGGGCAAGGACTTCAAAACACGCTTCTTTGAGAGATTCCTGATTCGAGGCCGCTAGAAAGCGCTTAAACTAGAATACCTTTTGAAGTATCCCGGTGCTACAGTTTAGGGACGGGTCAGTGGTGCTCCAAGTATAGGGGAGCGAAGCTTCGATTTCTCACTTTTCAAAAAAAAAAAACAACAGCAAAAAAACTTCATTAGAAATAGTAACATACATACGATAAATTACTTTCTTTATTATTATTTTTTTCTTTCGTAGATGGAGCTCATATCTAAAGCACATGATTCCTTTTTATTGTGGAGTATAAAAGGTTTTTGAATAAAGATGTTAGTATAATTTAGAGATGTCTATTTTTTTATTGGGTACCTGCCCCTAACGGTGTAGGTAACAGGGCTTGGGACGGAGAATGTATTTCTCGTCCCCGATTCTCCGATCCCCGCCCTGTTTACTTTTTTTTTAGTATTTTTTTCTATACTTTACCCTTTTAATTTTTAAATAAAAATATATTTATTGATGAAATTATTTATTCATACGAATATTTTTCTTTAATAATTAACATTATTGAAATTTATAAATATTTTCTAAGAAAATATAATTATTTAAAAGTATTGTCCAAAAAATATATAAAAATTGTAAAAAAAAAAAATTGTAAAAATTCCTACAGGGAATCCAACACTACCGATGCCCCGCCAGCGAATCCCCACCCCGATCCCCGAGAAAAAAAAATAGAGATTTCTCTGGGTGGGGACGAGGAGGCCATTCCTCGGCTTCGCCCCGCCCCGTGAACATCTCTAGTATAATCTCGATTTGTTTGTGCTTTCCCGCATTAAGGTCTTTTATACAATGAGTTTTATGTCTGTAATAGAGTTTAATGAGAGTTCATGTATAAACTCAAATTAAATCCTAGCCGCATAAGTTGATGTTGAATATGTAATCTATATTTTTGTTCTCCTTAATAAAAATAAAATAAAAATATTAGAAGCAATCGATTTTTATTTTTTGAAATAGATGATTGGATTTTAGAGCCATGAGAAAAAAAATTAATATTGGGTGGGATAAGGATTTTATGCTAATTTTGTTTTGGGGGGCTTTTTTTTTTTTTTTTTTTTTAATTTCTATTCATTTCTGTTATTGTAATTTTGAAAAAATATTAATGATTTTTGTAATAGTAGTGAAAAATAAATTCGTAGAAGATGAAAGGGAAGAGGGATGAAATAAATTATTAGTTTAACCATGATAAGAAATTCCAACGTAAACATTTATATTGAATACATATGCTTATTATTAGTGGTGCAACAAAAAAAATCGAAAATGAACCGATTCAATTTAATGGTTTGATTTGGTTTGTTAACATATGGACATATAAGTTTATAATTTGAAAAAATCAAAATGTATCAATTCGATTCAGTTTTTATTAAAAAAAAAAAACCAATAAAACTTAAATGTAACCGATATATATATATATATATATATATATATATATATATATATATAATCAATAAATCTTAAAAACC
>JBBMKA010000026.1:14027698-14048463 GCA_037833695.1 Sechiopsis laciniata | reverse complement strand
ATTATTCTATTAATTTATAATTATTTCGTAGGAATAGTTCGTCAAATACGATTTTAAAAAATTAGTTTTTTTAAAAAAGGTAGGCCCACAGAAGCCCAAGGAAATCGTGGGCAACGAAATTAAGGTCACTTCTCTCCACGAGCCCTTCATTGGCCAACTGACCTTCTGCCCGACCACTCTCCAGGCGTTTCCTATTTACATTTCTTACAATTCCACCAAAAACTGAATCTGACAATCACAAACGCCAATTCCGATTCAATAAAATCCATACCCGTTCGAAATCTCAACTCTCAGCTCTTCCATTTCAATCAATCTGCCCTAAACTCCGTTTCTTCACCCACAGCGCGCTCATGATCCATTTGATATGACGGTATGTCACGATTCTCCTGATTCTGAATTCTGTTTTGATATGATTTTCCAGTGGTGGACTGTGATTCTGTTTCCGCTTGGTTGAATCGACGATGGATCTGTGTTTGCTTTTTCTGAATTGTTTTATTTTGGATCTTCTATGTCTGCGTTTGATTTTGATTTCATGTCTAGATCTGCTTCGACTGTTGTAACGTGTTTTGGTGGTTTGTGTTTCATGCTGCCTTGATCGCGGTTTTTGGATCTGTTTTAGTATCGTGGAGTTGTTTGATTAGGATGCAATTGCTTGTTGTTTGATTGGTGCGAGTTTTGAGTTGATGCTGTTTGGATTTGCAGTGTATTTCGTTGCTTTTGCTGTAAATTATGGAGTTTGTGTAGATGTGATCCAGTTTTCATGGAAGCTGAGGGATAAAGGTTTTAGCAGAAGTCTGTGTAAGGAGATTTTGTGAAAATGGCTCCATCTAGCAAAGCTGACAAGAAAGCGGCTGTCGATGCAGCCGCGTGGATGTTTAACGTTGTGACTTCTGTTGGAATTATAATCGTGAATAAGGCTCTCATGGCTACCTATGGCTTCAGCTTCGGTAATTATTTTCTTTACCACCTCTGTTCCTGTTATTTACTGTATTTATACTTTCTTTGTGTTCATCATTTCTTTTTCTTTAGTATATAGAGATTGGGGGTTACTTGCTGAAATTATACATTAGAATTATGTTAATCCACTGATCAACCCAAAAGATCTTGAGTTCGAGTCTCTGCCAAGTCGTTTTCTCCCCAATTAATATTGAATTCTACTTGTAGGACATTTCTCAAATTTCTAAGCCCATGAGAGACGGAATGTGAGTGGGTTGACTATTTCACGGGACAAAACCAACCACCATGGAATGACCTAGTGGTCAAAGAGGGTCTTGGGATGCTTAAGGTGATGGGTTCAATCCATAATGACCACCTGTCTTGGAATTAATTTCCTACAGGTTTCCTTGACATCCAAATGTTGTAAGGTTGGGTGGTATGTCCCGTGACATTAGTCGAGGTGCACGCAAGGTGGCCCGAATAGTCACGGATATAAAAAAAAAATAAGGACAAACCGCCTGACCTTGGTCCTTATAACATTAGTTGTCAAGAAAATTAATTTCTAGATACACCAACATTGATTGAACTTGTAACTTTTTGGTTCCCCAACTCGGCCAACCCATAATGGTTCCTTTGTTTCCATTATCAATCCTATCATTTCCTGTTTTAACAAGGTTCCTACCATATTTAGTGACTAACTAATGTTTGTTTTCTGGCACTGTCCTCGTGATTGCTTAGGAGATAATAGCATCTCATGTTTCAGTCCTTCCACAGTCTAAATTTTCACTTTCGAGGTTCTTTCCTAAAGCAAAATTTTAATTTATTTCTTTAGCTTATCCTAATGTAGGAGTAGGAAACATAGTTTTAATCTGCACGTAACGTACATGGCTGTAATGAAAAAATGGGGTAGAAATGGGATGTGGATATCTATTATGTGCTCTCTCTATCTCTCTGCCTTACCATCTCCCTAGAAAATTATTAGGTTAACTAAAAAGGGTAAAATGATATATAACTAGTACAGTGATTCTTTGTATGCATTTGATAGGTGATGGGTTCAATGGTCACCTACCTAAGAATAAATTTCCTATGGGTTTCTTTGACATCCAAATGATGTAGGGTCAACACTATCACTATGTCGCGTGGAAATGTTGTTTGTGCGTTCTTGATTTTAGCACATTTTGGATTTAAGTTTAGTGGCAAGTTGTTGAAGGTAAAACTAAAATGTATTTATATGTAAGTATAGTAAAGATTAAAGAAACAGGTAAAAAATTTCAATCCAATTGTTCTAGTTTGGTAATGAACCTCGAAAAAAGTAGGTATGGGGTATGAGCCTCTTAAGTTTGAAGATTATAGTTTGGTAATTGGGGATGGAAAATTGTAGGTCTCAATAGTGATCACTGATCAGTTAATTTGATTTCTACTTTCATTGGATATTGCTTGTTGGTTCTCTGTTTCTAATTATGCACTCAACAATATCTTGCAGCCACCACTTTAACAGGTTTGCATTTCGCGACAACCACCCTGATGACTGTTATTCTTAGGTGGCTCGGTTATATTCAACCCTCCCATCTCCCTCTACCAGAACTTCTCAAATTTGTACTATTTGCCAACTTTTCTATTGTTGGAATGAATGTAAGCCTGATGTGGAATTCAGTGGGATTTTATCAGGTAAATCTAACTCTTAGCCTTCTGTTAGTCTATCATAGTTTCCTATTAATTCTCGGAGTTCATATTGTTCTTTTTCTGTTGTCAGATTGCAAAGTTGAGTATGATACCCGTCTCTTGCTTATTGGAAGTGGTCTTGGACAAGATTCGGTACTCCCGCGACACGAAGTTGAGCATTGCAGTCGTTCTCGTGGGTGTTGGTGTATGCACTGTAACTGATGTCAGTGTTAATAGCAGAGGCTTTGTTGCTGCCATTATCGCCGTATGGAGCACTTCTCTACAGCAATACGTGAGTTGTTCTCATTCCTCTAACATTTATCTCTAAATCTCTGTCTTCGGATAAAGCTAGGAGATTTCATTTTGTTACATAAAGCATGATTATCAACTACTCATTTCAACTACAATAGACCAACATATGTGGATCGCATTCTTAAGAACAAAACATTACATTATTCAAATTGCTTGTTATAATGATGGCTTGATCAAACTTTCATCTGCAGTACGTGCATTTCCTCCAACGAAAGTATTCGCTTAGTTCGTTCAATCTGTTAGGACATACGGCGCCAGCACAAGCTGGATCGCTTTTACTGATAGGACCCTTTCTCGACTACTGGTTGACGACCACTAGGGTAGATCAATATGACTACAATTTAACCTCCATCGTAAGTACCTATTACTTCCTTCTATTCTCAAAAGCATTGATCTACTTTACACATATTTTTGGTTAAAATGAGGTTTGTTTTATTTTGGTCCTACTTTGAAATGAGGTTTGTTGTGTTTTGATTCTTCTACTTTCAAATGTTCAATTTGGTTGTGTATTTTCACTAAAGCTTGCAATTGGTCCCTAGGATAAGTTTTCCATAAATTTTCTTGCAAGAAAATTACTCTATTAGTTTTTCCTTTTTAAATTTTACAAATATGTTCTCATTGTAACTATTATATGTTGGAAACGCCTTGGAGAATTAGGAAGAAATGACTTCAATTTATAATGATCATTGATGATTGATCACCTACCTAAGAATTATTTCTTTAATGATTTCCTTGTGAATCAAATGTAGCAAGGTTAAACGATTGTTTCATGAGAATAGTTAAGGTGTGCATGAACTAGTTCATATACTCACATATATAATTTTTTTTTTTTTTTTTATCTTTTGTACTTTTTGTATTAAAACTATATTATTATTATTTTATTAATTTCAATAAAAACGATCTTCAAAATTATCTCAAGGACTATCTATTAAAAGCTCAGAGACTAAAATTTGACATTTGATAAGTACATGGACCAAGATAGAACAAACCTCAAAAAGTATAGGAACCAAAGTGTCATTTTTAAAAAAAATTTATTTAAGCCCTTCACTTTTATGCTTCATGAACTTGCTTGCTCCAACACTTTCCATTTGCACATTGACAGATTTTCATAATTCTGTCTTGCACCATTGCTGTGGGGACCAATCTCAGCCAGTTCATCTGCATAGGCAGATTCACAGCTGTGTCATTTCAAGTTCTTGGCCACATGAAGACAATCCTTGTGTTGGTTATGGGATTCTTCTTCTTTGGAAAGGAGGGGCTTAACATGCAGGTTGTTTTGGGAATGGTCATAGCTGTCATTGGGATGATTTGGTACGGCAACGCCTCGTCGAAACCCGGTGGAAAAGAGCGTCGAAGCCACACGCTCCCGATCGCTAGACAACAAAAACATGGTGGTGGTTCAACAGATTCTACTGAACATGATGGGAAGATCTAAAGAAGTTCTAAAGGAATTTTTTTTAATTTAAATTTGCTGAGTTTAGAATGACCATCATATTTTTCTCATATTTATTCATCCCCCCATTTCTCTAATTTTCATTTTTTTAATTTCACAGTTTTCAATTTCTGAGAGGGTTTTGTGTAATTCAGGATAGAGAAAAGTGTTCGTGGAATTTTCAACTTTTTAAAAAAAAAATCACAGATACTAATTTTGGCCATTAGCATTTTCTTTGAAATTATCATGCCGTCTGTGTTTTATTTTTAGGACGAAAACAATTGTGCATTGATGATGTCGTTTGTGTGTTTCTTTTAATTCTACAACCGTTGAAACTCACCCCTAACTAATCAATTACTATGTGATACATAATGTAACTGAAGTATCATTTCTTTTGGCTTAGCTTGAATTTGTGTTGATCTCAAATTGTCAAAGACTATCGGAAAGAAAGAGGTTAAAGATTTTAATCATAATCAAAGCAAAAGAATACTTTATCATAAGTTGATAACTAAAAGATCATCTAGTGTTTGTTTTAAATAATTAACGAGCTATTGTAATCACTCAAAGTAACAATTCATTTCTAATCCCTCAAAATAATTATTCATTTTTAATGGCGAATTATTCTCTACAACTCCTCTACAAGAATCATAATTCAAAACGCACTATAAACTACAATCCCTTTATAAATAACCACATTCAAGCGAGCTATTACTAAAACTTACATTTCTATTCATTTAAAATAACAACTCATTTATAATTAGTCCAAATAATATTTCTACAATTCCACATGCTTCCATGAATTCAAACCTTTCCACTCCAAATAAAAATAAATAAATAATAAAAGAAACAAATTCAAAATCAAGCATTATTAACTAACTTTCAGTTAGAAAAGATTGAAGATGAGAAATGCAGACAACTCGAAGAGAAAAATTAACTGAAACAAGGAGTCATTGTGAGAGGTACAGATTGAGGCAAACGTGGAGCAATACAATGCTTTTTGTAGCAAGTTATCGATCGACAATACTCATGATACAGCGTTTATTATTTAAACTTTTTCCTATAATAAAATATTGCATAACATAACCTCAAGTTTAAACCCTAAAATAGGGATCAAATGGTTTCATTAAATGAATTTTTTTCAACTGGTTTTCATTAATATGAGAGACTTATATATTCTTAATTTTCTATTTAATTCAGAAAAATAAATTATGTTATAATTTAACCTGATTTTAAACGAAATCATAGCAATGCCCTGTTACAGGCTAAATAGAATCACGACAGTTCCAATTTCAATTAATATAACTGTTAATTTAAAGCTATAATTCATACAACAAAGATTGTTTTCCCTTCATTTTGTTAGGCATAATACTTAAAACTGTTTTTTTTTTTTGAGAAAAATACTTAAATAATTATAAAAGACAATAATTGAATAACTAAAATCAAAACAAATTGTGTGTACTTGATGAGTGAATTCTCAGAAACTATTGAAAATTTGTCCAAAAGTAAGAGGAAAAAGCAAAACACTGCAAAGCAGAGGGCAACTTAATTGACAAAACAAATAAACTCAACTAGGATATTTCAAGTTTATAACGAGCAAAAATGAATGACCGATATAAAATAAAACCTGACAAGGGTTTTACAAACCCAGCCAAATCCACAGAGGTCCAAACCAATCTATCTCAAACACTAGTGACATAAATCTATTGCATCAACAGAACATTCGATCACAAACCGAAAAGAGAAGGATTTTAACGCTTCTTGGAGACACCAACAGTCTTTCCACGGCGTCCAGTAGTTTTTGTGTGCTGACCACGGACACGAAGACCCCAGTAATGCCTCAGACCACGGTGGTTCCTGTACAAGTAATCACAAAATATATGCATTAAGACAATAGTCACTCAGTCAAACTAACCCAACAGTACAAAAACACTCGCATAAAATCTAAGTTGAAACTACGAATTCATCCCATTCCACACACAGCAACAGGAAAAGTGTCCAATGGTGGGGAGTAGCCGATAAGCAGACTTGGTCAAGGTTATTTCAACTAATAAACAAAACGCACGATTTAGTTGTTAACAGGCAACTTAACACTTTGACATAACAAGAACAGAATCCAGAGTAAATCGTTCAAAATAGACAAATGCACGACTTAGTTAACAATTCTATAGATAGGAAAAGTAATGAGCTAAAAAACATCTTATTCTGCATAAAGTTATCAGTTATTACTTAATATCATACTAATATCTCTTAGTTTACAGGGTTGATCTACAGCAAACGACAACAAACATAACAAAAGGCAACAAAGTTATAGGCCAATATCGTAAGGGATCATCAATGTAAGCAAATCTAGGAGTTAACTACCATATATATAGTGTTAATCAGAATCACCTGATCTTCTTCAAACGCTCCAAGTCATCTCTCAGCTTCATGTCGAGGGCATTCGAGACGACCTGTGAATACTTGCCATCCTTGTAGTCCTTCTGTCTGTTCAAAAACCAGTCAGGAATTTTGAACTGTCGTGGGTTGGCAACAACCGTCATGAGATTGTCCAGCTCAGCAGCAGTCAATTCACCAGCCCTAAGACAAATAAAACATTCAAAACACCAACTTTACAGAAGATTAAACAACACATACAATAAGTTACACACGTCAATTTCACATGATTAATAATAAATAGAGGTAAAAGATCAAATGCTAAACTTAAACTAAAATTCCTTCTCTTTTCCCTCTCTCTATTTTCTTTGAACTAGACTAAGCACATTAAATCATAGCCAAAATACATCCAATCTTAAACTCTGAATCTTGAGACCAGGTAAACAGAGTAACAAGCAGAGTACCAAAGAGCTTGTGTGACTATTATAAAAATAATTAATATGTAAAATATATCATGAGTTAGTCTAGCAGTCAAGAGACGAACCATAAGCTTATGCCATGGCCACTAGGGTGTACATGATCCGGGTTGAGTTAAATGCCGATAAATCTGAATAAAAATAAAAAATAAAGAAAAATCGATGGTACTAGACTTGGACTTAGGCTACCTATCTTGTTCGAATATACACCCTACCAATATATTAAGAATCTATCTAGTTAATTAATCATAATTCCAACAAATATAATAGTATTTTGTTGGTTGAAAATAGCTAAAAATTGAACAGACACTATCCAAAGAAAATTATAACCCAACCCAAACTCGAGTCGTCTGTAATTTTGTATACCACTATAGAGCACCAACCTAAATAAATTTCCTATTCCTGGGGGATAACTAGACAACAAAATGTAGCAGGGTCTGAATATTTTGTATGAGAATAGTCTAAGAACCCAAACACAAAAATTAACTCAATGTATTTAACGAACACAAATCTAATGGAAAAAAAAATGTCTAAATAACTAATAATAAAAGTTATCTCTTCACGATCTAATAAATAACGATGACAAAGATGAACATGAAACAGAAGAAATCATACCTTTTGTTCATGTCGACATCGGCTTTTTTGCAGACAATGTTGGCGAAACGCCTTCCAATACCTTTGATGGAAGTAAGAGCGAACATAATCTTCTGCTTTCCATCAACGTTCGTGTTCAGCACACGCAATATGTGCTGGAATTCTTCGTTCGCTACCAAAGACTGTTCAGACGATCAAAAAACGTTCAAGAACTTCGAATCGAGAAAGAGATTGAACCATGGAGGAAGAAACAGAACAAAAATGGTGGAGATTTAGGGTTTACCATTTTTGCTTGGAGAGATTGGGCGGCTTCTTCTTGATGCTTCTTCTTGAGGAGGCTGCAACGAAATTACTTACCTACTGATGAAGCTCGAAATTAGGGTTTTATATTCGGGCTCGTTATTTTAGGGTTGATCGTTTCTGTGAAATGTCCTTTTTACCCTTGAATGAATTTCGTAATGCTTGTTCTGGATTTCTTACCTCGGCCCATTTGCATGTTTTCGTTTTAAGTCTGGCCCAATAATTATAATTTGAACCGAAATTTGACATTTTAAATTGATTTTTTTTTATTTATCCGCGATTGTTCGGATAAGCTTGCACGCACCTCGACTAATGTTGGGGACATACTGCCTGACCCTACAACATTTAAATGTCAAAAAAACTTGTAGGAAATTAATTCTTAGGTAGGTAATCACCATGATTGAACTTATTATTTTAAGCATTTGAAGACCCTTTTTAACCATTTGAACCACTGCATGATGATTTTTAAATCGATCTTATCCATGTTTTAAATGTTTATTATTTCAAAAAAATAACCTTTTTTTTTAGAACTATACGTTTTCTTTGTTAAGTTCAGGTTTTAAAGGTTGAATATTCTAAAAAAAAAAGGTTGATTTCAAGAAAAATGTTAAGGTGTCAACTTTACGAAAATATCCATGAAAACACTGGTGTCAAAATTACCGCCAAATCGTCGCACCAAAATGTATTTAATTAAAATAAAAATTCATTAAAGAAATCAAATTTTTAGATTATAATATATTCTTTCGTTGATTTTTTCAGTTCATTTACCATTGAAATAGAGAATTCAAATTCACAATTAGATTATGTCGTTGAGTTAATAAGTTCATAATTTCTTAGTTATACTTTTTCTTCACCGCACTCCACAAAAATATTGTGAGTTTTTTTTCCCTATATATATAGAGCCGGATATGAAAATTTTCTGATTTATTCTAAATAATTTTCAATTCTTGAAATGATTAGTTTGTCAACAGCTATCAATAAGTTCAAAAAAAAAAAAAAAAAGTAAATAATACGCATTCAAGTGCACGACTCTCCTTGACGAAGTTCGAATTTTAATTAAAAAAGGAAAAAGAAAATTAAAATCGAATTACTAACATCAATCAAGGGGGCAGAAAATGTAAAATATTCATAAGACTAGAATAAGCATCTTTAATACTTTATATTAAAAAAACATTTTGAATGATTTAAAATTAGTGATAATAATATCATTATAAACACTTCAATTATCATTTTTTTTTAAAAAACACTTCAATTATCTTATATTTTGGTTAAGAATTTGTTAGAACAAATGGTACAAATATGAACTCTCTTCATATCTCAATACCCTTCAGCACACTGGCAAAACGAAACCTGTGGACACACAAATTACCAGTCGTATTGTTTCAAAATCCTTGCTGTTGATAACTTCGATCACCTCAACTGCATCTGGCTGATGTTTAGCTTCGCAAATGTATACCTTGACTCGAAAAAGAAAGCGCACTGAATGTCGGGATCATGTGGCAGTCGAAATCGACCTTCCTTAGAGTAGAGCCTCATAGGTTAAACTGAGTATAACCAGATCAACATGTCTTTCTCATAGTCATTTGGTCTGACTAAACTACTAAACGACACCGAAACCGACAACACCACCATGGCATGAACAAAATATATGAATCTTACAACCCTTATTTGCCATAGCTGCAAAACCGACCGAGTTGAGATTATTAGGAACCAAAACGAGATAACTTACCTGAAGAAACATGAAACAGTAGATGGAATCCCCACAAATTCAAGCAACTCTAATTCATTAAATGTAAGAAAGATCCAAATTACATGTGCTAGACCAATCACTGAATAACACGGGTTTATAGCGTACAAACCGACACGACTAGATAACAAGATTGTCGAGACTTTGTTGCCCCTGTCATAGTGTTACATAGTGTAACTGTACATGATAATCTCATCATATGAAAAGTACAACCTCTAACCAGAATTAGAAATTATTATGATATTATGAGGTTTTATTTCTCCAACAGAATGAGAAGAGTTGGTAGTAGCTAACTTCTTTTGAATCAATAATACTTACCATTCTCTTTAGAAGCCAGCCTTCTCGGGCGTCGACGTAAATTTACTGCCAATAGCTAGTCAATTTCACAACGAAATGGAGCAGCCTAACTCCTTGGCAGCAACATGAAGAACGTCGATGGGCATTCCGGTTACGAGTCGACTATGAGCTTCCCAAGTCAAGCACTTTTCAAGGTCATCTTTCCAGTTAATGGATTCCATATTGAACAACTGAAAAGATGGACTGCGGACACCGTTTATGTTGTTAGATTTAGATCTACAAACATCTGAACCTGTTTGCAAAATATCGCGAAGAACCGATGTGCTCAAAGTACGAACATGTGCACTCGGATGAGAAAGACACCGAACTGTAGCTGGTAGACGACACTGTATGAACAATTTTATTTCGATCAATCATTTGACAATTGGGGTTATGGTTTCTGATCTCAGAGGCATAATAAATTTGACAAGTGTAAATGTGTAGTCATGTTTCCTCAAATCAGAATTTATTTGAGAACGCAAAATAATTTAACTATATTACCTTCAAAAGGTTGGCAAGACCATCCGCGATGGACAATCCAGATTCTCCCCACTCCAGCACCGGCCGAACGGCTCGAGCTGTTGCTTCTAGAAGCTGTCCATACAAATGAGAAGTTTAAACACCAACGAGCAAACTCTTAAGTTCATGGTATTACAGCTAAAATGTATCTTATCTCAGTGTTTCAATGGTTCCTCCCCCATCTCGGTCATTTTTCTTCTCTAGCATCTAGATTATTTTGATTATGTTGGTTGATTATAAATAATTTCTCCAACTCGTGCTTTTGAATTGATGGATGATTTAAAATGTTTCAACATAGTATCAGAACAAGAGATCATGTGTTCAAATCTCTATCAAGTAGTTGACATAATTAAATTTATCCAAACCCATCAATTTAAGCTTTTGAGCTGATCGGTGACTTTATACGTTTCAATAGATTTTATCCCCAAACTTCCCCCCTTTTATGCATGTGTTAAGTATTGAAACTTTTGAGGTCAGATTTTAATATCACCTCCAGTTGGGGCAAAGTGCAAGCTTCTCCATCAACCAGCATTCCGTCTGTAGCACGTAAAAGAAGGTCGGATGCACTTGCTAAAGTTACTAATGACTCCGGTTTATCGTGATTTCTCATGAGTTCGACAATCAATTTGATGATCCGCTGGTTGATTCTCCACATCTTCTGCCCTTGATTATCATCTTTAGCAATCCAAGGCTGGAATTCCCTATCAGCCTGACAATCCAAGAAATCAAGAGAGGTAAAGCCAAAAGCTCGACTACAAATTCAAGCACCATTTTTGTCAAGCCACACATCGTTGCTACACAGGAAAATGGTACTCTCCGCGGGCATCCAATTTCAATAAATGGATAACACCAACATAATTTTGATAACTCGGAATTTAAGTTTCATCCCACTACATACCCAGAGCACTCATGTCCATTCCAAGACCAAAACCCGAGAGACAACAAGAAATTTTACAACTAAACTCACTTGTCGGTTTAAAATCTAGTACCTCTAAGGAAGCATACCTTGGAGACTACAAGCCTCCACCAGCCTCAAAGACTCATCAACATATAGAATTACCACGGAAGAACAAGAATCGTGATATTTTTAGTGAAAAAAATATAATAACATATATATTAATTTGAGCAAGTTGACAAGAAAATAGACCTGGAGCACAACAGCTGCAGCTGCTTTTGCCGGTGATGCAGATACGACATTGCATAGTGCATCAACTACCTACAAAATTGAAGTATATTTATCGATCAGAATCTTTGCTCATACAAATTGAAAATAAGCAGTTGATGCACTATGTCTCAGCATCGAAAATTAATAAGTAGATGCATTACATGCTGGTTGCTTTGATCTCTCAGTACCTAAACCATATATGTAATGTGAAAAAAAGAAGACAACAGTTAGTTTACCTGTCTCCATCCTTGCTGGGCAGACGTGCTCTCCGCACTAGGTTGAGTTTCAGGTGTTACAATTAACTTGTGCCATAGAAGTGAAACCACAGAAAAACATAACTCTTGCTTCTCTGCTAGCACTGATCTCAAAAGAATTTGTGCACATCCATTGAATCCTATATGCCTGTCAATTGTGAGAAAATTTGCTAGTTCCGAAGCATCCAACTGGAAACTCGCTACACGTTTGCCCAACGTATTTTCCAAGTCAACATTCGAATCGGATGCTTTTTCAAATGAAAGTTTTGCTCTAACATGGCATGGCTCATCACACTTCGGGACAGATTGCTGATCATTCTCGGAATAGGCATGCTCATCTTGATGAGTTGGCTTTCGGCTAGCTGAAGACACACGAGAGTACTCGGAAATTGCCATGGGCACTAAGTGTACTTCTAATGGCTCAGCCCTATTGACAATGGATGCAACAGCTTTGCTATGAATATCAATGAGGTTGTATAATGATGAAGCCCGAGTGTAAATTTCTTCGTCCCACTTGCACCGCATCAAAACAGAGAGAGCGTGCATGCAAGCTCTTGACCGTCGAAATAGTTCTGATACATGAGCAGCAACCATAGCTGCAGCAACTATTTCATTTGAACTGTAACTCCAAGACGTTCCCAGAGATGAAGGCTTCAGAGAAAAAAGAGCCTCCAAAATTGATAAGATTCTATGAGTATGGCGAATTGCCGAATTAATACTACTTTGAAGTTCGAAAGAAGTTCCATTTATTTTGATAGACTTGGCAACCTCTTGCAAACCTTTAAAATTCAATTGCTTCCTTTCCCTTGACATCAATGGAAACAGTTGCAGTTCACAAGCAAGAGCACAAACAGCAGCAAGAACATAAGAATCGAATGCTGATACAGGTCCTTGTTTACTCACCCTCCTTTTTGTTTCTCTTCTCTCTCTGAACACGTCAAGATTTGGCTCGTCCCTTTCTTCCTGAAAATTACTACTATCGCTCCTTCTTTTCTTTCTTCCATTCGATTGAGCTTCGTGACTAACACAAACAGTTAACACAATAAAAAGTAAACGTGAAGCGAGCTCTTCAGAAGCATGTGATTCTAAGAAAAGAGAGTGAACCATCATCCGGAGCTCTGATAAAGAAAGGTTTTTAGTGGCAGAGCCAATTCCAGAAAGATATTTGAGTTTCCGTGTATTTTCTGTTGAAGACTCGGATGGAAATGCTCTTTGAAGAATTGCTTCTACAGTAGCAACAAATATCTTCATCAGACATGCTTCGGATGGACTGCCACGAGGAAGATATTCAAGAACCTTAAGAAGTGGTATATACAAATTCCACGATAATAGAGGTGGTTGTAGTGGCGTTGCAACAACAATTTCTGGAAGATCAACTGCAGAGGAACTTAAAGGAATCAAGCCATAAGCAGCTTCCCAAATGGTACA
The DNA here is from genome assembly GCA_037833695.1 of Sechiopsis laciniata. Taxonomy (NCBI): domain Eukaryota; kingdom Viridiplantae; phylum Streptophyta; class Magnoliopsida; order Cucurbitales; family Cucurbitaceae; genus Sechiopsis; species Sechiopsis laciniata. The sequence continues at coordinate 14,034,929 of JBBMKA010000026.1, read as the reverse complement.
GATTCTCCATTCAACTTCCAGGCCATGAGCACAAATCATGGATGCAATCCCTTGGGCAGTTGCTTCAATTGTTGCTTCTGCTGCTGGAACCTCTATCTGGCATAAGCCAAATATGGGTTGATGTTAGAAAATATAATTGTAACACAAGAACATTCATAACATCCTAAATTATATTTTTATGTAATTACAGCCAAATATGGATTGATCAATAAGTACACCTGTCTCTGGTAGGACGATATATAATCACCTACTGGTTCGTGTTGAATTTCAGCTCCCTCAACCTGCCTCAAAGGAGGGAAAAGCAATGCGGGCTGGGAGAGTATACGGAAAAGTAATGCTGCTGCAGCGTCAGCAGCAATACCTACTCGCATTGACATTGCAGTTCCTATTGCACGCAAGAAATGCAAATGCATCCAGTTCCTAGGAAGCTGAAATAAAGAAAAGTCCAGTAAGATATGAAGATGAAACAGATACATGGCCATTTAATTAGGTACGGTATCACTTGTTACCCATAACTAATAAAAATAAAAGAATATATACATATATGAGATTCATTAACCAATTAATTGCCGACAGCATAAAACTTTTTCATCTACTGGAGATCATTCCTGGAACTTAGTAACTATATATACATGTTTACCAACTATGCAAGCATGTAAGACGAACCATACCTATACCACTTCAACATTTAAATCTTTTCTTGTGCCAATGTAGAACAAACCCTGCAGTTGGGTTCAATGAAGTTATGGATGGGGACCATTTTTTTTTTAATAAAATTAGTTTATCACGTGCTTCATTACATTTGTCTAATCTTAGACTAGAAACTCTGCAAATTAGTTATATGTAGGTTCACAAAATTCTAGGAAAATCTGTTTCCTCCCATCCAACATCACTTCCGTCCAAAATTTGTGAGAGAAGAATATATGAAGCGGAAGTTGAAAAAAGAGTGACACTACTAAATTTTTCTCAAACAGCTTGCATCTGCAGTGAAGATAATAAAAAATATCTTTGTTACGTACTTAGAACTATGCTGACATTGAGAATCAACCATTAAACTTTGTTTTAACATAAATTATTGTTTTCATCCATTCGTTGGGTAGCTTGCTTTTATGTGGAAATAAAAAACTAGTTGCCTTAACGAATAAAAGACTACTCATTGGTACGCAATCATCCCAAGGACGTCATGGTGAATGAGTGATTCAAAATCTTGAATGTTCTCATTATTATATCTGCTCAAAATTAGTTATATTATAGGACAGATTTTAAATAAGAATATTGGATAGAGCAATTTTTTCGAGCCTAATGGGACAAAATATTCTTGGTCTGGCAGGCTTTATTAGAAGTTGAGAAATTTATTTATTTTTTCCCTCTTCTTTTCTACCTTCTCTTTTCCAAAATTATCTATAATTTACAGAGAGCTGAAAGGAAAAAGAAATAATGTTAAGAAAAATAACTTAGCCACAAAATTAGCTTACTCTTATTCCGGATGCATAGTCTTCAGCAGCCCGAAGAAGTTCTACAAGTTGAACAGCTGCATCAAGTGCATCAGGAGCCCAAGAAGGAGGAGCTTCTAAAAGCCCCAGAAGAAGTCTTTGAGTAGCACTTGGAGTAGCAATAGCATAATACCTACGTAAACAATTTTTAAGTCTGCCATTGAGCTATGTGATTCAGAAACTTCATTCACTTCTTTCTTCTGAATTAGAATTTGACCTGTGAAATAGACGGGCATAAGGCTCCAAAGCAGGTAGCCCAGCAACTAGATGTTCATCCAAAGCAGTAGTTGGCGGAGGAAGTAGAAGTGCCGGAACAGCTGCTGCCGTTAAAGTGGCAGTCTCATAACGAGCAACTTCTTCATCACATACACTTAATATAACACCAGCACCATTAGCAACGGCCCATCTTGGAGTTGACGGTACAAGTTGTGGATGCTTTCCAGAGCCACGAGATGTAGCTAAGAGAAGATAAGATAGCATCGTCAAGCACTTGTCTAGGTATAGAATATTCACCAATGTTTTAGATGATATACTTATATCATGCATTGATGGGAAAATGTAACATAATGAAGAAAGTTCATTCAGTTTGTTAAAAGGGTAATGGACAAACCAGTTGTAGGCGGCTTTAGTTCTCCAGCAGCATATTTACCCATAACGCCACTACACCTATCCGATGAAAACCATTATAAGGTCAGGTGAAACATTCCAACAGAAAAATGAGACCAATAAGATTATGTTTAGAGCATGAATTGACTTCAACAGTAAAAACAGTATTTCTTTCCTTTGAGATGGATTCAAACTCTTTGGAAATAAAAATAAGTTCAGAACCAAGTCATAACACGTATGATTCTGACTCCTGAGGCTTAACTCAACTTCATTTATAATGTTCAATACTTATAGTTAAATATGGATATGACCAAATCAAACGTGGCCCTAAATTTCAGAACATCCAAGTACATATGGGTTGAAAATTGGTTTTCAGAGTCATACTAGTTTTGATGATGTAAATGCTAAAACATGTAACATAACCGCTCACCAACGGAAATAGTCACTTCTGATGCCTAGAGGTGCCGCAAGTAGTATGTCGGTAATCCATGGGGATAGGGGCCTTAAGGGCTTCCTGTCCTGATTCGAAGGTGTCTGGCTAGGTGGCACATTACTTGAGTCACTAGTTGTTGCGTGGTTGTCACAACAACTTCTATCTCCTTCCATATTCTGTTGTTCCGTCTTATGTATGGGACGATTGTAATGAGTCAAAATTCTCAAAATCTCACCACACGCCAGGGCCCACTGTTCTGAATAATCGTGCTGACAAACACAGCAAATGTGAGGCAACACACAACTCTGAAACTAATCCAAGCTCAAAAGAGAGGGAAAATGGGAAGTTCTCGTTTAAAAATTGAACTTACCTCTTTGTCAGGGCAGAATAAGGATATGAAAGATGAAAAGGGAGAACCACTCTTGCAATACACCATCGTGCCATCGATTATACAAGAAATAATTGGAAGAATAACAGCATGCCCATGTTCCGGATGATGAAGAACGAACGTTGCTGTACATTGTTTCCAATGATAAGAGGCAATTGTTTAATATTTACTCATAATGGAAATGAAATTATCACTAAACTACTAATGATAAGGCAGGCTGGTCTTTACCCAAGACATCATCAATAAGGCGCTTTTCCTTCCACGGAAAATGGCTACGTATTAACTGCAGCAAGAATACATAAGCTGCACTCATAAACACTAAATACAAAAACTAAGAAATAATCTTTCATGTCAATATGATTTTTTTTAATAATAAACCGATCTTTCCTAACACACGAGCATACAAAAAAGGCCCACAAAACATAGGAGATACTGGAGCCAACAAAATATATGTCTACAAAAAAAATATTTGAGTAGAAAACCAGTGCGAGAAAAACCTCTGCAATATCCTCAGGAAATTGTTCTGATGTGAACTGACCCAAGCAATCAACATAAGTAGTGATTTCCTCCTGAATGCCAATGTGTAAGAAAGCTCATGTTAGATACCACCCAAATGAAAGTAAATATAATTTGATCCAAGAGAAAGTTGAATCATTACATCTTAAATCATACGGCAAATATTGCAGTTTAACAATAACTTAAACTTGGTAAAGTATGAAATGGATTTTTTTCCATATTTCAGATGTATTCTAAGGGATCTACACAAGTAAACAAATATATAAAAGAGAGAAATAACCCTGCAAATTTTATATATATATATAATACAAACGGAGCAGATAGTTATCTAGTCTGAGCTTAAAAAACCTTTAAATCCATCCTTTCAATAGCTCAAAGTGACCAACTTTCAAAAACTAACAGTAACAATTTTCCCAGGTTGCACTATTTAAACAAACATAAATCCAACTACAAGGCAATATGATTTCAGAAAATTGAATGGACTATAAAATTAAATGGAGATTGGAAAACTTGGCTCACCTTTCTTTGTTGCTCATCTCGAGGCGGAGACCAAAACAAGGACGAAAACTTGAGACGGTCCATCCACCTTTCAGGTGAACTAGTCATCATAAAGAACAATAAAGAGTCTGCTTCTTAAATTTCACTGGTAGCAGTTCACAATTACGCAAGTCTCTCATTCACCATCCAAAAGATGATCTCTCAAGCTTTAACATCCAACACACTGCTTCCAAACAAGAATCAAAATATTACAACTGAACGTCCCAGAATCGGCACCCAATTTCGAACAGCAAAATTATGAAACACATCTAAACTGAAAATCAAGGCAACGGAGAAAGCTCCCTTTGAAAGAAATTTACAAGTATGAGCGGCTTAGAACTTCCAATTTTCCTGCCTTTCGAATTCGTTCCAGAGCCACCAAAAGTCTTCAGAGTTGCACCAAAAACACGCAAAAACCTGATTTCTGTTCAGATAGAGCCAAATAACCATAGATTACATCACGAAATATACAAATACTTAAATTACAAAACAAATACCCCCAAAAATCCATCTATATGAACCAAAATCAACACAGAAATTACGAAAAATGAACCAATTCATACGAATTTACAACTATAACCTAATATCCTCACAAAATCGTCCGTAAGAAAGCAGACGAACTCTATTTCGACGGAGAAACAGGGAACAGATATTTCAAAATGAATAATAAATCCAGAACCACAAACTGTGAGAGAATCATACAAAACTCAGCCAGATTAAAATCAAGAACACACACAAAAAAAAAAAAAAAAAATCAAAATCAAAATCAAAATAAAATAGAGCAGAAACCTGAAAGTTCACAGCCGAACGAGCGGCTGAAAATGGAAACTCAGATTTCTGAGGAAGAAAAAATCACTGTAATAACAAAGATTGTGATTCTACAAAAACGAACACGAAATTTGTTGAATCGAATTTTACTAAATTATTTTCAGCGGTAGAGTTTTTGCTGAAAAGTAGAGAGAGAAAAAAAATGTAGAGAGAGAGAGAGAAGGAAGATATGACAGATCTTTAGCAGGGCTCTAGTCTTAAGTTGGCTTGATGACGTGGCAGTGATATTTTCCTCACGCCTTGGGGACTAATTTCCACGCCACGTCACGCCCTTTGTGAGTAAACCATACATGCCCCATCCATGTATGACCATCACATCCATGCCCCCACGTGCCTTTTCTTTTTCTTTATGGAAAAAAAAAAGGAATTTCGAAAAATCATAAAGATATTATTCCTTTTTCGTTGTTAAATAACTAAAGTATACCTTCTCCTTTGCATACTCTCTTTTTTCTTGACCGTTGAAATGTAGCTGCATGAATAAAGTATTTATTCGACAATTAGTTGGGAGGTTTTTTTTAGTGCAAGTTAGAGAAAGGGAATTACAAATATCGATTCTCGAAATCGAACCTGTGACTGTGGAGTAAAAATTGATTAACCAAATCAGATAATCAATCGCACCACCAACTCATTCGGTAATTAAATGGAAGGTTAAATCTCTGCATCTCACGTTTATGGTATTAAAAATAAGAGCTTTTTGCGGGATTAGATTAAATAGAGAAAGTTTTTACAAAAATGTTCATGTTTTAAAATTTTACCAAAACTAATCAATCACATTTAAATAAAAAAATCGTTTTATAGGCAAAATACACAAATACCCTTCTTTAAATCTCTTCATAAGACTTTCCAAATTTACGTCTAAAATTCTTCGACCCAAAATTACCTCATTAAAAATTCTCCTAAAATTGTGAGATTTTCTTAAAGTTTATTTTATATTTTATTACTTTTTTTCACGTTTGTTACATGGTTTATATGTAGATAGTTGGGTTGATTTTGCCAAAATACCTAAAATATTCAATCGTGTATTAATAAATAAATATGAATTTCTAGATTATTGTTATTTCCGTAGTATCGATCAAATGAATTAAGTTGTGTCATATAGAAATAAATTTAAAATATATAAGTATCATAATTTTTTAGTTGCGTATAAATATCGAATTAGCGATCATAATCATAAGTATTAATAATAATACAGTACTAATAATACAAAATACTGTATTAATAAAATATAATATCATATTAATAATGCATAATACTATATTAATAATAAATAATATTGTAGTAATGTACATTAATTATACAATATAGAAACCGTATTTGTACTTATAGATGCAAATATTTTCAAATTTGATTATATTTGTAATTACTTTGTTAGAATAGTTCATACTGTATTAATAATACATAACATTGTATTAATGAGTATTAATGATACAATATTGAACTACATTTATAAGTATAGATGCAAATATTTTCAAATTGGATTACATTTGTAATTATTTTGTTTGAATAGTTCATAGTGTATTAATAATACACAATACTATATTAATAATTTAATATGGTATTAGTGAGTATTAATAATAAAATATTGAACGATATTTATAATTATAAATGAAAATATTTATAAATTTGACTACATTTATAATTATTTTGTTAGAATAATTCATAGTGTATTAATAATACATATAATATTGTATTAATAATTTAATAATACATATAATACTGTATTCATAACTTAATACTGTATTAGTGAGTATTAGTAATACAATATTGAATTGTATTTACAACTATAAATGTCAATATTTTCAAATTTGATTACATTTATAATTATTTTGTTAGAATAATCTATCCATTCAAATTTTTCAATGGTAGATAATTTGACATTTGGAACATGAAATCTAAAAAATTGAAATCCATTCAATGACAGATAGAAAAAAGAATGAAGTAAAAAATGAGGATTTAAAAAAAAATACTGGAAAATTTTAAAAAAAAAAAAAATTTTAAAAAAACCATGGTAAAAAAATTATGAAATTTTACCAGCAATCAAAATGATGAAATTTTGAAAGAATGAATTAAATGTAATAATTTATTTTTAAGAAATTACTGGAAAATATATTAAAAAAAACAAATAAAAAAATGACATGTGGCCACCACAAGGCGCTCAATGAAACGCAATCCGAAAAAAAAAAGAAAAAAAAACGTAACCGTTGAAGTTGGCGCATGACAGCTTGATAAAAGGAAAAAAGGTAAAAAGAACGTGAGAACAAGGGTATAGTCGGCATTATAAAAAAATATTATTAATTGAATTTAAAATAAAAAATAGATTTACGAATACTTTCAAATATAACTAAATTTGTAATTGTTATGACCCGAGATTTTTATTTGATGAAAAATCTATTTATTTTCCCTTAATTTATTTTGTGGTTATTTTAAATA
>JBBMKA010000026.1:13986951-14021504 GCA_037833695.1 Sechiopsis laciniata | reverse complement strand
AGTCCCTTTAATTTTCTTTAGTATTTCCTTTCCGCATGAACTATTTCAATTACTGTTATTTATGTTTGAACTTGTATTCTGGCCAGGAGCTGAAACTATAATTTGTTTTAAGTGAGTTTTTTTTATTCTGAATGGCATGTTTGACTATTTTAAATCTTGTATTTTTATGAGTATTTAATCATGCATGCTAGTAAAGCCCTACCAAAATTAGTTATTTTAGTCGGGCCTTTAGAGTAATTAGTTTCCTAAAAGTGGCTATCCACCACAATTTCCCTAAAAATAAATATTAAGTATTTATTAATAGAATACTTTTGAAACTACTTTAAAAAATACTTTTGAAAATAAGCCAACAATTGAAGTGTGAATTTATTACGAAAATGCCATGTATTTATTTACTAAAAAACAAAATATTTATTTTGATCATTTAACTTTTGTGTGTAGTTTCTTTTTCTTTTTAAATTCAATAATAATATAGGTGGAGATATGAATCCTAACTTCTTAGTTATTAAATCAATGTCATTGAATTTCTACTCCTCGAAATTATGGTTTATTGTTTCTATTTAATCACTAAATTTAAAAGTTTATATTTTACTCATAAATTTATAGTTTAATTTTTCAAAATGTTACATTTTTATGTGAGTTTTGGGTTTAGTTTCGATTTTATCCCAAGATTGTTGACTAGTCAATAGGTTTTCGCTATAAGTGCAACTTTTTGTCAAGTATTATAAATGGACTTAGTGGTCAACAAAATATTAGGGAGTTAAAAAATTATGAATTCAATTTATATTAAATGTCTATCAAGTAGTTAATTTTCTATAATTATATTGACTTTCTTTTCTTTTTTTTGAGATTACAATAATTGAAGGTGGGGGAATTCGAACTCATGACCTCATAGTCTATGGGTGTACATTAATACTACTGAAGCTTTTGTTGGCATTGACATTTAAATGTTATAGGGTTATATACGGTTTATCGTGTAAGAATAATTGAGGTGCTTTGACTCAAATACTTATAAATATAACTCTCCTTAATAAATTTAAACTACTTTTTAATTAATTTTAATAGAGATGAAAATGTGTGAAAATAAATTTCTATTTGACATTTAAATATTACAAGATCATAGGCCTTTGAAACTTAAGTTTTCATATTTACATGCTTAGATGAGTAAGATTCGTTGAGATAGTGTGAAAGCATGCCTCATTCTCTTTGTTGATTTGAAATTGCGCCTTCACAACAAACATTATGTTTGCTGACATCTCAGACTGAATAATTAGACCTTTTTTTAGATGATAAATACTGCATTTTTCTTGATTGGATTTGAATGGAAAGATCACGTTCTTGAAGTTGTTCAATGTTTAAAAGATTGTTTTTTAGCTCTAGAACATGAAAAACATCAGTAACCACATTAAATATTATTCACATAGAATTTTACCTTTCTTTTTCCAAGAACACTCATCCTTGTATTATTCCTCAATTTTACCGATTCATTGTTTCATCCAATTCTTATAATGCAATTTTATTTTCGCTCATATGGTTTGAACAACCCAAGTCAATAAACCATATGTCTTCTTGTGAAACATGATTCATATCAACCTTGAACATCAATAACACCTCTTCTTCTTCATTTAATTCAGCATAGTTGGCCTCTTCCAATGTTGAATACCCATATTGGAAATCACCAAACTTGTGACATTTGTAACATTCAATGGCTGCTTTATGGAAATATTGTCTTCCTTGATCTTGACGTCTTCCTCTATAGTCTCCTCGACCTCGATGTTGATTTCCATATTGATTGTCTATGGTCACTTGAGAGTTTGCTCCTCAACTTTGCATCTGTGAAACTTTTGCTCACGCACAATAAGTGAACTTTGTAGTTCGTCGATAGAGAGAGTATCAATATCATTAGATTCTTCAATTGATACCACAACATAATTGAATTTCTCAGTTAATGTTCTAAGAATTTTTTCAACAATAGTGATGTTCTTCATTTTTGTTCTCCATTGCTCCTCATTTTGTTTGCAATACTCATAACACGAGCAAAATAATCTGTGATAGTTTCACTAGATTTCATTTCCAAAATTTCAAAATCCCTTCTCAATACTCGGAGAGTAGATTGTTGGACCCTTACATTCCCTTTGTATTTCTTCTTCATGGAATATCATATTTACTTTGTTGTGTGTTTCTCCAAAATTTGCTCACTGGTGGTTCTATCTCTATCTCAAAATAGATAATTTTTTGCTTTAAGATCATTTAACATCAACTATTCACATTCTTTATGTAGCACATCTGACTATATAACTTCTGCTTGCAGTAAGATAAAATCAGTCTCAATAAGTGTCAATATCCTTTGGATTTTAGCAAAGTATGCTTCAATGGTCATAATGACCATAAAACATTGGAATGGATGGTTGCATGAAATATTTATCCTCACTTATTTTCTCTAGAAATCACTTAAAACAAAAATCGATGTTTATTCTCAGACTGTTGGCTCTTATACGAATTTGTAGAGAATAAGTTATGAAGAACTCTGATCAAATTGAGAATGAATGATTTAATTTATTTGAAGAAAAAGGTTGGCTTAAATATTCTTACAAGGAAGCTAATGATAGCTCACTAACAATAGAGCAATACTTAGGTTTGAAATACTTACCCACCTTTATAACCACACATTTTTACTTTTTTGTATTTCTCTCTCCACTTTAACATTTATCTCTCCATCAATCAAAGCCAATTTTTTTTTAAAAAAAGTAAAAATATGTGGCTCTAAGAGTAGGAAAGTATTTCCAAAATACTTACCCACCCTTACCAAAATATTGCTCCTAACAGTATACCAAAACTTAAATGGTTAACAAAAAATAACAAGCAAAACATATTCTTATGCAATTTAAACTAATAACAAAGACTTAACAAGTATTATCCCTCAATGACGTCATCTCAACCGCGACGAATTATAGGCATCCATTTTTGTGCATCATCATTGTCGGTGAATAGTTGTCGAAGACAATGATCACAGACGCAAAATTTTGCACAATGGCCAAGCTTCATATCTTTTGTTGTGGAGGTAATCAGAAAAGCATAGTCATCAGATGGTGGAAGGTAGAACACTCGCCACCAACGATATCATTTGTCGCAATGTACTCTATTATGTTTGAATATGGAGCCGCAAAAGTACTTCGTGATCTAGAAATAGTCATCATAATTTCTAATGTAGCACGCACTTAGTGAAGTTGTTTGACCCCCACTACAGATGACGTTGTGGACGCAAAAGTCGTCGTGATTTTTGCTTAGCACGGACGATGACGGTGATGCCACAAACTCTAATCTAGAACTATTGAACCCTAAGTTTACATAAATGTAAAAGAATAAGAAAATACATACTAAGAACATAATATTTTATTATAATATTGATTTTTTTTTTTTTTTACAATTCTTATATAACAAAAACTATGTATATCCACTTATATCGTAAGTACCAGTATTTAGATATAATACAGGTTTGTACTGAAAACTGTAAATTAAAAAAAAAAAATGTATTAAAGATAAATACATCGTATTAACACTCATTAATATTTGGATCATAATAAAATATGAAAAAGGAAAACATTGTATCGATGTAATGGAATATATTATAGAATTATAATATTGTATTATAATACTCATAACATGCAGATTAGAATACAATTTTTTAAAAAATATATATATTATAATATTATATTGTTTGTGAGTTTGTACATCCATTTATATCATAAATAACATATTTCTGATTTCATTATAATCAAGTTATAATACGATGCATTTAGTATAATTATAAAATTGTATTAAGAATATATACAACGTATATAACTCATTAATATCATGATCATGATAAATAACTTGTGTAAATAAATAATACATCCTATGGAGCAACAATTTGTTTATTGACTAATGGTATTATCGATAAATATAGCTTTTAACAATACATATGGTATTATATTGTATTTAATGAAAGGGCATTCTTGTAATTCATAATATTGGGCCTATGGTTTTGATCATTCTCAAATACAAGGACGCTATGGTTATTGTGGAAGACAACGAAGTCCCCTTGTTTGCTTCGAAACAAACATTGTGTGGCGAAGTTCCCTTCCGAGTAGAGGTTACCGACAACAACATACAAAAGGGTGCGAAGACTCATTAGCCTCAAGCGAACACGAAAAGAAGACCCTCTTAAGGAAGATCAGGTAATCAAAGTAACCAAATGGTGGGTGGTTATGATCTTCTAGCGAAACTCTATTTACATATGATGGCTTTGTTTATGATATTCGATTGTATATGATACTCATTTGACAACGTTGTTGAAATAACACTCTAATGATAATAAAAAAAAATGTTTGTTACATTTAGAGGTTTCCATTTTCTCTATGAGACTAGAGATCTATGGGGACCCACCCCTAATGGAGTATGGAATCCCTGATTAAGTAGGTGAGTTGGGGCAAAAAATTCTCTATAACTTAAATGGGAAAGTGGAATGTATTATCCATTCTCGTTCGCCGCTCCGTTTATATTTTATATTATTATATTTAATACATTTATATACATAAAGTTCTAGAAATACTTATTTGGATGAATATTCTCTTTACTTAATTAACTAACTATTTAATAAAAAATAATAATAACATTTCTTTTAATATTGAAAAAAAATATATCTAAAACTTAGTGAATTTAATTAAGATTGAGAAAGTTTGTAAAAATTTGAGAATAAGATCAAGAAAAGAAAAATAGTTAAATGGGGAATATTTCCCTCCCAATTTTCTACAAAATTGTACGATGAATTTCACAGGGATGGGAATTGAAATGAGTAGTAGGAACGGAGACGGCAAAGTCATCCTCGTCTCCGCCCCGCTTAGTAGACATTTCTAGTTGCACTGTCCTCCACCACTATCCACAATGCCCTAAAGAGAACTTGTTGATATGGATACATATGGTTTGGGTTTGGTTGGGTTAAGAGAAATTTTTTTACCAACCCAAATTTTTGGGCTAGTCAATCCACCAACCCGTCCAACTCTATGTATTAGCGCAATCCAACCCAATCTTATATTTTCAAGTTGGGTTAGGTTCTCGGATTGTGTTAATCTCTTTTTTTCTCTCTCAAAGATTCAACTCATAGCTCATAAACATGTAAAAAAAATAGATGAGATTTTACATGTATAGAAACAAAAAAACCATAAATAACATTTTTTTAAAAATATTTACGTAATCAGCTGAAAAATTAGGCGGTCCCTGTAAAATAATCAAAATGACCATGCTTCAATCAATTTTTCACATGATAGTCTTCAATCAGTTATTAGCTGATAGCCTTCAATCATTTTCAACTAATCGCATTTCAATTAATTTCAGTTGATAACTTTTAATTAGTTCGTTGATAGTCTTCAATCAGTTCGTGGATAGATTCAATCAATTCACGTATATTCAATCAGTTCGCTTGACGTGTAAAGGGAAAAATTGAAAAATAAATAAAAACCACCAACCACAATCTACTATACATGTAATATTTTACAAAAAAAAAGGTTGTAATCAAAATGTAATGCCCAAAAGTTGTTATCGAGAGTAAATTCCCTAAAAATTAAATAAAGAAAAAATATACTTAAATCTAGGTGACTTATCATATTAGTGTGTATTTCTTACAAGTATGCTAATAACTTAACTTATTAATTAATCCTACACACATATAATATAATATTAATCTTAGTTCGGATACAAGTATGCTAATAACTTAACTTATTAATTAATCTTACACACATATATAATATAATATTAATCTTAATTCGGATTGGGTTGAACGAGTCAAAAATTGGTAACCACTGAATCGATCCAACCTAACGAAAACAATAAAATCATAACCAAACTCGAAAAAAAAAAAGAGTATAACCTAATCCTTACCGTGGGTAGTCCAAGTTGATCGAGTTATCCATTTTTTGTACACTCTTATTTGTCGATAATGGTTGCAAGGGAGCTTCACGGTGGTTTTTTTTTTTTGTATGCTTCACGGTGCCTCTAATGATACATTTAAATTATTTACCATTAATGAGGGCATATTTATAAATGACAAATTATCTATCTATGAATAATTTGCTAAAATTTTAAAACCAACACGCTATTAACTTTTATTCTATAGAGTCAAAATTATTTTTAGAAAGAAATATTTGAATATGAATGTTAGTCGATATTAAAATATACGTTTGAGTTGATTTAATATGAAATTTAATAAAATAAAACGAAAATTTAATAGAAAATTTGATGAATAGTTAAAATGATTGTTTATTAAAAACAAAAAAAAACAAAAAACTTTTTTCAGATGTAATTATTAATCATTCCTCGTGTCTAAAAATCACATTGGCAACTAATAAGGGAAGGCAAGAGGTGGCTTTTGGAGCTGACCGACGGTCAGTTGCGTAGATATTTTGAGAGGGTTTTGATTGCCTGCGGCTGTAATGTATGTATTCACCTTCACGTGAACCGCTGATTCCAATTTACGGTCTTCGTGAGGCGCAGTACTGCCTAACTGATAAAAAGCGTTAGTTTTGTTTTAATTTGAACCTCTTTTCTTGAGTTTGGAGATTCAAATTTTGACGCTCACATGTTTTTTTTTTTTTTTTTTTTGAAATATTGAAACTCACATGTTTTGTACTCAAATAAATAAACTCTTTTTTTTTTGGAATACCAAATAAATAATCTATTAAGACATGGTAAAATACATCAATCATTTAAGTTGAAATTAAAAGAATATTATGCATTTGAATGCATATCAATTTCTTATTTCTAAGTTTATGGACTTACACTAATATCTTTGAGTTATTAATCAACACTTTTTTATTGAACCTTATAATTATTATTCTATCTAATGATAAGTTTAGCTTTTTTCTGAAATAATTTAATGATAAATTTAGCTGCAACCATTTAAGAGGCATGTAATTGCCACAAATGAAAATTTAAAAATAGTAAACCTCTAAAAACATTTTTGGCAAGTTTTTTTTTATAAAAAAAATACCTGGCCATGGATTTTTTTTCTTTTAAATTTAACTACAAGATTGAATTCTTAATTTTGTAGTAGAGGATATGTATCCATTAATATTGTTAAAATGAATTGATTTGTTAAAGTATATAAGATTTGTAAGATCTGTGCACCTTTTGATTGGCTGTCACCAAGCTAAATAATGAAATAATAAACCAATATATTTTAATTTGTACCGGAGTATGTAAAAAAAAAAAGTACCAAAACAAAGTTCTACTAATATCATATATATATATATATTCAATATTATTTAGACTGAAAATTTTAAATATGTAATTTTTTAGTTATTAAGTTGTATGTGATATTCATTAAAACTCTACTTGTATTGTTATTATATACAACTGTGTAGCCTCCATCCTAAAATATTGATGTATTTTAATAATAATCATTAAACTAACCATACTTAATTAGTTGTAAGTTTTGAGGATTATTTAAAGTGAAAAGTTGTAATTAATTGCACAACTGGCCACCACTATCCAATACCAAAAGACATAATTGGCACTTGGTTTCATAGTTTTTTTAGAAAGGTTTTATATAGGTGGCTCAATCTAACCACATGACCTAAACTTTAATATACAAATAAAATTTTGGTTACATTCCATATTATTTTAAAATAATAATTTAGATCGTATTTTGACATGATTTATATTTTAAAATTTATATAGGTGGTCGAGTTTCAACCACTTATTATTATTATTATATTTTTAGGTTAGAGATAACAATTGCAATTTAAATTACGCGTATCGAAGTCATGTCAAAATATGATCTAAATTGTTCTCTTATTTTAAACCTAAAACATAGAAAAATAAAATAGGTCCAAATGAAGCCGTATATGGAGAGTAAAATTTAGGTGATGTCTTGTTCTTTTTTAAAAGAGAAAAATTTAGGTAATGTCAACCATGATTTAAATTGCCTTCTAAAATATAATTAACATATAATTTATGAACATGGCAAAATTCAAATATTCAACATATTCAAGAGGGTTTACTTTTCTATAAATATTAAAGAGGGGTTTTAATTGTAAGAAAGTCTTGTACTAAACGAAATTAAATGCTTAAATGTAAGAATGAGATAAATAATAGGATATAAATTCAAACACTCAACCAATAATTTTTGTCTACGGTCACAAATTTGAGTCTAAAAATTGATATTTAGCTTTCATATTATTTGAGAGTATTAACATCATTTGTATATGGTTTGTTGGTCATTTCTCTTCGATATATGTACTAAATAATAATAATAATAATAAATTCAAACCCTTCACTTCTACTTTCAGTAATGTTGAATTCCAAGGAAAATGAAGAAGAAGAAAGCAAGCTGAGTGAGATAAATAATTTTTTTATGGTTTGGAAGTGACAAGTACTTCCAATAATTTTTGTCCTCCTAGATTGGTTGTGAGATAGACAAAATGCCAATTTAACTACCCATTCTTTGTAAATATTATATTATATTTGACCAATTGTTCATCATACACTATATTATTATTTACAAAAGTGGTTGGAGTTGACTTAATTTTGTGATATAAACATTTGAATATTTGTAATTTAGTGGGAGAATAGATGCATTTGGAGTTAAGAGTCATACACTCTCCAGAGTGGTAGCACTAAAGATTCATTGGATGGTATTTGTAAATTTTATTGTTTTTGCTAGTTCTTAGCCAACTTTTTTTTTTTTTTTTTTTTTTCTTAAAACATGCTCTTAGCCCACTTACTTTCACTACTTTATTTATTTATATATTCAAGTCAACGTACGTGATGTTCACTCAATTTCCTAGCGTAAAGGTTTGTATCTTAATTAGTCTCAAATTTGAAAGTGGAATAATTCAAATTTATAATCTAAATCACAATCACACTTGTATCAATTGAGCTAAGTTTTTATTCTTTTTAAGCACGTAAATTCTTATTGTTACCGTATACAAAAGTTGATATCATTTTTTTTTAAGTATATATAAATTTATGGAGAGTTAACGAAAGATATTGATCATGATGTTCACACGATTACTTTTTTTTTTTTTTGGACATTCCACTTTCATCATTTTTAAAAAAAAAATTACAATACACCTCCATCATGCATAGTTCTATGGGTTTTCTTTATTTGATATCACAACACATGTTTATTTTAGTTTAAGTATGAGAGAGTACCATATAACATAGAAATATTATTACAATTAAATATCGATTTTCAATATTGAACTAGTGTGAAATTAAATTGAATTACAATCAATAGACTAAGACAGCACGCTACCAACCAATCCTTTTGATTACACATATTCTTTTTTTGACATACTAACGTCGTAAATAATTGGTTATTAAATGATTGTTCTAAAAAAAAAAACAAATCACAAAAGAAATTGTTCCCAAAATTATTTTGAAAATGATATTGTTTTCATTCTTCAAATATAAATTAGAACATGTTTTGCTAAAATAAGGTAGTTTTCGTGTGCCAACAAGAGCAGTATTATATCTATTGACCATGAGATCATGGTTCAAATTTTCCTACCGTCAATTCTTGTAATCTTAAGAAGAAACAAAAACAATTTCAGAAAAAGAAAAAATGTAGCTTCTGTGTATCATATACTAATCAAAAGGTCCCAAATTTAAAATGAGCAATACTTAAGGGTGGGTAAGTATTTTGAAAATACTTATACTTACTTATCTTTAAAATCACATATTTTTATTTTTTTGCATTTTTATCTTCATTATAACATTTTTCTCTCCATCAATTAAAGCAATTTTTTTTTTTTAAAGTCCATTTAAAATTATACAAGTAAATGATTGTTGAATTAAAAAAAAAAAGGAAAAAAAACTTGTTTTATTATTGTGATTATTGGTGGGCTCAGAAAATAACAAAGATAATAATAAAAAAAAAAGAATAGTAAATTCTGGCCATCCGATTTAGGTTTTGTGGAAACAAATCCACGGCGGAAATAGAAGCCAACGATAAGTGGGCGGTGGGAAAGCATCGAACGTGTTCGGCTGTATGCGTAACACGTGGCAGATAGATGAGCAGCAACCACTACGGGCAGGATTCAATTTACGGTCAGAGGCCAAAAATATCTTAGCGCCTTGCCAACTTGCACAGAGCATCTTCTAGATATTTTTGTGGCAATCGGGTGGGTCCCACAACAACAGCAACGGCCAATTGGAGTGCAGCTCCGGATGTTCAGATCTTTCAAAAAAAAAAAACTTCTCCCTTCTGACGTGGCCTATTGCGATGCGAGGAACTTATCTCTCAAGATCTACGATCTCTATTTCCCGTTTCGAATCCGTGTGGGCCCCACGATGCCGTGGAAGTGGGCCCCGTTGTCCTATGGATGTATGTATGTATGATGTATCGCCAAGCATGCATGTCATATTATGACCAAGCGAATGGGACCACCATCCATACGTGTTCTTTTTTTTTTTTTTTTTCTTTTTTAAGAAGAAAAAAGAAACTCAACCAATTCTTCCATTCGCGTTGCTTTCTAATTCGTTATTATAAAGTAATATTTGTATTCTCCTTTGATTTATCATTTTATTTTGATTAGATAGGAAGGCAAATCCTTTTAGTTTATATGTGCACCATTTGGTATTTTTGAACAAAATTTTTGTGTTTTTATGCATTAAGTAAGGTTTGTCTCTTTATTCATAGAGAGACAAGTATTTCAAAAAGAAACCTTTTGAGGAGTTTATGACAAAGAAAATAAGAGTGATTGTGGAGATGATGTGGAATTAGGAAGAGAATAAAGATAATTGGGGAGAATGATTATTTACACTTAGGTGAATAAAGTAATTATGGATAGAACCATTACTTGTGATTGGAGTAAAAAATAAATAATTATGAAGAGAATAAAATAGTAAGTATGAGGAGAATATAAATCAAATGTAGGGTGACCTAAACACAGAGAATCGTCATTTTTTTAGTTATACAATAATTTATGATTGAAAGATTCGAACTCATGACCTTCTAATTTATGGGCTACCCTATTGTCGATGAGCTATTGCTCTTGTTAACAATAACCTCTCACCTTGTTAAAAAATAATGGGTAGTTTTGTAATTTTGATTGATAAATGATTTATATTTTCTTTAAAACTTTTTTTAGTTATATTTTTAAAAATCTATTTTAACTTTTATATATATTTTGTAAAAAATAAATATATTTTTTTCTAGTAAAAACTTCAAGGTGGTAAAGTAAGTATATACAATATTTTAGAGTAAATTGTACATTTAGTTCCTATGATTTGATGAAAGATAGAATTTAGTTTCTATGATTTTAAAATTCAGAATTTTATTCTTATAGTTGGGATAAAGTTAAAATTTAGTCTTTATAATTTTAAAATTCAAAATTTAGTCCTATGGTTCGATAAAAATTAAAAAATAGTTCTTATCATTCATAATTATTGACGAACTAAGTACATGCATGTGAGTACATGTAAAAGATGTTATTTTTTTATTCAATTAATCACTTAACATACACTTAACACGTGAATAAATAACTTTCACATATTTAATTTGCCAACAATTACGAACGACATTAACTATTTTTTAGGTTTTATATATCAAACTACATGGACTAAATTAGAGTTTTTAAAATCATAGAGACTAAATTCTAACTTTTTTCAAATCATTGGAACTATATTCTATATTTTGCAAGTATAGAAACTACATTGCAATTTTCATCAAACTATAAGGACCGAGTTTATAATTGGGAAATTGTATTCAATATACTCTTTTCAACAAATATTTACAAAGCTAGACAACCAACTTTTCTTTTACAATTTTAATTTTATTTATTAAAAACGGGATTTATCAATTTTAATTAATATAGTTTTGCCTTCTTTAGCATTTATTTCATTCATTTAAATTCTTAATACCATACTCAAACTTCCCAAAATTAACAAAATCATATTATCTAAACACACCATTATATCTGACCAATTTGGATTTTTTTTTTTTTAAATCTCTCACTTCATTATTCCATTTCCATTTCGTCTTCACACTTTCATCTACGTTCATTCTCCATTCCGCCGAGCTCTTTTTCACAATACGCTTCATTTCTCTTCATCCTCCATTCATTCTGGCGAGCTCAAAACTGTCCAGCTACCACTTATGATTCTGACCAGACTGTACGCTTCATTTCTCTGCATCCTCCATACATTATGACGAGCTGAAAACGACCCGGCTACCAATTTTGATTCGACTAGGCATTTGTTTTCATCCATGGAAAAGTATTCACATGTTCGACCTGTTCTGTGCAATATTTTATCGGCTTCAGGTCTATTTATTGCTCTTCAAATCTGTGCGTTTCATCAACATTACCGCGCATTCTCCCATTTTATGTTCAGATATGTCTCATATGGTACAATATGATACATTTTTCTTCTCTTTCATCTTTCTAATATTAGAAAACCTAATATCATTACTATGCATTCAGTACAATCAAATAACATCTATTTCATTATTCCTTTAAAATCAGTACACGATATTTTACACATGTATGTATACAGTATTGTCCAATATACCATTTAGAAAATATTAAAATATACTTTTATACAGTATTGTGTATACCTATTTATTATACTATATATCTTTACCTTATAGGTTCTGCAAGCATCCATATAAGCATTGTACATAGTGGTCAATGAAATGAAAATGAAATATAATATAATTATGAAGTGACTAAAGTATATCTCGACCCATGCACTATGTATTTCCAGTGAAACAAAGACTAACCTCTCATGCTGGTTTGTTATCACAGTTCTTTATAAACCAACTGATGGTGATTTTTGGCGACCAATTACTCACACTCTTGTAGATGGAGACAACAACGACACACCACCACTATCACACCATCCAGTGAAAGGTTTGTTCGCTATAGTAGAACATTGACGTTGAAGATGCAAACTCATCGGTGTACTGCAGACGGTCAAAATTCAATTTTTGCGTCGTTATTCTCTTCTTGAGATTCGCAGTACTCGAACACAAAGACCGAATGAAATCTCTAATTTTGTTGTTGTGAAAGCTCAAATAAAGATTACTAATAAATACTGTATTTATTTTATACTATGTATTTATTATTATGTTGTATTATTGGTCAATTCAACCTAAATATGTTGAATATACACATACATATTCTTAATAAGAGTATTAACAATTGTTAAGGAACAATAAAGGTCGTATTGTTGTATAACCATGTTCATATATATATTTTTTAATGATTGTATAACAACAAACATGTTAATCTAAATATTATATATGTAATACTTATAACATTAATACCTCTATTGTATTGTAATACTTATACCATTAATACTACAACCATATTATAATGCACTTGATTTTAATAAGGTGTATTAATATAATAACTATATTAATACCCCTACGAATCATTTAATATAGATTGTATTAAAATAAATATTCATTAATACTATATTAAACAACTATATTGTATTATAAAAATCAAGTAATACCATATTAGTTATTAATACAAATAATAGTGTACTATACAACCTAAGTGAATGGTATTTTTGTAAATAAATTCATCTTTAATTTAGGATTTGTTTCCAAAAGAAAAGGAAGATTAGAAAGGAAACTACGAAATGAGGGTTCTGAGATGGAAATGATGGAGAGCAATTTTAGGGAAGGGAGTTGGAAAGTCTTACAAACTTCCTTTTTGTTAATAATAAATTCTAACTTATAATAAATAATATTTAATAAGAAGGGCATGAATGTAAAAAAAAAAAAAGGGTATGAATGTAATTGTCTAATCATCTGAATTTATAAATTCATTATTAAAAATTACATTTGTTAGTATTTTATTTGAAGTTTAGATATGCAATTATTTTTTTATTCCTGAAAAAAGTTCTTAACAATTTACTCTTTATTTTAATTATCTAATAAGAATTGGACAAATTATACATAAGGAATTCCTTATAGTTAAAAAAAAAAAAAAGAAGAGATTAAAAACGAGTTCATAAAATTTTAAAAACTATAATTTAGTTCATAAGATATAGAGAGATATAATTTTGTCTGTATGATTTGATAAAAACTATAAAAATTGTCTTGGTTTGTAATCATTTACGAATTAATACGTAAAAGTTAGATATTCATTTAAAAAAAAAATAAAATATTCATTTAAAAAAATTAAAATATTCATTTGTCAATAATGACAATGTGAATTAAGTATCACATTGAACAAAAAAAACTGTATCATTTATATATATAGATAGTTACCTTTACATACGTAATTCGATTACAAACAAAGAATATTTTATAGACTTTTATTCAAACCATAGAATCTAAAATTTAATTTTTAAAATTATATTAACTAAATTTGGACTTACCTCAAACCACAAAAAATAAATTTGAAATTCCAAAATCATAAAGCTAAATTCTAAGAGCAAATTTATAATTTATCTTAAGAATTACTTCAATACATACCGATTATATATATTATATATGGAATGACAACTAATTAATTTAGTTTAAACCATTATTAAATTTACATGAACATTGTTTATTATTTAATAATCATGCTTTAATTGTCTCTAAGAATTGACACATTGGTTGAAAACTTGAGTTTTAAGGGTATATTCTCCTCAAGATCTTATTTTCGAAATTCACCCGTGATTACCCTTGTTTCAAAAAAAAAAAAACTAACAAATAATCACACTTTAACTGATTCAATTTATGATATTAAGACATCATTTGATAACTATTTAATTTGTTAAATTTAAACCTACCACTACTAATTCAACATATGATTTTTTTTATTATAATAATATCTACATTTTGCTAGTTTAAAAAAATTAAACCAACATTTGAAATTTAAAAAAAAAAATAATAATAATAATAACTCTTAAAAATTTATTTTGATTTTTAGAATTTAGTTAGAATTTAAATACTTTTATTAAGGAAAAATGAACCTATAAACAAAGAATTGAAACAAAAAAAAAGTTTAAATTTAAAAAATAAAAAATAATTGGTTATAAAATTTTCTATCAAAAGTTTCCTTTTTTAAGGAAGTATTTGAATTCTAAATTCTAAAAATCAAACTAAGTATTTTAAAATTTAAAATTTAGATTTTTTAAAAACAAGAGTAAGAGATAGATATCAAAATACACAAAAGTATAGGTTAAAATTGCAGTTGCAAGACTACTTTTCAAAAACCAAACATCAAAAAAACAAAATGGGGCCCACAAATTTTGAGATTAAAATTATGCAAAAGACCAAAAACAAAAGTAATATTAATCTATAGTATACTTGAATTTTATAAGATATGGGTGGCTCCTGAGGTAATCAGGTGGTCGTTGGTCGGCTAGTCGGCACCGAACACTGAATATGTCAACATTCTTTTTATTCAATAATAAATAAAATAAAATTGTTAGTAACATCCACTATGTTTGTCTTTCAGCTTAGAACACTAAAAAAATATTGGATTGAACTCAAAAGTTTTAGGGTTATCATTATTGTCATAAAACAATTCATAAATTTATACTAACAACAGAAATTCTATTAATATTATGTACGATTTAATAATAATAATAAATTTTAAATTCTTTTTTTAGGGTGGCCATGCTTGATCAAAAAATATATATTTAAGTGTAATGTAAACTCATTTATATAAGTAAAATACACAATTTTCAAAATTTTGAAAGACCATTAATATCTCCACGTTTTCAATGTAAGATTTCAATAAACTTAATATATATTTAGACAACTTTTTAATTAGTGCATGCTCTATTAACATATGAATTAATTAATTATATATATATACACTATTATTTTTAATTCGCTTGAATAAAAAGTTAATCAATTCCAAAATCAAAATCTTACTTAATTATGAAATTATAACAAACTTAAATGAAAGAAAATTATAATTCAATTAACCTACAAACTTTGAGATTTTTTTACCTTCATAAAAACAGGCTCTGCCTGAGACCCATTTTAACTACAAAAATTTGTGTTAGTTTATTTATAGAAAAAAAGTTTAATTTATAAAAAATAATTATATGGCACACATGGTGCACATGCGTCTCAAACATGACTCGTCTGCTCATCGACAAATTTTTCTCAAAAAAATGGAAAATTTTAAATTCCGGGTAAATAGTCCCTAACTTTCTTCATATTTTTTTGTAAAACAAATTTGGAACATTTTTTAATTTTAATTTCAGTTTTATATTCATTTATTTTTTTAGTTTCTTAACAAGTTTTTTTAAAAAAAGTTTATTATTATTATTTTGATCGTAACTTATCTTTTTGCTTCGATTAATCTGCTGATTGCTTTTTTTTTTTTTTTTTTGAAATAGACTGGAGTGAGTTTTTGCTTATGCTTTATTTTTGTAAAACTTCAAAGCGTTTGGAAAGTAGTAAATAACGGAAAAGAAAAAGCCCACTCAAAATTAAGGATGATATTGATTCGGTTTTTTTTTTTTGTTAAATCTAGCACCAAAGGAATCCAATGAATTTGACAAAAAGTTGAACTAAATCAATATCAAATAAAAACCAAAATCAATGTTACTGTTTCCTTCATTTTTTAGGTAAACAAAACAGCGTTTCAATCCAATCAATTTTACAAAAATAAGAATCAAATTAATGTCTAATAAAGAAGACAAAATCGTTGACTCTATTCATTTTTCAATGCGTTTATGTTTTTTTATTATTTTATTTGCAAATTTACTTCCAACCTCTATTTAAATATTTTTTTCTAAAACAATTTTCAATATTTATAATTGAATTAAATAAAAATAATTATATATATATATATAAATAAATTAAATTAAATAAATCAATATTAACTCGATTTGGTTTTTATAAATAAAAACCGAACCAAACAGATAATTTTCGATCATGTGCGAATAAAATTCATATGTCCAATATCATGATAAAAATCTGAGTCGATCGAATGAATTAATTTGATTTAGTTTGATTTTATCGATTTCCAATTATTATAATCCCACGTACCTAGGGGTGTTTGGGATTTGGTGTTGAGGAGAGGAAGGAGAAGGAGTTCAATTCCATGTTTGTTTTTAGGACATCAACCTATCATCAATTTCTCCTTCATCTCTCATCTAACATCACATCAAATCTTTTAAACGTCACATTAAACATTTTTTTAATTTTCAACCATATAATATAATATAAAATATATTTTATCTAATCTTATCAAATATCACATCAATCTTTCTCTAATTTTCAATCACATAATATAAAATCAAATATATTAAATTAATTAATTAATATAAATATACAATGATTATATTAAAAAATTAATATAAAATAAATACTTTTACAACATTTTCTCTCCAAAATATCAATCTTCAAACAAATATTTCATATCATTAAATCATTCAAGTTTCTCTTCTTCTTCAACTTTCTCTCCTCTCCTCTTTTTAACCCCCAAAATCTAATCACCCCACCATTCTCTCCTGTCATCGGACCAATATGTTTCCGAGGTTGAATTGGTCCGATGACAGGATGGGTGACTCACCGTCCTTTGGTGGTAAAAAATAGCGAACAAAGAAGGCAAGCCACGTGTCGAGATCTGAGACGAGCACGTTGAGCTATGCAACGTTTGTCACGGTGACCTTCGAGCTGTCACTGTCAAGAAAACTGAAAAAGGGTGGACGCTACGAGAAAATGCCAAGTGCCAAAAATATATTTTGTCCAGTAATTAAATAAAGTATTATTTCCCTTTGGATGTTTGGTTCCACTTTGCATCACGTGGAGCTTCCTTAATTATTATTATTATTTTTTTGAAATTAGCTTCCTTAATTATTTAATAACATGGGGGGACGAAAATTTGCGCCAACTTATACTGCAAATTTTCTCCTTGCATAAACTATGCATGTTACTATAATGGTGGGTTGATATATAAAAAAAAAATGGTAGGTTAGTCACGTTAGTTTTTATTTTTTATTATATATATATATTTTTATAATATTCATAACTTCATAAGCTAAAATTATCGTCACGAAACATATGATCATATAAGCTCACAATATTTGTTGTCAAGAAAATTTGATAATTCTTACATCTTTAGTTTTCTATGCATCTTAACTGTTAAATCACTATAATAATTAGTCACATTAGTTTCATTGAAAATCAATATATATTTTTTGAAAATCGAGAAATCAAAACTTCACTCTTTTATATCTAAGGTACCATTAGCCCGTTCCCAAACTATAGTATCGTTTGCGGTCCTTAACCTCAATCACTGGATTGCTCATTTAGGAACAAAAAAATATGTTGAGTTTGTGTTAATTATGAAATGTATTCAGGAATACATCTTTTCTTTTAAAAAATTGTAAGTAGCATTAATTTTTTTTACTTGCGACAGTTCGAACTAGCATAAATCTATTTGGATTATTTTCCTTAGACATATAATGCATTGCAAAATTTTATTTTTAAGATAATTTTTAGGTAAATACCTATTATAAACTGAACTCGCCATTATTTTAATTATTTAAAGTCATTTTTTAAAATATAAATTAAAATATATTAATGAATATGAATAAAAATATTTAAAATTTTGTGAGAAGAGTAATTAGTACAATTTTCTTTTTTTTAATCGGTTTAATCTTTTTTGAAAACCAAAATATAATGTTTTTTTTGTTTAAAAACCGATCCAACGAAACCAAATCAATTTTCTGGTATTAATTTCGGAAATTATTCTCACTTTTAACTAGAATTTCTGTAAAATTAATTTCGATTTATCATAATGAAAAACTAAATAGGTCTCGAATATTGAACATTAGACATCGTGTATGATTAACTAACCAGGAGGTTAGAAATCGATCCTCTCTAATTATAGTTGAATTAAAAAGTACATTAATTAAATTAGAAAATAAAAAATATAAGAATCAAAATAAAATAAAACTTAAATGAATTTCTAAAATTAGGGATGATTTCGGTTCATCGGTTTTATGCCAAATCAAACTAATATCCAAGATAATTCAACAATTGGGGGTACAAACCAATGTCCATTAAATGATAAAATCATTTGCTTGATTCGATTTTAGTTCGGGTTTCGGTATTGGTTTCAATTAGAATTGGGTTACTTTAGGCTCCGTTTGATAATAATTTTGTTTTTAGTTATTGGTTTTTGAAATTTAAGCTAACAACAACTATCTTACCACATATTTTTTCTTACTTAGATATCTACATTTTATCTATATTTTTAGAAACCAAATCAAAATTTGGTTATCATCCACTTGCTTTCTTAAGAAAAGTTAGAAACATTGTAATAAAAATGGAACTCATGGTAGGAAATTGAAGTAAAAATAAACTTAAATTTCAAAAACAAAATTAAAAAAATCAAATGGTTATCAAATGAGGCCTTAATTTTTTAATTTTTGTCATGTTTTCAAATTGATTTTTGGGATTTTTAGAACTAGACAAAACAACATTTTTCATAAATTGTGTAGTATTTATAATGTTTTTACTTCATATTTTACCTCTAGATTCGTGCTTCCATCAAATCTCAATACCAATATATTTTGGTTTGATTTTTATATTGGTTATTCAATCAAAACCGAATAAAATAATTATTTTTGTTTTCTAGAATATCAAACCGAATGAATTAATATTGTTCTAAAAAAGTGAACCGATCCATTGGATCGGTTTGGTTTCGTTGGCTTTTGATTTTTTCTTTAATCCATATTTAAAATAGTAGTTCTTTTTTAAAAAAAAATCAAATTCATTTATTAAAAATTATAATAAAATATACAAACCCATTCCCAAATAATTGAGAGCAAATATAACAAAGTATAAAAGAACTCACTAATTAAGAATTTTCAATCCACAACTCGCACCAAAATTGACTATTACAAGAAGAATCAAAATTTAGAAAAATTATAAGAGTATCAATATAACCCTGTAAGTTGATATTTTTATACTTGAGATGGAAAGAACTCAATATAAAAAATGACTTAAAAAACTCAACCCTTCAATGATTGAGTTTTGAAAAACTATGGAAGCTAAACCAACTGACATAATGACATAAATGTAGCTATCGGGACAAAAGAAGAGAACTCGAGGACCGTAGAAGACACCTTCGAAGGTATAACTCATTCAACCCTATAGTAGATATGACAAACTAATTTCACAAAAAACTTGCACAGGTGGAGGAACAAACTTGGCTTTATTAAATGTCTCCAAAATGGGAAAAGGAAGTGTACTTACTTCCTCGTGAAAATGAAGTGCCCAAAGATTGTCTTCAAAATAGCATTTTAATGGCAAAAGAAGCTGAGTTTGGTGATATATTGTATGCCCTGATAACCAATCCAGCAAAAACAGACAAGTAGACCTCCTCGCACAGTGAAATGCAGCAGCAGCAACAATGAGAGATTCATCAGGTAATATTTTCGACGCCAATCCTCTTCTCCGATCTCCATTTCTTGTTTGAATCTCTGTTTCTTGTTTCTTGCCCTAAGAATTTGTGAAGTTTAGTTTAACTACTAGTTTTTGGCGATAGCAAACGAGCAGATATCGATTCTCGTCGTGAGTGATTCTTATTTGCTTACTTTTCCACTCTCATTCTTCAATTGATTTCTCCATTTCGTTTTGTTGATATCGAAATCAGATGGCATCGATTCGGAGATTTTTCTTCATTTCAATTTGTAAGAAACGCACCGTCAATTATCTCAAAATTGAACGTGTTATTGTTTTTTTTTTTTTTTTTTGCGATTTTTTCTAGGTATGATTGGGAAATTCTTCGCAAAGTTGTTCTGGAACAATTTTGATGAGCTTGAATTTCGTTGTTGCTTAGGGAATGTAGACGACGACTAATCAGTGTGTGTATAAGGCATAGGAGCGATTTGCAATCTCTTGATAGGAATAGTACGACGTGAAGGAACTTCTACTTTACTGTAGTAATAATGGATTGTAAAATTTCTTCCATGAACTTGGAATTCGTTCTTGGAGTTTGTTTTAGCTGTTCGGCTCCAAATATTTCAGTTTGGAGCTCCATTAATTTCTCAGTTATTTCAGTTTGTCAAATTTGGCAAAGTTTTAGAGGGCTTGTCATAACTTCGAGAGTTTTAGCTGCAGTTTTGCTGCTTCCGTTACTTAAAATGAGATTCAGAAGTCCAAGCATTCTGTTGCGTTATCTGGTATAATCTAATCATGTCAGAGCTTGTATCTCATTTTTATTTTGAATGAACTGCCTGAGAGTAATTGCTACAAATTTGCAGTTTCAAGGCTAAGTTCTATGTAGAGTTTTTGTGTGCATATCAATTTCATCTCTCAAAGCTTCAAAAAATAATCTAACCATGTTATTAAATTCTTCGCACGTTTGGTTCTGTTTGTTATAAGAATTGATATATTCTACAGATATTTTGGTGCACAAGATGAATGACGCTAAAAACAAGGCCATCAAGGTTTCTGCAAAACTTAATGGTGGAGAGCATAAGGAGTTTGATTTTATTCGCACTTTGTATGGTAGGTATTATTTATTACTATATTTATTTATTTTTTTTTGAGTTCAAGAACAAGTGGATGAAAATTTGAACATCTGATCTTGAAAAATATATGTTACAACTTCGGTTGATAGTATTATTTTATTTATCAAACTTGAATGAATTCGTTGGGGGATTTTTCTCTCATGTATATAGTTTAAGTCTTGGTGCACATTATGCAAAAGATATGCTTAAATGATAATAACATGGAAGGAAATGCTGTCGGAGCATTCATGTAATGGAGCAAGGCTCAACTCTCTATTTTTCAGATAAAGTGTTGTAGAGTTGGGAGTTTTTCCTTTTGAGTATACTTATTCTTAGTAGTATTTTAAGCTTCATTCTTTAAAGCTAGATTTAGATTTTTATTATTATTATTTTTTGTATATTTAAGTTTCTTTTCAGTTTTTTGACAAGTTTCCAATTTTTAATGTTGCTAAGTTTTCAGTTAATAGTGTTATTGAATAAGATTCATTCTTGTACCTATGTGAATGAGTGCGGAGTTCCATGATAAATTCACCAATTTCTACAATACCTCAATCAGTTTTTTTTCTTTTCTTTAGTTTTTCTCTTTGTTGAATAAACATTGAGATCTTGGCTTCTTTAGCGTCTGCAATATTTTCTTAAACATATATTGCGTAGGAAGACATTATTATTCAAACTCCACTGAAACACTATGATGTCGATAACCAATTGAGCTTTCTTTCTTCTCACCCCTATTTGAAGGATTTTATGCCCTTTGGTCTACAACTAAGAACATTATATTGATCGCTACTAATATCTTCGTTTTAGTCGTTGATGGTCACCACAGGTTTTCTTTGTCATGCTTGAAATTTCATATGATCTCTGTTTTCCTTTGTTATGGGCTTTGGCAGAAGGTGCTATAGCTGGAGGTGCTGCCGGTCTCGTTGTAGAAGCTGCTCTATATCCAATTGATACAATAAAAACTCGTCTACAGGTAGACTTATATGCGTCGAACAGTAAATATCTTTTAAGCTCCTAAAACTTCCGAGCTTCAAATTTATGGTCCCTGCTGTTGTTTTAATTATTTAATTCATTTTATATTTTTAAGTGATATACTCTTATTTCGTCAAATTCAAACGCTCTGTTTCTTGGAGACTGATCTTTTTTTTTTTTTGATCCCTCAATTGAAATTATATTTGTCTGAAATGATTCATTATACAATCTCTACGATGGTCATTTTTTTTTGCTCAAGTCATCAACTATAGCTGTCTGCCCATTTGACTATCTTATGTTCATTAAACTAACGATAGGGTTCTTTATGCTTTATTCCGTCATATAATGGCTTTTGAATCTGCTGCATTTGCAGATTTCTGAATTATACTAAAATGGTTTTGTTAGGTTGTTCGTGGAGGAGGAAAAATTGTACTGAAGGGTCTTTATTCTGGACTGGCTGCAAATCTTGTTGGGATGTTACCGTGAGTGTATTTTACTCCAGATATTTTTCATCATCTCCTTCGCTAGAATATTGGATAAATGTATCATGCATGCAACATTAGGGCTCTATTTTGGCCTGGAAATAAGTATTTTTCTAATGCTATTTTATAGTATGTCATTTGAGAAATTGAAAAAATTCCTTGGTACGGAAGACAAGAATGTCACATGTCTTAATTGCCCTTTCCCTTTGACCCGATTTTCTGGTAGATTTTCCCCAAACAACTTCAATTTCTTATTATCATGTTAATATTAGGGCTTGTAGCAATGGGCCAATGGCCATGCTTTTCAACCATTTGAGTATTTTGCACCATGGGGCCTTTTTTTTTTTCGCTTAGTCTCCTGCCTATTACTGAGTCGCTTATGGTTATAGTCGACCATTAATTTTTTGAAACTGCCATGTTAAAATTATGAGCGTTGGTTCTTTGATGCAGTTATATGTAAGGTATCGACCTTCCCTTGCCTGCAATTAATCACAAATATTCCAGAAATTCAACCAAAACAGGGGAAATCACCCTTGATGAACCACTCTTTTCACCAAGGAGGTTATATATTCACAATCCACCCAGATTACACGATGAACAAGATAAAAAAAAAAACAGCAAAGGAAATAACTCCGCCAATTTCAGACGGCTGGAAAACTTCTCCCCTAGACCTAGAGTCTAATCCCCAAAAACCCGACCAAAAAAGAGATCCCCCCTCGCACAACCTTTTTTCCTCAAATAGCCCCCCCTTTTCCTCTCCGTACAAAATTCTCAATAATAAAAAATACGTGCCCATTATTCCCCTGGTCTAATTACCTTTTTACCCCTTCTTTGATAAGTATATAGAATAGGAGGTCTTACATTATAGTTCTTCTTCTTCTTATTATCAATTATTTTTTATCACATGACATCTGTGCTAAATGTTTATAATTTCACTTTTATCAGTGCCACTGCCGTGTTTGTTGGTGTATATGAACCTACCAAGCAGAAATTGCTCATGTCTCTCCCTGAAAACCTCAATGCTATAGCTCATTTGGTAAGATATACCAACCAGCCATGTTTTAGCTTTCAATGCTGGCAGGTGTTTTCCCTCTGGCCATTTTTGTTATTTTGTGAAAAAAAAGACCATCACTTGAATGCGGTTTTTTTCCCCTCAATTGAACTATTGCATCATAATATTGGATAGCGCACTTTATTTTTTAATTTAATAGGTGTTCAAGCTACTGCTACATACAGACTGCAGGTTTCATAGGAGGTGTGGCTTCTTCGTTCATTCGTGTACCAACAGAGGTAATTAACTTTAGCTTTTTGAGTTATTGAGGGCGGGAGATTCAAACTCATGAACTATTGGTCATGGGTGATTTATGCCAATTGAGCTATTCTTTTGTTGGCGAGATAGTTATTATTACAATATTTCTTCCATTCCTGCTTAGTTTGTTATTTGTTCATTGTCTCCAGGTAGTTAAGCAAAGGATGCAGACTAGCCACTTAGCTTCTGCATCGAATGCTGTCCAGGTCATTGTTTCAAGAGAAGGTTATCGAGGTCTTTTTGCGGTAATATTATAATCTCTTTGTTACTGATTTTTTTATTTATACTACGTATATCTTTCCAATTTATTGCAAAAAAAATGTCAATTTCTTCAGACTGAATATCCAAGGTTGAATAATTGTACACAATTTTTTGTTTCTATGTTTCAGGGCTATGGATCTTTCTTATTGCGAGATTTGCCATTTGATGCCATTCAGTTCTGCATTTACGAACAACTTAGAATAGGGTACAAGCTAGCGGTAAGTTCTTGTATGGATTACAAAAACCTAATCTAGGCTTTTTTTTTTTTTTCCTCCTGGAGCAAAACTTTTATTTCAGCATATATACAACAAAGGAATCCATAGGGAGATTTTGTGGTGAAAACCTATCAAGAAATTAACTTCTCACGAGTTACCTTGACAATCATGTGCAATAAGTTCAAACGACTGTCCTATAAGAATCGTCGAGGTGTCCATAAATTGAAATAATCACTCATAAAAAAAAAAAAAATCAGAGTACTTGGTTATTGGAATAATGCTGTCATTGTCAACTAATATTGATTTCTACTTTTCTATCTCTTATTTATGCTAATAAGTTGAACGTCTTTCATGATTGACCTACAATTTTGTTATGGAGAATAAATATATTACACCTTGATGCAGGCGAAAAGAGATCCAGATGATCCTGAGACAGCTATAATTGGTGCTTTTGCTGGTAAATTATCGAATGTCATGATTTCTTCTCAATTTTTTTAATAATTAAAAAAAAAAAAAAACTAAGCACTTAGGGGGAATTTTGGTCTCTGTTTAACGGTGGATTAAACCATAACCCTTCATCCCAACTATAATAGTCACCTCGCCCTCTTATAAACTCATGTTATAATAAAACTCTCCATTATAATAAACTGCACCTTAAATATTGGTTATCATATTCTTGTTATAATAATTTCTGTTTATACTCATCGTTATAATAACTCAACCGTTGCCTCAAACACACTCTTAATTTTTATCTTGCTCTACTGGTTTATTAAGGAACATTAGAAACTGAATAATATTGAAGAATTCTACTCACCTAGGGCCACTTTTGATCCAACTTTGATCCAATTTTTAAGTATCTAAATGTATTGCAATATTCATCATTCACTTCTTTGTAATGACGTGCCACTTGCTCCATAATTTCAAATTATTCTTGATGGATAGCTTGGTTGCTGACTTGAACGCCAAATCATATCATGCATTTCATTCTTGATGCATTTGGTGTATATATACATATATAGTATATATAGGGATAAAATATCATATTAGTATCTTCTTAGACCATTGTAGTCCTTATACTTGAAATGTCTAAATTTGGTCTTCATTTAGATCTTAACCATCATGTGTCTTATAAAAAATAAAAAATTATAAGTTGACCTAGTGATTAGATATTAATTTCTTACAAGATACCTCAACTAAATATAGCAGGATCAGGTAGGAGTTTGTTCGGTCTAAATAGTTGAATTGCGTGCAAGTGTCCCATCATATATGTATATATATAACTTTACTAGATCTTAAAATTAGTTCCTAGTCCTAGTTTATGTATGACATATTTAAACTCTCGCCAGGGAGTCTGGGAAAATAATATAGTTTTGTTGGACTTTGTAAGGGCAAATCCAGGTAGCTAGTACAAATGCTTAATATTATTCTTTCAAACATTTTTTTCCTCTCGTGTAGGTGCTATTAGTGGCGCTGTAACCACTCCTCTTGACGTTATAAAAACCAGATTAATGGTTCAGGTATTGATTTTTGACTTGTTCTAACTTTTTATTTGGTAACCATCGTCAAGTTGCCTGTAGTCAAGATGGTCTTTGGAAATTAAGAGGTGATGAATACAATCTACTAGTAAGGTCAGACGGTAGGTCCCATCACAATAATTTCTAAGTTTTGACTGACTTTTCTTCCTTAATTTGTAATGTTACACAGGGATCAAATAGCCAATATCAAGGTATTCATGATTGTTGTAGGACTATAATGAAGGAAGAGGGACCACGTGCCTTTTTAAAGGTTCGTTTTGTTCTTCAAAACCTACAGATAGGAAGGGAATAATGGTTTTTAATCATTAAATTAATAGTCAAAAGGATCTCAAAAAACTTTTTTATTATTTATTTTTTTTAAAAAAATTGAGTTCAACCAGAGAAAGGATCTAAAAAAACTAAGAGAGAATGTGATCACTCCATGAATATAGTGATTAACTACATAGAAATCAATTTCCTACAAATTTTATTAGCAAACCAATTGTTGTAGGAGGATCAAACGGGTTCTTTCGTAAAACTAGTCGGTGCGCATAAACTAACTTAACCACTCTGATATAAAAAAAAGGTTACAAGTCAATAACCATTTTTATTCATAAACTTTCAAATATTCAATTTTAGTCACAATAATACTATTCTTTATTATTAATTTTTCTTAAAAAGAAAACTATTGGTTAGTTTTTTCTGTCTGAATTGTTTGATTCGTTCACATTTTCTTTATTATTAATATTCAACTACTCCAACTAAATTTAACTTCAAATTCATCCTCATGTCCAATTTTAAACTATACTTGCAGTTGGATTTAATTTGAGCATAGGAAAGTAGTGGATGAAAATGGAGCAAATTTTTTCATGAACCAAAAATGATGTATAATCGTAATTTTGCTGTGTATTTTATTTATTTATGAAACTTTGTATTGGTAATTGCAGGGGATTGGGGCAAGGGTATTGTGGATAGGGTTAGGCGGCGCTATATTTTTTGGGGTCCTTGAAAAGACGAAGCAAATGCTTTCTAATAATAATAAGAAGCCTCCACTCTCTCGGAAGAAACCCCTCCATCGGCAATGATGCAGGTCATCATTTTTTACTTTTATTTCGTATTTAAATTTTAAGAAGCACTGCACAACTTTCCCTGGTTTATTTATTTTTATTTGCTCTTCTAAATAAAATCTGTTTGCCTTCCATAATTTGTTTTAAAATGTTTTCATGTATTATTTTAATAAAATATAAAAAAATAAAATTTATATGGACTAGTTTTAAATAAAAATAAATTTCATGGAAAGTACGGAAATTGAAATTAAAGAAAACTTTTTCGCTGATTTTACTTTTATGTCGAAATGGAAGAAAATCTCGAAATAAACTTTGGCCTCCGTAGGGACTTATTTTAATTTAGAGGTTGTCAATTCTATCATCATTATTTTAATTTTGACAACTTTATTAGAAATGTTTTAGGCATAACAAAATTCTAGAGGTATTTTATGTATAACATTTTCAAAATATTTCATTTATAGCTGATTTCTACTTCTTTTAAAAATGTCAATTTTATCCCTTTTTCTAAGCATCAATTCACGATTGAAAGTTATTAATAAACTTATTGATTATATCAAGTAAGTGATTGAAGGCTACCAGCGAATTGATTGAAATTGTCAGTTGAATTGATTGAAAGTTGTCAGTTGAAAAACTGATTGAAGCCTATAAGTTAAAAACTAATTGAAGGCTATCAATTGAAAATTGATTTATGGCATGCATTTGATCATTTTACGGGGATTGCCAATTTTTCTACTATATAAGTAATTAATTTTTTTAGAAAAGTTATGTTAATGGTATATATTTTTTTGCAAATCTCCTTTTTTCTATATTTCAATTTTATCTTTTCAATTCGTTTCACTTTGTTTTCAATCAGTATCATCGATTGTCTTCAATTTGTGTCAATGATTGAAATCACTAAATTTAAGAACGTTTTATAATTTTTTAATTTCCATAATTTTTTTCTTCATTCTTACTTGAACTTCATCATTTTTCCTTCATGTAAAAAATAGTTAAATTTTAACTTTCATTGTTTTCAATGAGTTTCACTTAATTATTTTAAATCAGTTTAGCTAATTAAGAGTTCTAACTCATTTAACTGATTGACTTCAATGTGTTTTATTTGATTGAAATCATCAATCATTTTGGAATAGAGCGTGTTGCAATTTTGGGCACTTTGATCTTTTAACAAGGATTGGTCCCTCCTTTTACTACTAATGACATTTTCATTTTTCTAAAATTCTGACATTAGTAGAATTTCTTTACTTTATTTCAATCCTTTTGTTAATTGCCCATATTTAGTACTATAATTTATTCATATTATTAGCAATGCCTTTTCTTTAAAGGCGATTATTAACACTTTACCAAGTTTGATAAATGAACTCTAAATCAACTGAAGAACTAATTTAAGTTTGATTAGATGTAAGAGAAAGTTAAGACACTTTGGTAGTACAAAAATTAAACTGAGACCGTCAAAGGCCACATTTAATTCATAGACAGGAAGCCACATGGACTGAATGGTAGCAATTTCAATCACCTAAAATTATTAATTAAAAAAGACTAAAAATGTAACCCATCAAAAGGTATGGATACAAATTGAAAAATAATATGCTTTAATACAATATTATAACTACTCACTAATACAATATTTGCTAATTTTTTAAAAACTGACCATACTTGCAATTAATTAATCTCAGCAAAGTTTCCAAAAAATTATTCAGACTGAGCATTGACGACAGTGTACAATGCAAACTTACCCAAATAACTTTTTTTTTTTTTTTTTGCAGGGAAACGACTTAAAAAACTATTGCGCTACAATCAATTGTGTCTTTAGTGATGATAAAATAAATAAATAAAAACTAAACGATTTCAGACCACAATCCTCTTTGGCAATGCAACTAGTCTTTGCTTGGAAAGTCTAGATTTCATTCTCCTCTGAAATAAAAAGCAAATAAATACTAAAACAACCGCCAAGAAAATATACGCCTCAAAGAAGTGTCCCCATATATAGCCTGCGAAATCGAGCTTATTGTCACTGTACAAATTCAAGTTTTGTGTCAGTTTTCCTTTGGTTGTGGTGTCCGGATCAAGAATGAAGTCCAGAGATGTAGCTCCCTCTTCCAACCAGATGCTCGTGTTCTTCGACTTGTACCCGGTCATTGACGCCGTAACTGCAATTATGTTTGATAGTCAATCTAGACACATATAACACTCAATTCTGATATCTATTGTTACCATTATGCCAAAACTGTAAAATAAGAGACAAGTTGTCATACTCTTCTTTTGGTATTGCGCGTCTGGACTATTCTTATAGAACAATTGCCTAAAACCCTATTAGATTTGATTTTAAATTCCTAATTAAGTGATCGACTAAATTCGCTCATTTAAACAATTGATCATTAGGTTGAATCATGATAGATCAATAGATTGCCCATGATGGTTCACTAATAATTATAATATCTACTGTTACTATTATGCCAAAACTTTATAATAAAAGTCACAAGTTTTTAAGTTTTAAATATCAATGAATACTCATGCTAGTTTACGAGCACTTCAGCTATTATCATAGGGACAACCATCCAATTTTACTACATTTGATCGTCAAAATAATTTGTACGAAATTAAATTTTGAGTAGGTGATCAACATGGATGGAACTCGAACCCATCCTTTATTGACCATTAAACCAACTCATGATGGTTAATGAATCATTATGATATCTATCACCATTATGCCAACACCTTAGAGTGATAGGTGGTAATTATTAGGGATGGAAAAGAAGTATTGTGGTGCCCATGAACACAGGTGAAAAATAATAATTTTGGGGTAATTTCAAAGGAAATTGTTGGAAGTTGAAGCTGGCAAGATGGCAGATGGAGAAGTCTCCTTGTTGGTTGAAGCTTGAAACTTTCGAGGCACGACTTCTAAGCCATGAGTGAACTTAATTATAAAATCTTTTGTTGTCTCTTAAATCCGAGTCTTGGGATAGGGGCACAGATTTCCCAGTTTCAAAAAAAAAAGCAGAATTGTTCAAACATTGGGTTCACAAGGATAATTATTAGGGTTTCCCTACAGGTGATAATCCTTGGAAGGGAGTTTATTTGAAGCTGGCAAGATAGAAGATGCTTTATTTTCTGTTTCCTATTTTCTAAGTGGACAGTTTTGTTTCTTCTTTATTTAATCGATCAGCTTGAAGTTAAAATGTTATGAGTTTTGAGATTTTATTGTATATTTTATTTGTCGGACTGTTCGTAAACTCCTGCAGGGGTAACTTTTCCTAATACCAATGAGAAGTCTGTTTCCTTTTCTTATACAAAACAAAAAAAACCAAGAATATAGAGTGTCCGGATTAGCCTGCTCAAACTAACTAATGTTATGGGATAATCGTTCGAACTAAATATAGTTGGCAAATTTTAATTTTCCAGATAGGAGGCTCTCATTTTTATTTTTTTTTAAGAGAGAAATCAGAGCTTTGCTCAACTATACTCGGGATAATCATGCTCGTTCCTAGGCCAGACACCGAAAGATATCGAAAGAATGGAGACACGGGAGGTGTCTAACCCTGATTGTCCTGGGTTATAAAAACATGATAAAGCTCTCTTTCTTCAATATTCAAAGGGTTATCCATATGCTAAAAGAAGATGGCAGCATAATGCTCGTCCAAACATCTCTTGAAATAATAGTATAAATCAGCTATTCAGTCGAGACAACAATTGAAAAAAGCAACAGATCCAGTAGATAGGAGAAAAAATGTCTTTTTTTTAGTTCAACACCAATGGGAGATGAAAAACTCAAACTCATGACCTCTTAGTCATGAACACATTTACACCGGTTGAACTTACTCTCGTTGACAAAAAAGATTTTGAGACGGGCAAAAATGAGTTCAGTGGAAAAGCTCTGTAATGGTTAATTAATGTTTTGAAGTGTTTTATTTTTTTTTTTGAAAAATGCTATTGGTGTTTTGAATTTGTTCGGCCATCCTTGTAAGAAAAAATAAAAACTCTTTGAGAGAACTTTGCCGTCCTCTAGAATTATTGGCTCGAAAGAAATATTCGTGAATTTTCAGACAAGTTTTAGAACACATTTTATTACGCTTTATCTTGGAGTTATTTATCTCTCCCAGATAAATTTTTTTTTTCCTTATAAAAAATGTGTTTAGAAACCCATGATGGGTTGACCTTATGGTAAAAGAGGACCTTAGAATCTAAGAGGGAATGAATTTAATTCATGATGTACTTGGGAATTAATTTTTTACGATTTCTTTTACAACCAAATGTTGTAGGGCCAGTCAATTTGTCGGTTTGTCCTATGAGAATAGTTGAAGTGCACGTGCACTGCCTAGACACTCATACAGAGTCTATGTCACGACCATTGAGAATTTCAACATGATTGACCAAGATCATGACTACATAAGAACAGTTAAGGGAAAAGGTTGCAACCGGTTAAAAGCACTTACCTTCATATTTCTGTTTTGGTGCAGCTAAACGATGGTAGTCGGCAAACGTTTTACTAGCATTAACCTGTCAAAAAAAAAAAAAAAAAAAAAAATTAAACCCAATTTGATAACCATTTGATTTTTTATTTTTGATTTTTGAAATTTAAACCTACAACTACCTTATCATATATTTTTTCTTATTTGAATATTTTCATCTTACCTATATTGGTAGAAACCAAACCAAAATTTAGAGAAAAA
The DNA here is from genome assembly GCA_037833695.1 of Sechiopsis laciniata. Lineage (NCBI taxonomy): Eukaryota > Viridiplantae > Streptophyta > Magnoliopsida > Cucurbitales > Cucurbitaceae > Sechiopsis > Sechiopsis laciniata. Next base: position 13,989,552 of record JBBMKA010000026.1, on the reverse strand, counting down.
AAAAATAGTTATCAAAAGCTTGTTTTTGTTTTTTAAAATTGGTTAGCATGCACATATTTTTTTAAGAAAATATGAACACATTGTATGAAAGATGGAACACATTGTAGAAAATTTCAGTAAGAATAAACTTAAATTTCAAAAACCAAAAATAAAGAATCAAATAGTTATCAAACGGAAACTTAATTATCTAGGTAGATTTTCACTGTTTTTCCTCCCTTCACCACCTCTGTTTTTCTTGTACGATTATGATTTTCTATTCCTTCTAAAAAGCGTGGTATGGTTCACAAGTTACGATGGTGATGCAGAAATAGTACAAAACAAATAGTTAAAAGAGGATTTAGTAAGTTCTTATACTGGAGGCAGAGTTGTGGTAAAATATAACAATGAAAGGAGAGGATTAAAAAAAAAAACTATATTATGATGAAAACTAGAACAAATGAAGAGATGAAAAATTCAGATATATCTATGTAACACAGAATTAAGCAGTCATATACTTTCCATCAGCACGAGATGGATTAGATTTTACTCACGGTTAAACTATGTTTTATAAATAGTTACTACAAATGCCAATCTGAATGAGCAGCAGAAGGAATCAAAATATTACACACAAAATATTAATTAATTGCTTTCTGATGAAGCAAGGATGGAATGAACGAGCAACAGATTCATGTGATGTGAGATTAAAGGAAACCAAGATTTTTTTTTTTTTTTTTTTTTGGTCATTTGTAAATCATGATTTAATGCAATATACATTCAATGCATATTTTCTGATATATCGTGCCAGAAATCATCAGCAAAAATATAAAATGAATTGGAAGGGACTCCCCAAATAATTGCACATAAAAGGGGAAAATTGAAAGTATCGAATGTACCGAGTAATCTATTCCCTTGAGTGTAATGGTTCCAGGTAACGGCCTTCCATTCTCCGATGAAAAAATTCTTCCATGTATTCCTGTCTGAATAGCAAAAGGTCACAAATCATAATATATCTATTAACTTATGACGACATGAAATATGTGTCTGTACCTATAAAATTATGAGTTTGAATCTCCATTAAACTCAAAAATATATAAATATTAACTAGGGTCTAGGAGACGAACTCATATCAACATATTCTAGGAGATATATGAATGATTTATAATGTATCTACAAAACAAAGGTCTTCTTTTCGCCAAGAAGAGTGTTCATCTCGCATGATGCATGAGTTATGATCCGGGTTCAAATCTCTCACTCCAAATGTTATTGAATTAAAAAAAGAAAAAAAAATGTCTTCTTTTCAATTGATTGAATTGCCTTCCAATACACCGATGCCCAATTCTAGGGTAGAGAAGTCTAGATTGTATTCTTACCTGCAAATGAAACTAAAGGACAAACTTAAGTGTACCTGAACAAGGCTCGCAACGAGATTTAGCATGCTCAACTTGTTATACTCGAAAAGGGTAGCAAGCTGCACGGAAGTTGGAGAAAAATCGATTATTGGATCATAATCAGATGAAATGGAAGTCACGGGAAAGGCAGGGGTCACTAAAATCTACACAAGAAAAACCAGCAACAGATGCTTTCTAAACCTCTACTTCATTGAGAGTAACAGCTACTATTCCTTACTATTTTTTTTATAACCAAGAAAAAAAGCTTCGCCCCACTACATAAGTGAGGCGCCCGTCCCAAGGATTGAACCCGAGAGACAAAAAGAGATTTTACAATTAAGCTCACTCGTGGGTTTAGAACCTGGAATCTCTAAGGGAGGGAGCATACCTTGGAGACCCCAAGTCTCTACCAACGAGGCCGCCCCTTGGGGACCTATTATTCCTTTCTAATGAAGCAAGGATGGAATGAACTCGGCACAAACCTCATTAGCAGGAGGCCATTTGTTGTCTGTAATCTCTAACGTGAGCTCAAAACAGCCACCATGTATATAGTTCCAATCTTGCATGCCACCATATATGGGGTACCTGCACCGATTTTGTGTAAATTGTAAAAAAGTACTTTAAAAGAGAAGAATTCATGAACTTTAGAACTATTGACACATGGATGCGATTTTTAAACATTTTTTAAAAAAGTATTCATTGACATACCATGAAGCCCCATTTGTAATTCCTCCTTGAAATTCTTGGCTAAAAGACATGTTATGATGTGAGCGACTATAGACACCAGCCATGAATCGGAATGTTTCATCATCAGGGCACGCATAATATTCTTTGCTGAAAAATCAAATTTAAAAAGTGAAAACAGAGCAACTCAAATATTAACCAACACTTGTAATGCATGTTGAAAAGAATAATGCAATAGGTAATAAACAATTTTTACCATATCATTTAAATTGAGCCTACTGCATTTGCCAGTACCACACATGGGGCCGTTTATAAACTAACCACCCTCATTTTTCTCTTACCCATTAGCCTTTTTGGAGATTAAATAAAAAAAAAAATGTTTCATTTGTTCTCATAAACGGAAAAATTATCAAGAAAAGAGTTCCGAGTCCTGGGTCCTGGTTCAGTTATTAGTCCATAGTCCCTCGACCACTATATATATGTGTGTGTGTGTGTATACACACATACATATATATATATATACACATACATACATATATATATATATATA
>JBBMKA010000026.1:13959138-13978536 GCA_037833695.1 Sechiopsis laciniata | reverse complement strand
TTGTAATGGTCATTTATGGATTATTAGCCTTTTATTATTAAATTAGGTTATTATTAAGTTTACTTGGGGAGTAAGTTTGAGGCTAGGGTTATAAATAGGAGATGTTAGGTCATTGTTAGGCATTCATTCAGTTGTTGTCTTTGGAACTTTTGGCTCTAAGGGAGTTTCTCTCAAGAGATTTATTAATAAAGTTGGTAGATTCTATCAATATATAAATATACATATAAACATCATATAATAAATGTATTATATGATGTATATATATGTATATATATGTATATGTATGGATATGTATATGGACACAAAATAAAACATGAAAGAATGTGGCAGCATTGGCAGAAAAACCAACGTGAAAAGGCAAATCTTTCCAGCAAGGTAGAAAAAGTTATAATTTTAAAATTATCACCTTTGATCTGCAGTGCCATCCCATGGGTAATTTGCGACAAGTGCACCCTGTAAAGAGGAAAGACATTTACGAAAACTTTTTAAAACGTTTCTTAATTCTACATTCATAATACAATTATCTCAATCTCTGGGAGATGCAAACAGTATTTTAAATAATGAACAGGATATATTTTAGGTTCTTCGTAATTTTCTTTACTTGTAGAGATAAGAATTAATTTAACAAAGGATGGTTCTAAATTACTTGTTTCTCATTAGGGAGAGGCTTCTCTCGGTGAAGCGTATGTATGAATAATGTCCCAAATGATATGATACTATTCCAGAAATTAAAAAGAATGACTAGTTAGAAAGACAGGCAGTGGTACAGAAATCAATGAAGTGTTGAGTCTTCCTTTAGCTGGAGAAAAAGACAAAGTTAGGTCTTACGACTCTTACCCCATGCAAAGTGGCAGAGGCAGTGAAATGTACATCTCTCATCCACTTCATTATTGCTTTTGTTTCAGGTTGGCGTTCATATTCATCATTATTGACGACAAAGAACTGACATTAAATGTACCGTTAATCCCTGCTTAAAACGTATAACACATCATAGAATTGGTTTTGGCCATTTAATGCTGAAAGCAATTGATCTAGGGGAGAAAGAGAGAGAGAGAGAGAATCAAAGTAAATCGAACAAGATGTAGCAACAGAAAAGGAATCATAGAATAGTCGATGAGAAAAGGCACACACTGATCCAAAATCTTAGATTTGGAAAAAAAAGGATAGTAATCAAAACAAGTCAAATATGGATTGAGAACAAAAGCAATAATCACGATAAGAGAATGATATATATGAATAAAATTGTAAATGTGTTTTCATATCCAAAGCAAGAACGCAATTGAGAAGCAGAGCAAATAACACAGCTAAAATAGATTGCCAATTATATATTATTATTTTTTCAATGAAAATTCAAAAACGAAAAAAATATGGGGAAAGGCTCATAAAAAGAAGAGCTCAACCCAAAAAGGGGTAAGAATTCAAAGTTTATGATAGAATCATTCTATCATAAGGTTCCCCCTCAATGACTTTAGTCAAATGAATATTCAAGTTGTATTGACTAATGGGTAGGTTAAACTTATATAGTCCTCAAAGGGAACTCACCATCTAACTACCCAGACAAACCCACTAAGTAATTGATCCGTATCAGTCACGGAGAAGAACTTATACCTGTTAATATTCACATTGCATCTAATGTATGAATGTGATAGGATTTGAAGTAGGGATATTTTAGTAATTAGATAAGAGTTTATTAGGCATTGTGGGTTATAAATAGAGGTAGTGAAGGAGGAGAAAGATATCAAATATTAGCCAATTTAGTTTAGGTCTTGAGAGCTCAAGAATGAGAGGGTCCAAGTACCTAAAAGTTTTCATTGTAATTTTCGGTATTTCAATATCAATACAATTTGGGTCATATCAGAAATTCAGAATGTGAATTTGAAATACCAAGTATCAAAAAAAAAAACATTTGAAACACCAAATTCTTCCGTAAAATTTTTATATTAATTGTGTCTCTTCTTAATCACGTATGACATGTTGTATGGCCATTTAATAACACCCAGTAATGGCATTCGAATCTTCCGCCCCAAATATTGTGTTCAACTAAAGAAAACTCATATTTCCCACTTCACATTATTGATTTAATCTGATAGGTGTGGGGCCTTAGGGTATTAAGGAATAATATGGGGGTATGTTAACAATTACTTGGAGAGTAAGTAGAGGCTTATGTTTATAAATAGGAGAGGTTGTGTAAGGGGAAAGGTATCCATATTTTGAGTGATTACATTTTGGGCTCTTAGAGATGATTCTCTAGAGAGAAAGGGAGGTTCCAAGTCCTATTCAAACTTGGATTATCTTGTAGTTGTTTCGTTTATCCGTAATACAATCTTGTATCAAAATGACATGCACCAGCAAAACACAACCTATTCTGCAATAGCATCTGAATTTAATCAAATGTAGGAAAGCCTGCTAGAACTGCAATTTATTCGCACATAGCAAATTAGGAGGTCAGTAAATGTACCTGGTCGGGGAAATCTCTGTTTAGATCAATATTGTTTGCATTGTTACGTCTCCTAAGAGAAAACCCATCAGGATTCAAAGATGGAAGTATATGAAGGTGAACATTCTCCACAATCAGCGTAGCCTTCAGAAATAATTTAAAATTTCATAGTGAGATAAAAGTTGTAATAGAACAAATTACACACCACAAGGAAAATTAAATATTGCAACTCATAACCAATCAGAAAAAAATTACAAGAGGAAAGAGTCTCAAAGGGACAATTACAAAAGGCTTTTCCTGTTAGTATTCACATTGCAGCAATTGGGTTTTAGGTAAATAAAAGGATTCCTTCTTTGAATTAATTCTGCCTTCGCCCTTCTGTGTCATACCAAACCACACAAGCTAAGATCCCAAATAAAAAGCAAAGTTTTTAGGGACGAACAACTTCCATACAATTTAGAAACTTCTTTGAATCAAGGCTTTTCTTAAACCAAAGAGCAGTGAAAGGATCCTTTTATTAGTTCTTTGGATTTCGCACTGCAAGACATTTCCAACAACTGCTTATGGGCCTTGGCATAGGTAAGAGGGGCAAATCCTTCAACTAAGACAATATGCTATTGTTTTGGAATGTGAAAAGTAAGCAGGTGCTAATGTGAGTTCAAGTTCATCACTTTTCTCAAACATGGGAGCTATTGCAAAAAGGGGGAAAAGCCATAATAGCGTTCGGAGATGTAATTGCAACGATTAACTAACTCTATGATGGGGATTCAGTCCAAGAACTGATACACGTCATTTTGACTTTGCATTCAGTTAAGTGAGCCACATAGTTTGCTATTGCACGAAGTTATACAGCTTTTTGAAGATAGATGTTACATACAAACATAAGTTAACAGCTAGGTCATTGAGACATGCCTAAAACGAGGGACAAACATAACTAGAAAGATTTCTAGAACCAAGATGGATAATTTGTATATGCCATAAATCCATGTGAAATGGTGCATATGAATGAGAACGAAGAAGTATGCAAATGAAAAGGGAAATTATATAAGTTACCAATGGATCCTTCAGGTAATTATCACATATCCAGTTTGCAAATTGTAAAAGAAGCTCCCTGCCAACAGGTTCATCTCCATGTACATTTCCTATGTACTGCAATATCAAATAAAATCATCACAAACTTCCTTGAGTAAGTTACAGGTGCTTTTATAATTAATATAAAAAAAAGTCCATTCAATTCTACATCTGGACCATTCACAGAGCAAAATAGAACCTAATGCAACGTACAGGATGAAAAGCAAGAAAGTACGATTTTTCTTTTTAAAAGCCTTGCAGTGAAAGAACAACAATGTTAACAAACAAATAACATAAAACATTATTATATCAACAGTAGACCAGGAATGAGTAATAAATTTGAAAAGGGATACATGCTTTACCAACTGATCATGGCATATAACCCCATAGAGCAAATAATAACTACGGTTAGTATACTCAGACCTAAACAACATACAATGTTTTTTTTTTATTCCATTTTATTTTACAATTTTATGTTTCAAATTATCTATAGCAAGAAATGGCTTTATTTTCCCCTACAACTGAATTGTTTACTAACAGGAGGAAGAAAAAGAATTCACAAGGACGGGCAGTGAGGTATGGCTATTATAAGCATTATGCAATAGTATATCATTCACCTTAAATGCAGGTTCAGCTTCTTCCTGGCCAGGCCGGTCAGAGATTTCCATTACCCACTATTACCAATCAAATGACAGCACTCTATCAGATATTGTAATTTCTTATTTAAAAGCGTTGATATTAGGCAGGAAAGATTTAGAATAAACAAAAGAACTAACATTTTGGAATGATTACCAGTGGAAACCCTTGCACACTGTCTCCAATACTGATCAAGCATCCAAGAGCAAGGAAAGGAAAGCGAGAGATCAGCACATAAATTAAGCCTTCTTTGCGAGTTAATAATGAATTCACAACTCTTAGAATTACCTGTATATCCTAGAAATTTTACTACATTTTCGACCAAAAGCTTTAACGGCTTGCTCAAGCTCTTTATTGGTCATATAACCTTGCATGATGCTGTCACTGAATAAATTTTGAAATATTTCAGACCTCAAAATAACATACAGAAAAAAAAAACTAAAATAACCACAAAATACTGAAATTCTCCATGGACTAGCTACCTTCCTGAAGAATTATTGTCCTCAAGTAAAAATCTAGCAGAACCGCCATTGAAATCTACTGCATAAAACCGATTAAAAAGTGCATTCAAATGCAATTCAAATCATCAGATAATAAACGAAAATCCAAAACGCACAACCTAAGGTACCAACATAACAAAGGAAGAAGGAACAAAAATTCCGAACTAGAAAACGTCAGCTACTGAAACTTACTTAAGGAACTGAACACCAATTCAAAGACATTGAAACTCAAATCAAACCATCAAACACATTAATCCAAAGTCTGGCAACTTTCCAAAAATTTAGAACGAAAATACGCTTTGAATCACTCTTACTCTTGCCTCGTCCCAATTCGCACAAAAAAATTAATCAAAATGTTATGTATGAAACATAAATTATCAAAAAAAAAAAAAAAAAAAACAGATCTAGCATGAATCTAAATAAACTGGCGGAGTAATTTCCTCGGTTCAAAACCATCAACAACACAATCACACCGATTCAAGGATATTCAAACTCAAATCAAACCATCAAACACCTTAATCCAAAGTCTTAGACGCGCAACTTCACAAAATTCAGAAAGAAAAAACGCTTCGGATCACACTAACTCTTTCCTCCGCCCAATTCTCCCAAAAAATAACTAATCAAAATGTAATGTATAAACATAATTAAAACAACAGATTCCAGCATGAAACTAAACAAACTCGCGGAGTAATTTCCTCAGTACAAAATCATAAACAACACAATCACACAAAATTTCTCAGCTACCGAACCGAAATCATCGAATTCGAATATGATAAGAAAGAAAACTTGAAATCAAAGCAGAAACCTGAGGAATTGGAACGGCTGAGGCCGCCTCGAGCGAGCGCAACGAGAAACAAAGCTGGAGAAGTAACAGAGAGAAGTAAGAATGAGATGAGAAACTTCATTTGTTTTCGTATTGTGAGATTCAGACGATCAGAAATTTGGAGCGTATTGGTTCTTCCGATTTTTCTGGTCGCTGATCTGAGGAGTTCACTGAAATCTGAATTTTATTCTATTTTTATCATCGCCTACCCCGAAGAGGAGAGTCGATCACGTGTGATAAGCACGTGACTACGACTCGCGCCATTCAACTTCTTTTTTTGACTCATTTGATTTTTTTTATTTTTGAAATTTATACTTGAAACTATTACTCCAATATGATATTTATATTTTATTTATATATTTAAAATTCAAACCAAAATTTAAGAAAGAATAGCCATTGAGCTTTATAAGGTTTGTTATCATATTAAATAGTATTAAAATTTATCTCAAAATCAATTGTTAATGAAATGAGTAGTTTACATATTTTATATATTGTTTGAAAATTTTTTCACTTTTCAATATAGAATCCTCAATAAAAAGAATGATTAAAAAATGACGAATTTACTAAAATTACAAAAAAAAAAGAAAAAAGTTTAATAACTTCAATCGATGACAACGATTGAAGTCATTCATTGACACTATTTTGAAGCCAACCATTAACATTGTTTGCAATCATTTGGTGACACATATTGTAATTTATTGATTGGATTTGATCGATGACAATAATTGAAGTTTATTGATTAAATTTAATAATTGAAGTCTATTGAAAATATGACTAGTATTAATTAGTTTGTCAATTGTTTTGAGTCTATAATATACCAGTTCTCAAAAAGTCTATAATATACCAAACAATTAATATCTTAATTTTATTTTTATTAAAATATATAATTTATTTCACAGACTTATTGAAGTCTATTGCTTGTTTTGTATTTTAATTTTTAAAATTTTATAATTTATGACATTTGTTTATTGTTGAAATTTTGTTTGTCAAATACACCATTGAAAAATATGTATAATATAGATGTTTCCCATTTACAAATTTAAAACTTCAATTGTTTTCAAAAAAATAAAAATTAAATCTTCAAGAAATTTTACACACTAAAAATGGCCGAATACATTGAAATTTCATGTTATCATCGTTGACTAGACGTCACGAAGGGGCGTAATTGTCAAAAAAAAAAAATATATATATATATATATATGTCAACATGTCATATAACTTGACATAAATGTCAAAAACAAGCTCCAAACAAAGTTTTCCTAGGGACTCCTACCAACAATGTATTTTTATTTTCTTTCTTTTTTTAAATGCTTACCAACAATTTTATAAAAACATGGTTTTGAAGAATACCACTATTTATTCAAATACTTTTGCTATTACTATTCATTCAAAAATTATATTCAAACTATTTTACTTTCCTTTCACCATCTGAACATCCCTTAAAAGTAAGACTTAAACTTCATAATATTTTTTTATCGACATAAACTTTTTTTTTTTGACATTACATAAACCTAATTATTAATTAGCATATATTGTTAGGAAGTTAGATTAATGACTTTCTTGAATAGTTGTTTAGTTTAATGGATTTCGAACACTCCAAACACAAATCTCGTGATTGACATGCATATAGGTGAAACTTTTTTTTTTTTTTTTTTTTTTTTTTAAATACAATAGCATGTTATAAATATTGTGTTAACTATAAAAAGTGTAAGTAGAACAAAATATCAACAACATTAGCGTGTACTGTCCTAAACTTTTTAAATTAGAAAAGAAGACCACAAACTCTACGTAAAAGAATACTGCTCCCAAGCAATATAAGAACCGAATATTGATTTTTTTAATCGAACACGTGACCGTGGAGTTGAAATAGATTACTACCAATCAAATAACCAACATGCCACCAACTAGGGGCAGATCATCATATAGACTAATGGGGGCTAGGGGTATTATTAGTGAAGTTTTTTTTAGTACTGTAAGGACCTTACCCAAATCAGGGTCTGAATCTAAATCCTTAGCTTCAAATGCATGAAACGACGTTCGACATCTAGGACATATATAAAAACAAAACCACTTCAAATCGACTGTTTACAAACAAGTTTATAAGATAATAAATCCATTAAAAGAATCAAATGGTACCCAAGAGTCAAAACATAAAAGCTCGAGTAAATCTATACAATTTATCATGCCTTTAAATAGTTCATGTAGAAGAAATAAATTAAAATACTCAACACAAAGTAATGTAGCAAGTCCCATGGTCATCTCCAGCTCCGTTGATCATCCATCTCGGTACAATTTAGTAGTACCTGTGGAGATTCCACAGTGGAAAGGATGAGTTTTCGCAAACTCAGTAAGGCTTCCCCAGCTTGGGGTCAAACATGCACAAGAATATAAACATCAGCAAACAAGTATGATCAGCAAGATAACCGAGGGGTATACAAAACCCAAGCTCTTGGGTACTAGGTCAAGAAACCTCGTCCTTGACGAGCACCTTGCAGAGCGGTCGAAGGATCGTAGATCCCAAGACCAACAGCTCACAAGAGTCCTCTGACTCGAGAGCAATCTGGCAACCTACTCTAGAGGGATCCGACGAATCGAGTAACTTGTTGGCCCTAGGCCTCGTATTCACGACGATAGGTGGTGCCACACCAATCACCAAGGAACCATATCAGGCCCATACCACATACCTCGAGAGTACCTAGGCTACTAGTAGAAACCATCCCACAAAAGTCCTGCGGAGCGAGAGAATATCACCTCAAGCTAGGGTGTGAGCCCGAATATCATCGTCCACACCCACCTACTAGTCTCCTCTATCTGGTCTTCATGACTCGTTTGGGTCCAAACGAGGCACCAAGTCATGCATCAAACACATGCAAGTCCATATCAGGACAATCATGCAAGTCCATATCAGGACAATCAAGCAACCACATGCAACTCGACCATATCAGGAAAACATACATAATTCATGCATCACTAGTCATACAAGAGACAAGCATGAAATGTATATGCTCTCGATGCAATCAAATGCAACATACAATGCACATGGTTATGCTAAAATCAGACAAATCCACTAATGTAGGTAAACCGACACATGTATTAACCACGGGTCCTCGAGAAGGGGGTAAAGAGTCTCTTACTTCGGCATAACCTCCCAAACAACACTCTAGAATCTACTGGAAGCTCTAAATGGCCAAACATAACTCCGAGCCTTGAAACAAACAAATCGGTCAAAACTAGCACCTCAGACTATCAAAATCGGATCCAGCATATCAAATGTATCAAACAGGTAAGAACCTTGAAAAACGCGTTCCGATTTCACTCGACAGCCACAAGTGCCTCACAAACTTGGCTCGAAGAACAGAAGATGGCTCTGGTCAAATCTGGCCAGTATAAAAGTCAATGGGTCAAAATCCAGTCAACGTGTCATAAAACCTCAACCAAACACCCGTTAATCTCTAGTCCAAACAACCACTAAACCCATAACCAAACAGCCACTATACCCATAACCAAACAATCTTAATCCACATTTTAAATGAAGTGAAACCACTAGCCAAACAAGCTTAACCATTATTTAAATATCCATAACCCAATAAACAAACACCATTTATCCATGATTTAAATAACTTTAAACTTGCAACCAAACACTACCTATCCATCACTTGAATAAGCTTAAACTCATACCAAAAAGCCTTAAACCAACAACCAAACATGGTCAATCCACTATTTAAATATCTCAACACTTGCAAACAAACAACCTTATTCTCAACTTAAATGACTTTAAACTTGAACCCAAACATCCATCTTCTCCTTCATTTAGAACCCATTAACTTAAAACCCTAAAATAAGAGAGAGAACCTTACCCACAACTCCGACGACGGCGAACGGTCTCGACGATGGCTGCAACAAGCAGCGGCGACACGATGAAACTCACCGGTACGATGACTTCAGGCGGCCGACCACTCAGCTGCTCGTGCGGCGGCGCTGAACCCACGAAGAACACGAATCCACGCGGTGACCACGAGACAACAGCGAAGCTCGAGGCGCTGCTCGTGTAGACGAACCCAGATGGTGACTAAGCTCGACTCCGACGAGTTGGTAAGAAAACAAGCTTGCAGGCGGCAAAACCGATTGTTGAAGAAGATGAACAATGCGTGAATAGTAACCCTATTCCCTAGGGTTTAGAAAATGCTTTAAATACCAAAGTTAAAGGACCAATCTGCCCCTCCTTTTTTTTAATAAAAAACAAATATGCCATTAACCCTCAATAAATTTTCAAAATCATGGGTTATTACAAGGTCAAACCGATCCAATCAATTTGACAAAAAGAGGAACCAAACCAATATCCAATAAATGTCAAACCTAAAACCGATCCGATCCAATTTATTTAACAAAAAGAGGAACCAAACCAATGTTCAATAAAAGATAAAGTCCTTGGCTCAATTTTCTTTGATTTTTTTTTTTTTTTGCTATTTTATGTGTTATTTTACTTCTAACTCCTATTTTTTTCAAAATTTATCATTAAATTTAACAAAAATAATTAATCATTTACCAATAAAATTTAAACTAACATATAGAAAGAAAGAAATCGAACCGATCTAATAACTTTCGATTTTCTCCAAATAAAAATCAATATATCCAATATTATGTGAAAAATCCGAACCAATCCATTAGATCGGTCTGATTCAATTCGATTTTGTCGGTTTTTTATTTTTATTATCACTCTTAGTGAGAGTCATGGTCGCCCAAATTTTTTTTAATTATCTTTGTTATTCATACAATTCAGAAGTTTATCTAAAATAAAATATAATACCGTGGTATTTGACTCCCCTAAATCAGATGCGTGTTTTTTTTTTTTTTTTTTTAACAATCAAATGTGTGGGTTCATAGTTAGCTTTTGACAGTTTTTTTTTTAATTATTTATTTCTCAGATAATTTTAGGCTCCAAAACCTTCAGGCTTCGATCCGCCACTGCAACGCCATTTAAATCTCTTACCCAACCAATTGTTGGATGTTTGCTTGGAAATAAATATGGTGTATAAAATTATAGGAATTTTTCTTACATTCATCAATCATACGCAGAAATGAAAGAAGCAAAGCATTCGAAACTAATTTATTTTATTTCATTTTTTGATAAAAAGAAGTGATGAAAATAAGAGCCGTGAAGAACTTGAACGGTGAAAACAAAAATAGGATAGGATACCCTCACTTTTTCAACGGAGAATCTAATTCTCTTTAAACGCGGAGCCCAAAAATCTATGGTTTATTCCATTTCCAAGTTTCCATCTTTAACTCTATATATATATATTGTTGGCACTTCTTACACAAGTGTTTTGACGTACCATTTTATGTATCCTTATTTTTTATTATTTTTTTAATAATTGAATACACATTGAACACATAATGAGTTAGTGGTGCAATAGTTTTATTGTTTGATTGTAAACCAGTTCAACACCAACGTTATATGTTCTATCCTGAGAATCGTTATTTGTCCCCGTCTCTCGATATGTACTAAAAAAAAAAAACAAAACAAAAAACCAACTACCTTTCCCTCTCACGAAAAAAAAACTCATCTTTATCTTCTAAAATACTCATTTGCCGCCAATTCCCATGTGGTATGCCTAACAGATTTTATTGTAATTAACTTGACATTATATATATTTTAATCGAGTACATTTAGTATTTTATGCTAAATTTACATATTTACTATAAAAAAAAAGTTAATGTATCTTCGATATATTTTTATCCTAATTTTTTTTTAAATGATGTATTGTTGTGTTTTGCCATGTATGTATCCGTCTCCATATCCGTCGAAATTATGGGACAGCGTTGTGCTCAATGGAAGCCTGGAAACCTAATCCTAAGAAGGCTTACACAATTTGTATTAGAAGGCTTGATGTGAAAAATCAATTTGGTTCAAGTTTGATTATTGACAAAATTGTAATATATATTAAATATTTATTTTTAAGTGTCTATGCGTAAATTAGTAATATTAATATTAAATTAGTAAATAAATACATAACACAAATCTCAATCTCCAAACATTCAAACTTTATTGCTATGCAATGCCTTAAGAAGCAAATTAAGAATTCAACATTACTATATAATTGTACATGAAGGCCTAACAACATCTAGTTCATGTACACAACTGAAATACACATCACTAGCTACAGAAAGAATGTGATACAAAGAATGGAGTTAAATACAAGTTTTATCAACAAAGTTTATGAGCTACATGATCTACATGATCTACAAACACAACCTTACAAACACAACCTTAATTGTTAGCCAAATCTTTGTTTTATAACAGATTAAGCTCCTTGAATTTACCTTGCAATGCTTGTTGCACCAGAGGGATACTCCAAATTATCTTTGATGGTTGCTACAAGAATACTTCACACACGATATCAAAGATTGTTACAAGGCATATGAAAGACCAGTTAATTTTTTCGTCAAATCTCTGTTTACGCAACTCATCGAAAATCAGATCCATCCATTGTTGCTTCCACACTTTCAATCTCTAAGTCAGTAAATGTTAAAGCTCGTTGTAGCTTACGAGGACATAAGACCTCGACCTCGACCACGTAGCTGGCTGTCACTGGTCTATGATCAGAAAATTTAATTTCAGTTCTTCTATAACAGCACAATTTCATTCCCTTGCCATATGAAAGAATGCGGTCACACCTGAAAATGTAAATGTAGCAAACAAACAACAAATTTTATGCATGAGATTTGTTATCATAAACATTCTAAAAGAGTATTTTAAGAGCCTTCTTCTTGGCTAACAATTTTATACATAGATTTCTCTTCCTAGTGAAAATTCAAAGGTTAAATTTTATATTTTAAAAGAGCACAATAAATTTCGACAAATACGAATATTTTAAGAGGGTATCCCAAAAATAAAGTATTCAAAAAATGATAAGGTTCATTAGTTAGAAGTTAGTTAGGGTGGTTAGTTGGTTAGCTCTTAAAAGGGCAATATAAGTGTAATACTACCCATTAACCAAGACAACTAAGTACATTGATATTGAATTGATTCAATTAATTGAGGGGAGCTATGATAGAGCTAGAATCCATCAAACAAAGTTGTCAAAAGTTCATAGTCGTTTTGTTGCATCATGTTAAATCACTAATCAACCCAACAATATAAGCTAATAGGTTGGGTAAACATTTGAAAATTAGTATTAATTGGGGAGGAATAGAGATGTCCACGGGGCGGGGCGGGGACTAGGGGCCGGAGAATGGCTTCCCAGTCCTCGTCCCAGCCATAAAATTCAATTCCTGTCCCCGAAAAAATCCCCGTTTTTTTTTTCCAGGGATCGGGTTCCCCGCGGGGATGTTTTTTCTTTTTTTTTTTTCTTTTTCATTTTTTATATATTTTTTGAACAAAAAATTAAAAAAAAATAGATTTTTTTAGAAAATATCTATAAGTTTCAACTATAATGTTAATCATCAAATAAATTATTCATATGCATAGATAATATCACCAACAAATATATATTTATTTGAAAATTAAAAGGGTAGAATTAAGAAAAAATATTTTTTTAAAAAAAAGAAAGATAAACGGGGCCGGGATCGGGGACGAAGAATACAATCTCCGTCCCCGACCCCATTTAGCCAATGGAGATTTTTTTCTCCCCCGTTCCCCGCCTAATCAGGGATTCCCAGCCCCGTTAGGAGCGAGTCCCCGCGGGGACCCGGCCCCACGGAAAAAATGAACATCTTTAGAAGAAACGACTTCACATAAGTTTGAACACAATTTTACTCTGATACATGTTGAATTATGTTAAATCATCAATCAACCCAAAACTTGTTAATAGATTGGTAAATTTAATTTTACCAACCAGTAAATTTTCCTAACTCTGTTCAAGTATTCTGACATTGTTGTCTTTTACATGTCATCATTTTACTGTTCCTCTCTCTATTTAGGAATCGAACATGGACGAGTAATTACGACGTTGAAGATTGACATACAATATGCTGTTCGGATTCAACAGAAAGCACAGAAGTATGGCATCAAAACATGATTTATACACAAAAACATGGACAGATTTATACACAAAAACATGGACATCCATATCATTGCATTTGCAGATTGTATAAGAATGACCAGACTTCCACAACTAAATAACTTCATATCTTGAAATGAATAAGTACTGCGATAATAAAAGCTTACCATGCTGGAGTACGCCTTCCAACTTTTGGATCTTCGCCATAATACTTTTCTGAATTGTTCTCGTATTTATAGGTTGGTGCAAAACTTAGGTTTCCCTCGGTCCATCCATCAAATGCACGGCCCTTCTTAAGTTCCCGCAATAACTGACAAAATGTAAGAAAATATATAACCCAATGAACAAGTAGACACTTCGCCACAATATTCACAACTTGACACAAAATAACAATATTCCTGAGCCCCAGTTTTTGTTAGGATTTTTGGCTAAATATTAGGAAGAAGATTTTCTACATTGGAAAGATTCAAGGAATCATAAAAGTTCAAGGAATCAGAAAGGTTCAATGCATCAGAAAGGTTCAAGGAATCAAAAAGCTAAAAGGAAGTGGTATGCTCCAAGCACTATAAATAGAGACACTGGCTTTGGTTTCAAAGCATCCTCAGAAGCACTTTAAACTTAGCGTACTGACTCTTTTGTATTCTCTTATGGAGAGTGGAGCAAATGGTGTGAGTAGTATAAGATTTGAAGATAGTGTTTACGTGAGTGGGGTCGGGAGAGAGAATTCTGTGTGATTGTAATATTTATCATATAGTGGAAGTTCTTTCTACCCGTGGTTTTTTTCTCCGATTTGGGAGTTTTTCACGTAAAATCTTGTGTTCTCTTTTATTGTTTTTTTCCTTTTAATTTCTCAATTATTTTCTGCTTATTCCTGCGGTAATTAGGGAAGGTTTTTCCCAACAAATGACATCAGAGTTTTAGGTTTGTAGGTTTTGAATTTTGGAGTATGCTCTGTTGTTGCAACTTTGTCTGAGCTTTCACATCAGAAAAGAATTCTTAAAACAAGTTAGAGCTAGGTGTTGTGAATAGTATTGCTCACTATTTGCTGATTTGCTAGGAGTGAAGCAGAGATGTCAAACTTTACAAGTGCGGTGAAGATTGATGTGGAGAAATTTAAAGAAAAGATGATCGTCGGCTTGTGGCAAGTACAAGTTCGAGATGTGTTAATACAATTTCGATTGCACAAGGATTTGAAGGGAAGACCAAGATGTGGTGCTTCTGAAATAAAAAAGATCAAGCGGTAATGATGATCCAATAAAGTTCGTCGATTGTTCCAGTAGAAGTTCTAAAAAGAAAAGTTGCTGGGATTGCGGACAGGCTGGTCACATGAAAGAAGGTTAACCTAACAGAGCAAGTTCGTCAAAGAGCTCGGGTTCGGTTGGTGACATGGTCTCTCTTGCTAGAGGAGATGTTGATTCTCTCTGAAGAAAGAAAGAAATCATCCTCATGGTATGTCCGCTTTACCATGGTAGAGGATGTGATGTCAACGGTTCCACAAGTTTGCACACGAGCATTGACTTGGCAGTTATGCAAGGTGTGTGGTGGAAGTTATGACGGTGGCTGAAGAACTTTCAGGTAAGCCAAGTAGGTGGAAGTTGCACCATAATTTTCAGCTGGGTGTATCGACATGCGACGAAGAAGAGAAATCTTGGAATGTGATATTTCAAGTGTTATACTTTTTATGGTGGAGTATGTTGTAATTCTCAGAGTTGAGAATTATGATTGTCAGAGAAGACAATGTTGTAGCAGAAGATGTGGATTCTTCAAATATCTTGCCAAGGTGGAATTTGTTAGGATTTTTGGCAAAATATTAAAAAGAAGATTTTCTACATTGGAAAGATTTAAGAAATTGGAAAGGTTCAAGGAATCGGAAAGTTAAAAGGAAGTTGTGTGCTCCAAGCACTATAAATAGAGCAACTGGCTTCAAAGCATCCCAGTCAGAAGCACTTTAAACTTAGTGTACTGACTCTAGTTAAATTCCTTTTGTATTCTTTTGTGGAGAGTGAGGCAAATGGTGTGAGTAGTATAAGCTTTGAAGACAATGTTTACGTGAGTGGGGTTGGGAGAGAGAATTCTATGTGATTATAATATTTATCATATAGTTGAAGTTCTTTCTGACCATGGTTTTTTTCTCCGATTTGGGAGTTTTTCCATGTAAAATCTTGTGTTCTCTTTTATTATTTTTTTCCTTTTCATTTCTCAATTATTTTCTGCTTATTCATGCGGTAATTAGGGAAGGTTTTTCCCAATAGTTTTATCATTATTCATTTCCTTTTCCTTGTATCAACGCAAAAAAGAACTTAATAAGCAACTATTTTTTCCAGCCGATGCAGAATCCCTGATGTTGTTCACAAACTTCAGTTTCCTAGGAACGGATTCAAAATCATTTCGATTGAAGTACCGTGAACATGACTTTTACACAAGTACATACTTAGAACTTGATTATTCTCAGGGACTGTCCTATAATATTTAGATGTTAACGAACAAAACTCATAAGAAATTAATTTCTAGGTAGGTGGCCACTATAGATCGAACTCATAATCTTTTAATTTCTTAAGACTCTCTCGTATCACTAGGTCCACCATGATAGTTTTACGCAAGTACATACTACTACATATTTAACCAACAAAGCCTTTTTTTTCCTTGTTCAATTAAGAAAACGTTACGAACGTACCTGATCACTCTCAGCCAATTTAGACCACTCTTTTCTTGAGATAAGCTCTCTAGTCTTCTCATAGGACAAGTTGATGCGGTAGTTTAAATCACCCAACCAGATTATCCGCCTGCAAATAAAAGTGAATGATTGGTTAGAGAGTTGGATACAATTTGTAGTTAATGGAAGTACTACTACAATGCTTTTGAGTTTTTTTTTTTTCTTAAATCCGTGAGTGTCGAGTCACTTTACTATATTTAATTGTCAAGGAAACTCGCATGAAATCAATTTTTAAGCAGGTGATCACTATGGATTATCAAGGGCAACAACGTATGTCATGGCACCAATAAACATACAAGGACTTATCAATAATCCCCAGATACATAAATTCTAGCCCCATTCTAAACTTCATTAAGGTTCCACCTGGAGGCTGGAGGTACCTCCCTTTCACTCTTGGCAGTAACACTCTTACTGATTACTCACAAGTTACCTTCACTAAAATAAATCTCCTAAAGAGGAAATGAGGAATATAGAAAAGGGAAGGAACATCTTTCCTATCTGATCTCGAGGAAGAATAAAATCCATATGCATTTGTTTGCATAAATGGCCTAAGATAAGATCCAAGGGCAGAAAATACAAAGTATGACATAAATAAATAGGCTGGGACTATATGAGAGCAAGAAAATGACATAAATATCAATTGAAGACCCCAAACTCCTTCCCCGGGTAAGCCTTAAAATGGACTTAAGACCTTAAGAGTATGAGCCAGAGAGTTAGGAACATGTACCTGATAGGGTTGGGTCTTAGTAGAAATAGGAATAATATAAGGGTGTGTTAGCAATTACTTGGGGAGTAAGTTCGGATATTTTATTATAAATAGAGAGGGTTAGGGTAGGGTTTAGACATCCAATTATTGAGTGATTATTGAATGATTATCTTGTAGGACTCATTGATAACTTGAGAGGGGAGGTTCAAAGACCTATCAAATCTTGGTTTATCTTGTATACTTTTACCTTTTTATCTAGATCCTGGATCATATCAGTACCCCATACAATCCCTTAGAACATGTACCTCATACAATCCCTTCTCTAAAAAATTGTCAAAACTTAAAGCTGGAAATAATACATCAATGGCCATGTCATGCTTACAGGTAATAGAAGATGAAGCCAAAAAAAATCCAATTAGATATGAAGAAATTGAAAGACATCTTGTGTATACTTACTCATGGTCATGGATATTGATAGGAAACCCAATGCCATTAAGTGGATGGAAATGAGTTCTTCTATGTATTTCGCTTATGTCAGCATTTCTTTTATGTTCATCTCCATCCTTTTCACCTGAAGTCAGGTGAGTGCATATAAAGCAAAATAGGGTCTGATATATGGACATGCTGACAGATATGGATCCCTGAAGAAGTAGATGCTTTGATAAATTATAAAGAGACAAATAGAACTATGATTTAATGACGTATTATGAGGAGCAAATATGGCCAGACCAGAAAAATTTTAGCTTAATGTCAAAAGAAACAAGCCATGACAACCATAAGAAAATTCAAAATATTTAACCATTTAAATTTAAAATATATTTTTCATTGAAACAAATACTAGTCACTTCCACTATGATTTTTCATCTATAATCTGTTCTTAAATACCGGGACAATTCAAGGTACCAACAAGTTACAACGATAACATTGGAGTTCCAAAAACCATAGATAGTGTTGAGGTTCATATAAACTAAAAACTCCGAACAGAAAATAGAAGGCTGTTCATTCAGTGATTTACATGGATGTCCAGTATTCATCATTTGAGGCTCCAGTATGAACATGAACATACAAATAAATCAATAAATTATTAGGAAAACAATTTTTTATATCTTAGCATTCAAATGTGAACGTGCATACATGTGCAGGCATCAAAACCGTAACTAAAAACAGAATTTTCGAGTAGGTTTGGGCTTTTTTGTCAGGATGATTTTGGTCATGAAAGATGAACCCGAGGATCTAGTATTGTACCTATAAGCTAAAGGTAGTATTGACCAATGGAAGGAAGCACCAATTTCCTTTCAACCATGCTATATAATATTGCATTGCAAAAACAACATGAAGTTATGTATAGAGAAAAGTCACAAGATTGCATAACAAACTAACTACAATAGGATCCATAGATTAACAAAAATTGAAAAACAATAAAAAAAGGTAACGAACCTTGTTGCCGATGTAACCCATTACACCAACACCGACACTTGATACGTTTACATTCTGAATGTGCCTTCGCAATCTCCTACGAACCCATATTGTGAGAAAAATACCAACCATTTGTTTGCTTACAATTCTAACATATGACGATCTTCTCTTTCGTCTTAAAAGAGACTCGAGATCAATTTCTCCAAGCAAAGTAACCCCTGATGGCATTTCATTCATGGTTGACTTGAATGAATTATATGTCCCAAAGGACTTGGTTGTTTTAAATGATTTCATTGATTTTAATGAGTTGGGTCTCCCTAAAACTTGATGTGGTAGCAAATGTAGTGGAACCTCAGGCCAACATAAACCAATCCTTTCTGACCCACTAAGAAGTTTAGTTAATCTTCTGTTTTGTTGCAAGACAGCCTCCTCATTCTCTGTGCTGTCTTCATTCCGTAAGCAATTTAACCGATCGAACTTCTTTGGACAAGAATACTGCCTCGCTAAATCCTGTTCTGCAGGTATCTCTGATTTGGTATTCGCAGAAAGATCTGAAAATGAGTACCTCAAGCTTAGATTTGTATCAGGTACTAGCCCATCACCATTTTCCTTGCCATAGAATTCTTCATCACATGGATGCACCTCCTCGCCCACGTCACTATCACTTTCCTGGAGAACCTCCTCCTCCAAATCTGTGATGTCGTCGAATGCCTTAAACTTTGATGGGGACGGTGGATCACTAAAGCATTTAATCTTGGTTGTAGCAGGTCTAACTCTGTTCAATGTTTCACGGATAACATCTTCCCACCTTGCGACTGGACGACTATCTTCAGCACCAAATATATTTCCAGCATTCAATGGTACAATCTCTTGGAGACTGCAGCGACAAAGCAAAAACTAACTATCAATAACAAAAGATAAGAAATCGTTAAAAATAAATTAATGAACCAAATGTACCATAACTAATTAAATCAATTTCAATTTATTTATTTTTTTCGTTGCTCAAATTGGTGCAACATGTAAGACAATATTGAGACTGAATAGTTGTTCCACCTATTATTCATGGAGGCAATGCCTTTATATAGAATATACA
>JBBMKA010000026.1:13927967-13945559 GCA_037833695.1 Sechiopsis laciniata | reverse complement strand
ATATTTGTTAATGAAATTATCTATTCATATGAATATTTTTCTTCAATAATTAACATTATAGTTGAAATTTATAGATACTTTCTAAGAAATCTAATTATTTAAAATTATTTTCCAAAAAATATTTAAAAAATGTAAAAAAAAAAAAAAAAAAATCTCCGCGGGGAATCCCCGCCTCGATCCCCGAGAAAAAAAACGGGGATTTTTCCGGGAACGAGGATTAAATTAGGGGGCGGGGAAGCCATTCCCCGGCCCCGCCCCGTGGACATCTCTATGAAGGAAAAACCTTATTTATATAGAGAAAGATCTTAAGTAGAAAAAGTTAGAGGGGTAGCAGATAAAACAGAAATAAATGATTTAAAAGAAGTAACTACCAACTTAAGTTATACATAATACCCTCCCTCAACGAAACCCATGTATTCATGTGGGCATGAGTTTGCTTTTCATGAGAAGATGTTTGTGACAAGGCAAGGACTTAGTGAATAAATCTACTAGTTGCTCATTTGTTGAAATTGATTGAAGAAGAATGTCCATGAGTGCTACCTTTTCTCGGATAAAATGAAAGTTGATATCAACGTGTTTGGTGCGCCCATGGAATACCGGATTTGTTGCAAGTTCAAGGGCTGATTGGTTGTCACAATGTAGAATAGGTGGACGACGAAGACGAATTCTTAGTTCTCGAAGAAGTTGACGTACCTAGTATAGTTCTGCTACTGTAGAGGCCATAGCTCGGTATTAAGCTTCAGTGGAGCTTCTTGATACGGTTGATTGTTTCTTCGAGCTCCAAGATATAGGATTATTACCGAGATAGAGGACAAACCCAGTAGTTAGAGATGTCCATTTTTCCCGCTGGGCCGGGGACGGGGGAGAAAAAATCCCCATTGGCTAAACAGGGCTGGGGACGGGGATTGTATTCCCCGTCCCCGATTCCTCGATCCCCACCTCGTTTATCTTTTTTTTTTTTTTTAATATTTTTTTCTTAATTCTACCCCTTTAATTTTCAAATAAATGTATATTTTTGTGATATTATCTATGCATATGAATAATTTATTTGATGATTAACATTATACTTGAAATTTATAGATATTTTCTAAAAAAATCTAATTTTTTGAATTTTTTGTTCAAAAAATATATAAAAATGAAAAAGGAAAAAAAAAAAAAAAAAAAAATCCCTGCCGCTGCCCTGCGGGGAATCCCTGAGGAAAAAAATGGGAATTTTTCTGGGGACGGGGAAGCCATTCCCCGGCCCCTCCCCGCCCCGTGGACATCTCTACCAGTAGTTGACCAACGAGTGGAAGAGTCCCTAGCCCAATCTGAATCTGAAAAAGCATTGAGAGTAAGAGGACCTTGCTTATAATGAAAACCTTCAGCCAGCGACCCATTTATGTAACGGAAAATTCTTTTAACAGCCTTAAGTTGAAGCTGAGTCGGAGCATTCATGTATTGAGAAACACGATTGACAACATAAGAGTTGTTTGGTCTTGTGAAGGTAAGGTAGTAAAGCGACCATGCGTCGAAAGGCTGTTGAGTCATCCATAATTACTAGTTGAAGAGGGGGTATTGCCAGGTTTGATGTTGTCAAGACCAAAACGATGTAGAAGATCTCTAGCATATTTCTGTTGAGTGATGAACAACCCAGAATGTTTGTTTTGAACTTTAAGCCCAGGGAAATAAGTGAGAGATCCAATGTCATTCATCTCAAAAGTGTCATGTAGCTTACTAACAAGAGCATTAATAAAAGAGACATCATTCCCGGTAAGGATAGATGTCGTCCATGTAAAGAAGAAAATACGTAATTGAACCATTTATATTTCTAATAAACAAGGAAGGGTCACATTTAGATGCAACAAAAGAATAAGGACATAAGTGAGTAGTAAAGCAATCAAACCAAGCTCGTAGAGCTTGTTTTAGTCCATACAAAGCTTTTCAAAGTTTGCAAACATAAGAAGGATTGAATTTATCAATGAAACCTTGAGGTTGTTGCATATATACTACTGCACTCAACTCACCATGGAGAAATGCATTTTTAACATCTAATTGCCTTAAGGGCCAATTAAAATTAGTAGCAAGAGAGAGTATTAATCTTATGGTTGGGTTTTTATTTATTTATTTTTATTATTATTATTATTTTTTTATAAATGGACTAAAAGTTTCAAAAAGTCAATACCTTCTTCTTGATGAAATTCCTTAGCGACAAGACGTGCCTTATGCCGAGCAATACTACCATTAGGATGATGTTTAAGCTTGTAGACCCAACAACATCCTATGACATTAGTATTTATTGGTGGAGGAACTAAGTCTCATGTATGCATTCTAACAAAAGCATTATGTTCATCAACCATGGCATTCTGCCATTGAATGATTTTGCTAGCTTTAGAAAATGAGGAAGGTTCGTCTGTGGTATATTCTACATTTGTTAAGAAGACTTTCTTCTTTGAAATTTCGGATTTGGCTTAGGACCTCATTGGATGAGTATTAACCAGAATTGCAGTAGAGATAATGTCATGAGGATTTATTTGAGGATGTTCTAACAAAGTATCCATATGTGTATTATTTGGTTGAGCAGACGAAGATTCCAAGATAGCATGATGATGAGGAGGATATTGAGTAGACGAAGGTAGTAAAGAAGAAGAAGAAGGTTCAACTGACGAAGTTGATTAAGGTTCAACATTAGGAGAATCTTGAGATAGTATATTATCAGTGCTTGAAATTTGAAAAACATGAAGTAAAGGAGAAGAAAATGAATCATGTATATTAGAATAATTAGGAGTAGATGGAAGCATATCAGTTTGAAAAGGATTAAATTAAAATGGAGATAAAATTGTTAGAGGAGTAACCAATTCTGACGGTTGAACATTTGTAGAATTAATAAGTTCAAAGTGAACAATATTTTCATCAAAGACCACATTACGGGATATGTAGAATTTTTCATCATTGGGTTCAAAACATAAGAATCCTTTGTATCCTAAGGGATAACCCAGAAATATGCATTGCTTAGTTCTTGGTTCAAGTTTGTGTTTATTGTAATGTCTTAGAAAGGGGTAACAAGCAGAGTCAAAATTCTTAAGGTTTGTATAGTCAGGGATTTATTTGAATAAAAGTTCATAAGGGCTCATATTTCCAAGATTTGGAGAAGGTAAACAGTTTATAGTAAAGGAAGTAACAGAAAGAGCGAAGTACCAAAATTAATATGGAGTATGAGATCTAGAAAGTAAAGATACGACAATATTAACTAAATGTTTGTGTTTCCATTCAGCGGTTTCGTTTTGTTCAAGTGTATAGGGACATGATTTTTGATGTTGTATGCCTTTATTTTCAAAGAAAGTTTTGAGTTTGTTATTAACAAACTCTTCACCACCATCACTACGAAAGATTTTTACTTTTAATGATAATTGATTCTCAATTAAGGTAATGAACTTAATAAGAACAGAAGGAATATCAGACTTGTGACAAACAGGAAATAACCATGTATATTTTGAAAAATCATCTATTATAGAGACATAGAATTTGTGACCATTTATAGAATCCTCAGGGGCAGACCCCAAATGTCATTATGAATCAAAGCTAGAGGTACAATAGTTGAAGAACTAGAATTAGAAAAGGTAAGTCGAGATATATTTTCTTCTAAAGAGTATTTATATTTGTGATCAAAATCAGAAAAAGGTACAGACAATGTCTTAATAACATTCTTGAAAACAGACAAACATGGATGACCGAGACGATCGTGCCAAGTAAGAGAAGAAACATTAGCTCCAAACTGAGCTTTTAGGCCTAAAACAGACGATTGAGTAGGAACGATTGGATGTAAGCCATTCTTACTCTTCCCTTGATACAACACTTTATTTGTTAACTTGTCTTATATTTGAAATGAATTTGCATCAAAGAAAAACATACAATTATTTTCACGGCAAAGTTGATTAACAGATAAGAGATTAGTAGAAATAGAGGAACACATAAGATATTTTTAAGAGAAAAACAATGCGAATTAGAAGAAAGAGAACCAACACCTTTGTGAGATATAGAAATACCTTGGCCGTTACCAATTGTGACATTTTCATCACCAGTATATGATGAAGCAATAGTCAGATTGTCGAAGTCGTTGGTAAGATGGGCATTACACCCACTATCAGATAGCCATACATTGGATTCATAAGGATTACCTTGATTCGAAGTCCTGGAAGATGAGTTAACAACTATTGCTGCCAATTTGGCACGTGGATGACGCCCTTGATAAGAGTAATTCATACGATGGTAGCAATCCAACGCATTATGCCCAGAGCGATGACAAATCTGGCAATTAACTTTGTGAGGAGATTGTGAAAAATCTTGAATTTGATTGATTGACTGAGAACTAGAACCAGAAGAAATTTGTGGAGAAAGATTGACTCCTCGACCACGCCCTCTAGAGAATCGACTGCGTCCTCGAGAACTACCTCTCCAAGAACCATGATTTTGATATTGAACATTGCCGAGCATAGCCATGGAGGAAAGATTCAAAGTCTCTTCTTACTTAGCTTGTCTCTTAATCGCTAACTCCTCTATTTTAAGTAAATTATGCAGTTCATCGAAACTTAGGGTTTGAGATCGCATTCGAATAGATGTCTTTAGAACATTAGCGATGAGGGTAATCCGTTAATGGTGTATATAGTGAGATCTTCAGGATCAACCAGAACATCAACAATATCCAGACGATGAACAATACCTTTAATCCTCTGAATATATCCATCAATTGTCTCAGAGGTTTTCTTGATAACAGATTGTAACTTGGACTTTAGATTCATGATATTAGATCCTGAAGAAGAAGAAGAAAAGAACTTCTCCAAAGTTTCCCATACATCTTTGGAAGTAGAACATCCTACAACATTTGACAGGGGATTTTGTGACAGAGTTACGTTCAAGAGCCTAACTAGGCATGATCCTTTTCGTACTAGATAACATATGCAGGATCTAAAAGATCGAACTTGGCAGATTCACCATCTTCTTTCTTTGAAGACTCAGGAGGAGCAATTGATCCATCAATATACCCAAAAAGCTTATGGGATTTGAGAAACATGCTTATTTGATATTGCCACAAGACGTAGTTAAAAGAATCTAACCTCACCGAGAAGAGGTTGCATATGTTGCAAGAAGATAGATCGAAGAACTTGGTAGTGTTTCCGTCGGATTCGCCATTGATTTCCAGAGAAAAGTCTTTAAAGTTCGAAGCTTGGACGGAGAAAACAAGAATTGGAAAATTTCTCAAGAAAGAGACGAAATGGGATTTGAGATCTTTAGGTAGAGAAAATTGATGTAGCTAAAGGAGACGTGTAAGATGAATCATAAGCCACGTACACAACTTTGATTCCATTCTTTTGTTCAGAATTACCCCAATAAAACTCATACTTTATCAATGAAGGAAAGACCTTATTTATACAAAGAAAGATCTTAAGCAGAAGAGGTTAGAAGGCTAACAAATAATACAGAAATAAATGATTTAACTAAAGAACTAACTAACAATTTAAGTTATACATAATAGGAATAACAAAAAATATATATAATTTATCATCCCAACTGAGGACCCCGAACCAGAGCTTGGAGTGTCACCAATCAATAAGAAACCGTGTTAAAACAATCTTTAGACAACCAATAGCTAGAATGAAACATAGCCAATCCTAAAAAGGAATTTAAAAGTCTAAGGACGACCTAATTAACTTCGTCAAAATCGTATTGGAGTAACTCATGGAACATAAGGTCTATTGAACACCAAAGTTCAAAAGGGAAAAGTTTGTCCAATAAAAGACATACACTATCCCATAACGAATAAATTAAATATGCCTAAATAAACTTTTATCTACCAGTTCTGTTTTGGAACGAGCCAACAAAACACGACTGTTTAGAGTATAGTAGAAAAAACTAGGAAAAATAAAAGGAAATGAATCTGTTTTAGGGATTGACCGCAACAAAAGACCCCAAATTTAAAAAAATCGGTTCAAGCGAATCGTTTGGCTCAACCGCTGCCCAAACCGGCTCAAAATAATAAAGTTTGTAGTTGAACCGATCCAAATAAATGCCTCTAAACAACCTGGCAAATCGAGAAATTTTCCCACACGGTTTTGTCTCGAGCCAAGTGATTGCCATATGCCTTCCATCTTCCTCAAACGGAAGAACCATCACCCTGACCCCATCAACTCTGACCGTCCTTGCCTTCTCCACCGACAACGACAAAGGAAAAGCCTTCATTCTCTGGCACATATTCTTTACTAGGTATTGTGTTTAGTGAGCCACCACTTCGAGTCGGAGATGTTTTAGCCCATTTCTCAGTCTTCGGGTCCTCATACATCAAATCATAACCACCGAAAAGCTGTATTTCTACTTCATCCTCATAACCCTATGCTTTTTCACCATAGTCTTCCTAAGGTTATGTTTTCCGTGATCGAATGGCATCCTCTCGTCTCCTATCCCCTTCTTGCTTATTCGTTTTAAGCCTTTGAACTCACTATTCCCAACTTTTATGGATCCGACTCCTTGCTTCATCACCGACTTCTTCTTTGATCATTTACTCGAATATCCTTGACGAGTTCCCTGTCAAACCCCCAATAGCTCCAGTAGAGCTCCAAAATTGCCTCTTCCCGACTCCTAACAGAGCGCATGAAGAGGTCTAAGAATGCACACTAATGTGCCCACCTTCGCTTGCTGGCCAATCTCTAGAGAAATCATTCGTAAGCCCACTAAAAAAACATCTCTTTAAGGGTTAAAAAGAGGGCGAGTTTCATCTCGTTTAGGTTTAACATCGGATAAAAAATAACACCGTATATACTATAAATTATTTGTCAAAAGGACTAAACACAGTTCTAGCGACATCTTATTTAACCTAGTAATAATCTCCCTTCACTAATATTGTTGAATTAATTTTTAGTCAAAATTCAATAAAATTGAAATTGGTCTCTATAATACATTTGTAGTAACTTTTCTTCTAATAATTTGATCGCTATTAACTTTCTTCTAATACAATTACTTGTATTTTTTTTAAACAGAGATTTGAGTAGGAGACCAACAAATCTTATATAAATAATATTACTACCGTCATAAATATCGATTTTCAAGGTCGAATTGATGAATGTAGTGTTGAATTATATTACCACCAAATAAGAAAATTATTAGACCACTAATCAATTTGGTCGGTTACCTTGTATTTTTAGCTGAAATGTTCCTTTATTGGCATAATTTAACTTCCTCTTAGTCATTCATGGTTTTTTTCCCGACTCAATGGTACCCTTTTCATACTTTGTTTTCTTTTCCTGAAAACTTTTCATACCAACTTTAATTAAATTGAAATGAAAGGAATCTGGTGTATTTTACATTGAGTGGATTGAAATATGCGTCATATAGATAGAATAATTGATGATTGACACGTGTAACATTAGAGGATAATCATAGTCTACGGTACCGTGTGATCAAAGTCAAACGGTTTTTATTATAATATCATAAATTTTGG
The DNA here is from genome assembly GCA_037833695.1 of Sechiopsis laciniata. NCBI lineage: Eukaryota > Viridiplantae > Streptophyta > Magnoliopsida > Cucurbitales > Cucurbitaceae > Sechiopsis > Sechiopsis laciniata. Next base: position 13,938,088 of record JBBMKA010000026.1, on the reverse strand, counting down.
TTTCGGTGAAGTCATTGAGCTCCACATGCCACAGCCCTTGATTTTGTTTATTTAGTTTTTAATCTTGTTTTGTCTGACTTGAGATAAGAACATTACTAATTTCATTGAATTCAAAATAATAATAATAATAATAATAATAACAAAAACAAAAAACATTACCAATTTTATTTTATTTATTTATACAAATATATTACTGCAATAAAAAAAATACAAATGAGAGGTGAACTTTGAATTTACATAAGAATGTATATGTTTCGGTTGGATTGGGTACACACGCACGCACATCGCATAACACACGCACATGCACACAATTGTCCAATCGAGAACCGACATAATTCAAATAAAATTATCAAATTGAAGCTCACTCAAAAAAGTTAATCTTACCCCATATATATAGGAAATTTTTCATGTATAATAAAAAAGATAAAGTATTTCTATCTATAGCACAAAATCAAAACTAATTTATATGTAGCAGAAAATTCAAATTGAGTTCTATCACTAATAGAATTCAATCAGTGATAGAGTTATATCAGTGATTGAATAAAGTTATATCACTGATTGAATTCTATTAATGATAGAAAATCATGTGCTATAGATGAAGTATTTTAGAAATTGTGCTCCAAATATAATAATACAAGAGGTAGAATATGTTGCTAAGGGTAAATTTCTTATATATAATATTATAAAATTATAATCCAATCCAAAGATATTATAAACGAACCTAACCCTTATGGTTTGGATTAGATATTTTGAGTTGCTTGAGTTGTCGGTTGTTTTGTATACTCCTAATTTTCTCATCTTAAAATTAAAAAAAATCAAAACAAGCCCAATTTGAGGCCCACATTCGGACCCGAGCCCACGGGCCGACTCACCCACCACACATTCTCAGGCCCAGAAATCTCAGCGCCGAAGAATCCGAACAGAACGGATAATGCAACTGCAAATCCAAACTCATCCAAAGCCAAACGCCTTTTTTCTTCGGTTCTTCCAATTCAATTTCATTGCCCTGCGACGCTCATGAGGCGGGCAGCAAATCAAAGATGCTAATCCTTGCGGGACTCCAACCCTGTAAGTATCTTTCCCTTTCCAATTCGTTCTTTAAATCTCAAGATTTTGTAGTTTCATCAAATCCCGTCAGGGCATGTCGAATCTCAAATTCCAAGTTCTGTTCCACTTCTACTTTGTTCAATGACCGTGTTAAATCTAAGAAGTTTCCAATTCGAGAAAGAAATAGCGTAGTTTTTTGCTCTAGGAATGATGTTTTTGATAATTTCTCGAGCACCCAGTTGCCGGATAAGCCTCGAGAGGATGGGATTCAAGAGATTGATGAACTTGGTTTGTTGAATAAGCCTTCCCCTGTTCCTATTAGCAATGAAGTTTTATTAGAAATTGATGTAGAGGTTGAAACTCTTGATGAGAATGAGGCCTTGGCACCATTTATGAAGTTCTTTAAGAGTAAAGATTCTGTAGAAGAAGAGGAAGAAGAGGAAAAGGTATTACAAGCGTTTGAAGAAAAAATTGATGGGGTTGATGAGACTGAGATACCCAATAAGTTAAATGTTGAGTACTATGAGCCCAAACCTGGAGATGTTGTGGTTGGCGTGGTCGTTTCGGGTAACGAAAACAAGCTCGATATCAACTTGGGGGCGGATTTGTTAGGAACAATGTTGACAAAAGAAGCACTTCCCTTGTATGACAAAGAGATGGAGTTTTTGATGTGTGATCTTGACAAGGATGCTGAGTCTTTTTTGGTGAATGGGAAGATGGGGTTGGTGAAATACGAGGATGCTGTTAGTCGTGGACCGGGGCCAGGGCATCCCGTTGTAGAGACTGGCACGGTTTTGTTTGCTGAGGTTTTGGGAAGGACACTTAGTGGTCGGCCGTTGCTCTCGACTAGAAGGTTGTTTCGGCGTTTAGCTTGGCATCGAGTGAGGCAGGTTTTTTTCTTGATTAGCTTCTCTGTTAATTTAAGTTTTCGTCTTAGGGGCCTCAAAGAAGAAATGTATATATTTGTTATGGTTTCCTTGTTCGACAGATAAAACGACTCGATGAGCCTATTCAAGTTAAAATATCAGAATGGAATACTGGAGGCCTTCTTACAAGAATTGAGGTTGCCTATGTGATAGTAATTCATTTGATTTTTAGTTTGCACATTTGTTTGGATGGCTTATGTTCATTTTGACTTTGAACTTTTGTTATGCAGGGTTTGCGAGCATTTCTTCCAAAGGCTGAGTTATTGAACAGAGTAAATAACTTCACAGAGTTGAAAGAAAATGTGAGTAGGTTTCAGTTTCTTCTATTCTTGAGCTGCCATATGCAACGTTACATTACCAAAGCCTTTATGGTTCACCCGTCGTTTAAATGGCATCTCCATGTTCGTTGAAAATGGCTCTTGAAACTTATGATTTCGTAATATGCATGCGGAACAAAGAATTGGCCTCAACTTTTACAATAACTTCGACATTGTAGCATGAATCTTGTCTAGCTCAGATATGCATCTTGTTATGAAAAATAGAATCTCAATCAACAATTAAGAAAATGCGAGACATAACAAAATGATTTACGTAGTTCACTAACAGTGTTTTAGCTAAGTCCACGGGTAGAGGAGAGAACTATTTTATTAAGGAGATAAGAATCTAAATGCTTAGTCGAACGAAGCTAGGGTCTTAAGAGAGTTTATATAGTTAACTGACATAAAACCCTAATACAACATGTGATCAACTACATAAGAGTCAAATACGAGAACACCAACCCAATTACAAACCCCTGACTAAGTAATCGTGGGGCAACATAGTTCATAGGCATCTCAACACTGTTCTTATTCATGATTACTGAATCCCTTCAAATTGGTGCCTCCTGCATCTGAGACCTCAGTGTCTTGAATTGTTCGCTTTGCAACGTCGATCTTACCGAACACTCTTTGTTTCCTGCAACCTTTACTTGACATAATTGGATCATCTTAGCTCACTGTATTGGTCTCCTATCGTGCAGGTGGGACGCCAGATCTTTGTGCAAATCACGCGAATAGATGAAGGGAAGAATGATTTGATACTAAGTGAGAGACAAGCTTGGGTCAGTTTTTAGTAGTTTTTTATTCGATGTTTTTCTCCTCAAGGCATTGTATGAGTACACCAATAAATAGTAGATTTTGTGTATTTAACTCAGGAAACATTATATCTACGAGAGGGAACCCTTCTAGAAGGGACCGTGAAGAAAATATTTCCTTATGGAGCTCAAATAAGAATTTGCGATACTAACAGAAGGTGAGTTCCAATTTAGATTGCCTGCAAATTTCTCCTGTGTTACACTATCTTATTAGAGTTTGAAATACTTCTTTTTTCAAAAAAAAAAAAAAATCATGATTGTACTTTTCTTTTTTGTTACAAACACGGTCAGACTCAACTAAGATTAACTACAAGAAGTGTCTAAACTCACCAATAAAATATTTATCTTTAGCAATATGACCAGAAGAAACAATACCTACCAAAAAACAAATAATAGTATTGTCAATTCACAACAATGCTCAAAACTAAAATAATATGAAGTGTTTTTTTGTCTTGATGTTAACGAACTTTTTTTTTAATCCGTGAGTATTCAGGCCAACTTATGCGCACCAAGAATAACGTACATAACCCTACAACATTTAGATGCCAATGAAACTCATAGGAATTTATTTCTTAAGTAGGTAGTCACCATATATTGAATCCATAATTTTTTCGTTTTTTAAGACTCTCTTGACCACTAGGCTACTGTATGATTGTTGATGAAAACAAAATAATATAAAAGATGATATGAAATTAAGTGTAAATACGTTCAAAGAACACTAACTAGCTATTTCCAACATGACTTAACGGTTAAGACATCTATCCATTCTTTTGAGTTGGGAGGTTTAAATTCCTACCCACGAAAACAAAGCCATACCATCAACTAAATTCTTTCTGCTTTGACTGGGCACTGAGCATATCATATTTCTTTTTTATATATTAATCTTTAGTTTCCGAAATCATTGATGTATTCACTTGAATGTTTCTCAGCGGCTTGCTCCATGTTTCGAACATCACTCGTGCCCGAGTTACCTCGGTGAGTGACTTACTTGCGGTGGGTGAAAAGGTCAAAGTTCTTGTTGTGAAGTCAATGTTTCCTGACAAGATATCTTTAAGGTAGTTCAAGAACATATGATTCAATTTAACAGTCATGGTTGGTGCAACTTATAACTGATAGTTTTGTTTTTGTGGTTTGTAGTATTGCAGACCTCGAAAGCGAGCCCGGCCTCTTTATATCAAACAAAGAGGTGTTACTCTTGTCAAATTTTTTCACCAGTAAACTCCATTTTCTTTGAAATTTGATGAGAGTTGTTTTTGCTTTTCCTTTTATCAGAAAGTATTTTCAGAGGCCATGATCATGGCAAAGAAGTACAAGCAAAAGCTAACGGTGATTGAAGGCATTCCCAAGCCCGAACTGGCTTCAACCACAGATCTTCCATTTGAAAACGAATCGAGCATGTATGCAAATTGGAAGTGGTTCAAATTCGAAAGGTAGTTGTCAAGTTAAATGATCATAATCATTAATGAAATTGTTTCTTATCCAAAAAAGTTAAATGATGACTGTTTTATGCTTCACAACCACACCTTACTTCATAGGAATGAACTGGTAATATATTTAAAACTGGACGAGAGCTCCCTTAAATTAACAAAGGGTTTTCGTCCTCATTTATCATTAAACGGTCGGTCCTGTTTGATTACGAGGAATTATAAAATCCAGGAAATGGGAAGTGTCAAAGGATCAAATTTTGATCCTTCTGTCTTGTTCAGCTGTTCTTTATTCAAGTTTGTTGTTGTTGCTGCCTCACTTTTCATACGGCTAGCTTTTTCTAAATTTTTTAGTGTAAAAGAGAAATGACGAACTAAATTTTTCTGTATCATATAAATTTCCGTATACTTTAACATTTTGTTTAATGTTTACAAGATGGAATGGCTTGGAATAAAATTAGGAATTCTTAAAAACTTACCCTCTAAAGCTTGGAGTGCATTTTGTTTAATGTTTACATGATTCATTTAGAGTTATGTATTTTGTAACACATTTAGAAACTAGATCTCAATTCTTTCAAAAATTATAAAATTATAATTCAATCCAATCGAAATAAAATTATAACCCAACTCGACCTTTATGATTTGTGTTGGATAATCTTAGATTGCTTGAGTTGTCAGTTCTTTTGTTCTCTTAATGCACGCTACACTCATGTTGGTTCAACTATATTTTTCTGTTTGCATGTTGATATTTGTTGAAATATATGTGTGACGTAAACGAAGTTGAAAGAAAAAAGATCAAAATATTTATCTCAATTTATGATTGGAATGAATGAAAACAAATTCTCTCTTAAAAAAGTATGTTATATTTTAAAATTTACGACAGCAAATTACAAGGTAAAGATTGCCGCACCTAAACATGGTTAGTGTTTAAAAAAAAAAAAACAATAATCCGAGCAATCTAGACTACCCAATCCTTTCGTAAAAGTTGGATAATAATTTTTTTGAGTTGAATTGAATTATGATTTCTAATTTGTTGAATTTAATTAGTTTTTGAGTTGACCAAAAATTGACTCATTCAACCCAACCATGATTAAGAATATCATTACATATATGTGTCTAAGATTAGATAATAAGATGTTTTTTTTAGCATATTAATATAGAATATACACTAATAAGATTATAACTTAAGTTTAAATATAGCATTATGTATTTTGTAACTATTTATATATAATCATTTATGAGTTGACTTTTAAAGAGCAAAGTGAGATTAAACTTAATTTGAGACCGAACCCAACTTGAAATATATAAGTTGGATTGAGTTGCTCTTATATATAATTGGATAATTTGGCAGGATGATCAATTCCAAATTTTAAATTAATCCAAAAAATTTTCTAACCCAATCCATTTTGAATGATGTTAAGCCCTAGTTCAATTAAGCATAAAATGTGAATTACATCAATAAGACAAAAATCGGGTATTGTATCCTTCGATTGGGTTTTCAAATATTTATCGGGAAAAAAGCAAATTATTAACTTTCTCAAAAAGAAAAAAACACAAATTATTAACTGTTTTGAACTTGGGAAACGCCACTTAAATCAAGTACAATTAAATTAGTAATTATTTTATTTATTTATTTGTTTTTTTAGAAAAAGTTTTAATCTCTTTTTCACCCACTTGCATGGAGTGCAGCACCCAATTAATCACCGCCGCACACAACTAAACCCCCGAATTACCCCTCAAAATCAATTCTGATAGGGGTAAAATCGTCTTTCTAACTATTTATTCAAATTTTCGCTCCAAAACTGAGTTGCGTTTGCGGCTAAAAGTTAAACGTAACAAACAATAAAAGCAAAATACCCAACAAAAAACAAATATATCCATGAAAAGAAAGTTAAAAAAAAAAAAAAAACAAATATAACTACATATATATATTTTTGTATTTATAAATATTTGTTATCATTATACTACAATAAATTTAAATTAATCCATATTAAACTTCTTGTTAGCTATTATTATATAAAAAAAATTACCATTTTATTAATTTTTTCTATTTTATAAAAAACAATTGTTTCTATTAATTATAAATAATATATTCAACATTATTATTTCTTGTATTAAAATTATTATTATTGAATTTAATTTAATATAAAATAACTTAAATTAATTGTAGACTATAATTTAAAGCTTTATCTAAAGTACCACCATTAAAATAAGTATTTAGATAATGAAAATAAAATAGTAAAAAATACACTGGTATATGATATCAAAGAAAGAAATCCTTTTTTCTTTTTCTTTTCTTCTTTTTTACTCCGTTCCCAAAACAAACCCACTAAATTTACCTCGGTAAGCAAACAAACCTGCACCTCATCTTCATATTTTCACCGACCAAGGTAATTAATGACGCAGTAAAAAAATGGAAAAATTATAATTCACTTGTCAGTGAAATGTCTATTATACCCTCAGAGTTGGCGCTGGAACTGAGCTGCTCTCCTTTTGATGCTACCCTCCAATATAATATAGTCCTCAGGCCGCGTTTCGGGGATTTGTTATTTAATTTTCTTTTTTATTAAAATATAATTTTGTAAGATTAAAAGTATCATTTTTAAAAACTAATTAAAATAATTTTTTTTAATTGACTGTTTGAGAACTCGAACAAGGTTTTTTTTTTTTTTTTTTTTGAAATCAGAACTCGAACAAGGTTAAGACTATGCCCGCTGGGCATCATTTTATACTTTAGTCAAATACTTTCCTATCAATTTTTAGTTCAAATATTTTTAACAAAGCATAAAATTCTTATAAAAAATAAAAAAAAATAATTTATATAATAAAATTAAAACTAATTTTAATAATATTTTATAAAATTAGTAGGATGATAGTAATATTTTCTATTTAAAAAATAACATCAACTAATTATATTTCTAAAATTTATAGAATGAGAACTATTATAAATATTTGTTTTAAAAATTTAATAATAAATTTATCATATGGATCAATTTTACCTTTAATGAAAAATACAAATTTTGACCTTCTTTTTTAGTATAATGGAGGTCGAAGCACTTTTTTTTATAAAAAACAATCGAAATATTAAATCATGATTATTAACATATACTACAATTAAGCTATCTCATTTTGCCATCAAAATTTAACATTTAAGAAGACATGAACAAAAATAGAATAATCTTCAATTGTTCAAAGGAAGGAAAAAAAAATATATATATTTATCAAAAAAAAGGTTTGATATATGTAAAAGAAAAAAACTTCAATATATATTCCAATTTGATAAAAGAAAAGTAGTCAAATTACATAAATGCCACTGCACTAAAAGTTTTCACAATATACGAAGTGGCTTCACAGGCATAGTGGTATTTTATTTGTCTTTCCAATGCATATAGGCTGAGGCCTCACTCTTGGACATGGCCCTGAAATCTTTGATTCTCTTTTGTCTGCCCTAGGTCTGAAATTCCCATTTTGCCCCCATGCCTTGTGTGATCAAATTAGGTCAAGTTTGTTCCATAGACATATCTAATTAGCATTCATAATGTTAATGGTTTGATGATAACATCTAGTAGAGAATTATAGTTGAAGTGGCTTGTTTTTTGTATTCGAGAGAGTCGCGTATGAATATTCATTGATTTTACTTTTCCACTTAGTTACTTTCAAGGTTGGACGTAGATTTTTAATGGAGTCACTTACAAATGTCTTTTTTGTTATACTATTTCATATGCGTTTCACTTAATGTCATTTATCGTTTTGAGTATTAGTTATACCAATCTATTTTACTTAATTTTTGTTGAAGTATATACTTGGAAAGTGGGTATAACTTACCAGACAACAATTTCAAACACATATTTAATTCTCTTCGAGTTGTCCTAAGCGTGATATTCCCACTTTACTCCATGCATTGAGGATTTGAAATTACATGACTTCGTGATTAAATTAGGTAAAGTTTGTTCAATTGACACATTTAAGACATTCATTAAAGTTAATGATAAAAGTTGTCTATAATCATAGTTAAATAGCTCATTCTTGTACATTTCAAAAAAAAAAAAAAAAAAGCTCATTCTTGTATTGAATATACTCGTGTATGAACATTTCTTGATTTTACTTTCCCACTAAGTTATTTTAAAAGTTTGGACTCAGGTTTTTAATGGAGAAGGTGTTGTGAATGTCGTTTCTATTATATATGTCAGACGTATTTTCACTTAATTTCTTTTGTCGTTTTTGGTGTTTATTAATGGTTTCGGTTATATCAACTTATTTTATTTAATTTTTGTTGAAATATATACAGAAAATATGTGTAGTTTATTGGACAGACGGTTTCAAATGCTTTCAACGCATGTTTGCCTTTTCCTTCTTCCCTACTATGGAAAATCTTTACGGAATTTCAATAAGAAAAAAAAAAAGACATTGAAACTCTCTCAATCGAACTATAGGCCTTTTAAGATTATTTGAGCTTTGCTTTAAAAAAAAAACAACAAAGATTAATTGAACTCTTTTTTTCAAACGGATTTATAAAATAATATGCATTTTAGCTGCTGAAAAATTATGCAAATTTAGTTCAAACAAAGTTTTTTGGAATGCTTGATTCAAGATGTAATTGAAACATTCTAAGTTTTTTAACCAAATAGTCACGACTATATAAACTTATGATTATTTATATAATTTGATTTTTGTATTTTAAATTTTAAACTAGTTGTCGTATTCTATTTTCTAGTTTGGAACTTGATCTCTGAAACAAAGTTTAATTGATGGATTTATTCTATGATTTGAAGTCAAGAAGTAGGATACATTTTCAATCCTTATTGTAATATTTTTTTGCCAAAAAGAGTACTACTTTAATGATATTATGTAATGGTTGGTTACACATTTGGATCTCAAATATTATCAAATTAAAAAAATTGAAAAGTTGAAATTTAAGTGTATTATATACATACACTTTATATATATATATATATATATATATATATATATAAAATTTTAGGTAAACAGATAAACATTTAACTTTTATTCCAAATAAGTCTTAAATTCTACTTATGATTTTTTTTTTTTTTTCTTTTTTTTTTGAAACCTCTACTTATGAATTTCTAATATGTTGTTTTTGAATTTTGACTAAAAAATCAATATTTTCTTTTAAAAAATTCATGAAAAATGAAAAGAAAATAAACATAATTTTTAAAAATAAAATACTATTGACTTCTTTTTTTAAAAAAAAAAAAAAAACCATAAAATACTATTGAGTTAGAATTATCAAAATATAAACAAGATATTACATTTTTTTCACACACTTGTAAATGTTAGTGAAAGACATAAACACCCTTGGAGGTGTTTGTTTGTTGGGGTTAAAATAATTTCTTGGATTTAAAATAATTCCTTTCATAAACACCCTTGGAGGTGTTTGTTTGTTGGGGTTAAAATAATTCTCAGGAATTATTTTAAACCCTCATTTTGGTGGAGAGTTTAAAATAATCCCTCCACGAAAATGAAAGTTTAAAATAACACCTCCATTTTTTTTTCTTTTTTTTTTTTAAATTTATTTTTCAACACTTTTATAATTAAATATATTTTGTAATTTTAAATTAGTAATATTTTCAA
>JBBMKA010000026.1:13894865-13927867 GCA_037833695.1 Sechiopsis laciniata | reverse complement strand
TATATATATATATATATATATATTGATTTATTGATGCACTGCTTATGAGATTTCAAGCTATTACATGTCCATGTAATGTTTTTCCAATTACACCGTTTCATTTTGTGAATGTTAAATTAGCTCCCAATTAAGACAATTGGTTATAATAATTATAATAAACTATTAGTTTTAATTAAATTGTTCACGGCCAATATTATATTATGTATAGAGATCCATCTCAAATCTTGAAGTTATTGATTTGTGTATTTATTATTGTAGATGACATAATTAATAGCTTCGTAAATTGATGAGCCCACGTGGTGAATTTTTATTGGTACAGGTTGATGTACTATTGATTTATCTAGATTCAATTAATTGTAAAATGTACCAATGAAATCATCTCACGAAGACATTGTGACCATATAGAAAATATTGCCATATATCATCCTATTGTCTTAGAAAATAGTCAAGTAAATCAATAATGATTTCATACGTAACACGTGTCAAGGAGAAAATTAAGTATAAGTTTTTATATTTGTTTTTTTAATAAGCAATACATTTAATAATACTAAACCTTTGATTTCGATCTATAGCTCAATACTTAACAACACACTTGAAAAGTCACTATTAAAAAAATACTTAAAAAGATAGAAGGTTTCTTACAAAATGATCATTTCACAAATAGGAATCGAACCTATAACCAGAGACCAACACGCTATAATCAAGACAACGAAAACTGATTTTTGAACACCTTTGCAAATTAATCCTGAAATCGTCGAAACTGTTAGCATACACGAATTTTGTGCAAGAAAAAAAAAGGGACCAAGTTTTCCCCCTAAAAAACGAATATCGATAACTTCTTTTATCAACCAGCTACAACAAGTCTACTCTAAGGACTGTTTGTTTGTCATATCTAAAGAGGATATAACGAGAGAATTTATTAATTTTTTTTTGAAGACCTACGTTCAAACAAGTTTTTATTAATTTCTCTTTTTTCTTACTTTTAAAAACAACTCTCATTTCTAACTACTCAATAATTTATAACAACTCATTTTTAATCATTTATTTCAAATTAATCAAAATAACTCATTTTTAATCATTACTTTTTTAACTACTCATTTTAAATATACATTCAAATAATATTTTAATTCTAACTCTTCTATACAAAAACCACATCCAAACAAGTTTTTTACTACAACTTTCAAATTTTAACTACTCAAAATAATTCCTCAATATAACTCTTAAAGTTAAAATACTCACTAAATATAGTAAACAAACACTCCCTAGAGTGAAGTCCTGTCTTTTAAATAATATGAAGTTTAATCCAAAATTAATTGACAACCAGGGGCGGATCTAGGTGTTAGAGTTTGGGGGGCCAGATTAAAAAAAAATAAAAAATGTAAATGTTTGATTATATACACCTTTTTTTAGTTCAATAACATAGTAAGAGAATTCAATCAATAAATTTTTTGTTTGAGTATACAATTAATAGTGTTAAGCTACTTTTCATGTATTATTTTTATTGGACAAACTTTCTAAACTTATATTTTTAATTGTCAGTGAAAATACCATTGTACCATCTACAATTATGTTGAATATATTTGCAAATCTATAAAATATAGTACATTTCTAATAATTTTGGAGGGGTCATGGTCTCCATTGACAACGAAGAAATAAATTTATATCTCTTATATATTATTATGAGATTTCAAACTGTTTTTTATGTCAGATTCTTCAAACATATTAGACATTTGTTATAGTCGAAGAAATCAAAATAGGTTCAACCGAAGAAATGCAATCCAACCAGCAACCTTTTTTTTTTTTTTTATATATAAAAAAACTCCATAGGTCTAGGCCGGTCTACACGGTCTCTAGTCCGGACTTTGGGTCCCCAAAAATCTCGGTTCACGCCTGAATTGGACCACTTCTTCTCCGCATAGATATTTTGTACTCTCTTCTTGTAGCAAAAAAATATTGTCTTCTGCATCAGTGATGCACAACTATTATGGACTTAATATTTGATTCATTTACATGAAAAAAAAGTGAAATTTAACTATTTTGTGTTAAAAGTTCATCACTAGCCCAATGGAGTCTAGCCCAATAATTATGAGAGCCCAAATTATTTAGAGTAGAATCCATAATCTAGAAGTTTCTTAGAAAATTGTAGAAGTATTTAGAATTTTAGAATTTTGTAGACATGTAGAGAATGTTCTAGAAAGTGGAAAATATCTAGATATTTTTAGGATTACTCTAGACAAATGTGTGGACCACATTGCCTACTCCACACTATAAATACTCCTCCACCCCACCATATTTTGCATCCAAGAAAAAGCAAGTGTTGTAGTGTCCTACAAAGTGTCTTAGAGTGATTTTGTAGTGTGAGTTCTAAACACTTGTCTTGTAATCTCTTCTTTAGTGGTCTTAATAAAAGGTGTTGGTGTTTTCCACATAAGAGTTGTGTTCAACATTTTGCACTATTTACACCATGGAAATTGATTGACAATCAATTTGTTTTTTGAAGTGTCGAAAATTAGACATCAAGATGTAGGTGGTTCAAATATCATATTTTCACTCAATTTCTTCCAAAGGAAAGAGACATTTTATTTGACTAGTTTCAATCTTTTTAAAAATAAAATTAAAAGAGAGAATATTTTATGATAATAAACTAAATTATGGTATTTGACCCTCATTTATTTGAGATAATAAATAAAATTGATGTTTTACTAGGTCGAGTTTCACGACAAAAAAAATAAAAGAAAAATCCAGCCGAATAACCATGTGTTGAACCATATAAAGACAATAATAATTGTCGGATGATATATATCGCTTTTTTTTTTTTGTAAATTTTTTTTTTTTTGAGTAAATAAATTTTAATAATTTTAGTGCTTAAATTAAATGTCTATGTGATTTTTTTTTAGTTTGCTCAAGACAAAAGACAAAGTTTAAACATCAATTTAAAAATTAACCTGCCTTTCAAGATGTAATCGAATATTTTTTAAACATCAAAATTAAATGAAAGTGAAGTTTTATATAACAAAAATGCAAAATAAAGTAGGACAAAAATCAAAGTGAGTTGTATCAAAATCTAAAAGTACTATACATTTTCTTGAGAAAAACTTAACTACTTGTCTATGTGTAGTGTGTTCCTACATTTTACCTTGGCGCCACATAATTTTTTCTTTCCTTTTTTTTTTTTATAATCTTATTTTGTTTATAATAAAAATAACTTGTGTGGTATTTAATGATGCTACATAAGTGAAATGTTGGAACACCCTGCACATGGGGAAGTAGGCAAATTTTTCTCTTTTTTTCTTTATGACCATGAAATCTTGAATTCGAATCCCTATCTCAATTGTTGTAATGTGAATATATATATATATATATATATATATATATATATATATATATATATTCTTTTGTATTTCCTATCTTTCATTCTATATTCAACAATTTCCAACCATTTTGGTTTTTTTAATACTTACCTCACAGGCTCACTGTTTTTTTTAAACCATATGAAAGAAATGAATATCTGACATTTAAGTCAATAATTAGGTTGAGAAGGCAAACAACGTGGCCATCCAACATTTGATTAAATTAGGGGTATGCATTAGTTTATAAGGAAATTCATTATACGACAAACATTTTTATTGGTATGAGACTTTTTAGTAGATGCCTAAAAATAAAATTGTGAAAGTTTATCTTAAAATCTACAATATTATACCGATAAATTAAATTTTTTTTTTGAGAACCCCGATAAATTATATTTTACTATTTTATTGATGGATATATATAATCTTAAAATTTATTATTATAGATTGATATCAATGTTAACAAGTAATCTCTATCAAAACAATACGTATGTGATGTGATATAGATACCCATTATATTATCCTTCTTGGAAAGTAACACAAACTACAAATATTTTAATCTAACCGAAACAAATAACATATCATGCAATAGGTATCTCAGATCAATCTAGGGAGAGATACAACTTTGTTAGACTATAAATTTGGTATTTCAAATAAGTTATATTTTAGTTTATATTATTTTAAAAGTTAGAATAAATTCCACATAATTATATGATTTTAAGAGTTAAAATCTATTCCACGTATCTAGTTAAAATCTAATAGTTAATTATTTTTATTTTTGTGGGAGAATCTAGTTAATTAATTTTATTATGACCACAATTTGTGATAACGAGTGATTTATATTTAAATAATATCATCTTTTTGTATTATATTCGGAAGTTATAAATCGTAGATGAGATAAAAATCAAGTTGATAGCTTAAAAATGGCATTAAATGATCAATTTTTATCCATTTATTATGGATTAAACTACTAATAATACATCACACGCAAATAACTAATTTGTCACCTATTTAACTCAATTTTTTTTTTAATATAATATGGAAAAGGGAAATCACGAATTATATATAAATACTTTCAAATAAATGAGAGTCAAATATTGATTTTCGAGATTGAACCTATAACTGTAGTGTTGAACTGAATTACCACCTACTCGATAGTAGTTAACAAACAACGTGAAGGAAATTTTATCAAATTAGAAAATTTAAATGGTAACTTTCAAAATTTCATGTATTAAATTTTAATTTTCTCTCCATCATAAACAATTGAGTTTGTAATTTATTTATTATTTATTTATTTTATATAAATAAGATAATGAAAATGTCATATTTTTACGTTTTTTTCAATAACAACAAATATCTGTTATTTATTTATTTATTTTTCTCAGCTACCAACCTTAATAATCGTAATTAAATTGAAATGAAAAGAATCTAATGCGTTTGACACAGCGAGGGTTAGAATGTGAATTATATGGATAGGATCAGTGTGCAATTGACACGTGGTTACATCAGGAACATCCATCATCCTTGTCTGCCGTCCATGTGATCTAAGTCAACGGTTTTGTTTATCATGTAATAAATTTCCGTAGCCATTGATTTTGTTTATTTATTTTTAATCTTGTTTGTTTAAACACCTGGCTATGGAGATAAGAATATTACTTATTTTATTATATTTTAGTGATACATATATTATAATACATGAACAAAAATATGTTTCTACATACAAAAATCGATATAAATTGAGTCAAAGTAATTATAAATATAATTTTTTTTTTAAATATTTAGGTTCAAAGTTATTAATATAATAATTTATTATGAATAATTATTAATATTAATATTATGTATTATAAATACTTATTAATATCAATGTTATAAAAAATATGTGAAAATATTTATTAAATATCCCTATAATTTTTTTTTTTTTTTTTTTTTTTAAAGTAGCCGTAGGCGTAAATTTTCTACTCACTAAAGTTCATTACCATAAACGCTACATCGGTGTAGTTCAATTTCCTTGCTTTTTATTCCCAAACAGAAGCCCAACGCAGGCCCATTGTTCAGCTTCAGCCCACGGCCCACAGGCCCAGAAACACTGGCGACGAAGAATATGAACATAACGGATAATGCAATTGCAAATACGCGCTCATCCAAAGCCGAAACCTCTTATTCGTCTTTCAATTCAATTTCAGTACTCTGCGACGAAGCCGAGCTCAGCTCATGAGGTGGGCAGCAAAAAGAAGATGCTAATGCTTGCGGGAATTCAACCCTGTAAGTATCTTTTCGTTCCCAATTCGTCATTTGAGCCTCAAAATTTAATAGTTTCAATCAATTCCGCCAGAACATTTCTCACCGTCCATCCACGAATCTCTAATTCCAAGTTCTGTTCTAGTTTTATTTGGTTTAATAACTGTAATGAATCTAAGAAGTTTCCGCTTCGGGAAAGAAATTGCGTCGTATTTTGCTCTAGGAATGATGTTGTTGATCATTTATCGAACACCCAGTTGCCGGATAAGCCTAGAGAGGATGGAATTCAAGAGATTGATGAACTTGGTTTGTTAAATAAGCCTTTTCCTGCTCCTATTAGCAATGGGGTTTCATTAGAAATTGATAAAGTGGTTGAAAATCCCGATGAGAATGAGGCATTGGCACCATTTATGAGGTTTTTTAAGACTAAAGATTCTGTAGAAGAACAGGAAGAGGAGGAAAAGGTGTTTCATGCTTTTGAAGAGAAAATTGATGGAGATGATCAAACTGAGAAAGCTGTTAAGTTGAATGTTGAGTACTATGAGCCCAAACCTGGAGATGTCGTGGTTGGTGTGGTCGTCTCAGGTAACGAAAACAAGCTCGATATCAACATGGGGGCGGATTTATTGGGGACAATGTTGACGAAAGAAGTGCTTCCTTTTTATGACAAAGAGATGGAATTCTTGATGTGTGATCTTGACAAGGATGCTGAAACTTTTATGGTGAATGGGAAGATGGGGTTGGTGAAATACGATGATGCTGTTAGCCCTGGACCCGGGTCAGGCCGACCTGTTGTCGAAACTGGCACGATTTTGTTTGCTGAGGTATTGGGAAGAACACTTAGTGGTCGCCCGTTGCTCTCTACTAGAAGGTTGTTTCGGCGGTTAGCTTGGCATCGAGTGAGGCAGGTTCTTTTCTTGATTAGCTTCTCTGTTTATCGAAGTTTTTGTCTTTGGGGACAGAATGAAGATATGTATACATTTGTTGTGGTTTACTTGTTTAACAGATAAAAGGACTCAATGAGCCAATTGAAGTTCAAATATCAGAGTGGAATACTGGAGGGCTTCTTACAAGAATTGAGGTTGTCTATACGATAGTAATTCATTTGGTTTTTAGTTTGTACATTTATTGGGATGGCTTATGTTCATTTAGGTTTTCAACATTTGTTATGCAGGGTTTGCGAGCATTTGTTCCAAAGACTGAGTTATTGAATAGAGTAACTAACTTCACAGAGTTAAAAGTAAATGTGAGTAGGTTTTGGTTTCTTTTATTTTTGAGCTGCTATGTGCATTACCCCATCGTGTAAATAGCATCTTCTTGTTCCATTGAAAATAATTATTGCCTCTAGACTTAACTACGAATTTCTTATGTTCTATAAACATTGTACTTCTTTCTTTCATGAAAATGGTACTGTACTTGTTTGATATGTTTTGTTTTTTCTCTCTTTAGACTTCACTTTGTCCCGGTGTCCACAAATTGTAGTAAAATCTCTTCACTATTGCTTTTCACTAGTTGCATTGCAAATTTGCCGAAGATCTGAAAACGCACGATTCCACTCAAACCTCATTTTCTTATACATTGCTTTTAATTGGACAGAACGTAGTACTTATTTTAGATCATAAGATTCTCTAGTATGGAAGTCGGTGATTGTTAATTTCACTTTGAACTTTTGCCTTTTGTAAGCATTTGACATCAAAGCTTGCAAAAGCATGAAAGGAGGCAACTTATGATGCTGACTAAGTGAAAGAAAAAAAAAAGAATACCTGTAAATAGTGGGCTTAAACTTTCTCTTTATCTTTTTCACTCATTGAACAGCCTTGCTGTAAATGCCTAAATGGCATGGCCATCATTGTTGTGATATTATTCCAGAGTGGATCCATGAAATCTTATGATTTCATCATATGCACGTGGAACCGAGAATTTGCCTCACCTTTTACTATAGTCGATATTGTAGCACGAGTCTTGTTCATCTCAGATATGCATCCCGTTCTTCATCACGAATACTCAAATCACTTCAAATTGGTGCCTCCTGCATCAGAGACCTCTGTGCCTTGTACTGCAGTGCTTACCTTGCAATGTTGATCTTACTGAACACTCTTTGCTTGCTGCAACATTTGCTTGACATAATTGTACAAAAGGAAAGGCATGACCGATTTTAGCTCACCGAATTGGAGTCCTATTTTGCAGGTGGGACGTCGGATCTTCGTGCAGATCACACGAATAGATGAAGACAAGAATGATTTGATACTAAGTGAGAGACAAGCTTGGGTAAGTTTTTCTACTTTATTTTTCAATTTTTTTCTACTCAGCGCATTGTATAAGTACATCGACAAATACCCAGTTTTGTGTATTTAATTCAGGAAATGTTATGCCTACGCGAGGGAATGCTTCTAGAAGGAACTGTGAAGAAAATATTTCCATACGGAGCTCAAATTAGAATTGGCGACACAAACAGAAAGTGAGTTTCACTTTCAATTCACATTGCCTACAAACTTGTCCTGATTTATGCAATCTTACTAGAGTGAAATAATTTTGTTAAGAAAAATTTAGTTATGAGTAGTCCTTTTCTTTCAACTGGCCGAACCCAAAAAGATAATACCGCATAAGAAACAACGTGACAAGAAAAACAAATACCTAAAAAAAAAGTAGTCCTGCCAATTCACACAATGCTGAAAAATATGTTCAAGGAACACCATCTAATTATTATTTACTATAAAATAGTCAGAAATAGTTTCTGCTTTGACTGGGGCATACCATATTCTGTTGTTCTTATTTAGTTTCTGAAAGTATTGATACATCCATCTGAATGTTCCTCAGTGGATTACTCCATGTTTCGAACATCACCCGTGCCCGAGTTACCTCAGTGAGTGACTTACTTACAGTGGGTGAAAAGGTCAAAGTTCTAGTCGTGAAGTCAATGTTTCCTGACAAGATATCTTTAAGGTAATTCATTAACATGTTACTCAATTTAACAGTCATGGTTGGTGCATCTTAAAACTTATAAATTTTCTTTCTTGGTTTTACAGTATAGCAGACCTTGAAAGTGAACCCGGCCTCTTTATATCAAACAAAGAGGTAAATCACCAATCTTCCTCACCATTGAACTTCATTTTATTCGAAATTCGACTGAGTTGTTTTTTCCTTTTCCATCATCAGAAAGTATATTCAGAGGCCAAGGTCATGGCGAAGAAGTACAGGCAAAAGCTACCAGCAGTTGAAGGCATTCTTAGACTCGAACGTGGTGCAACTACGGGTCTTCCGTTTGAAAATGAATCGAGCATATGCGTGAATTGGAAGTGGTTTAAATTTGAAAGGTAGTTGTCAAGTGCTAAACAAACTGTCTTTCCTGCTTCCCAGCCACGCTTTACTCCATGGGAAAGAATTGATTATTTAACCAAGCAAGAGTCTCATAGCTCTTCGAATGGTTTTCAATATCATTTATCGTTAACTGATTCTGTTTGGTTACGAGAAATGATAGAATTTAAGGAATGGGAAGTGTAAAAGATCAAATTTGAACGTCATTTTGTCTTGTTCAGCTGTTCTTTATTGAAATTTTTACATGGTAAGTTTGAATTTTCTTTGTTGTTGCCTAACTTTTATGCCTAAATTTGTAGTGTAAAAGAGAATTATAGGTTAAATTTGTAACTTAGCCCAGATGGTTTCTTTTTGCATCTTGTTCATCTACATGTATAAAGAGGGTCTCTTTTTTAAAAAAAAATAAAAAATCTAATATCAAACTAAAATAGGTAAAGCTAAAGTAAGATTTAAGGTTAAATTGTTCAATATCGAGCTAAAAAAAAGTTGAGGTAAATCTTATTAACAAGAATTAAGTCAATTTTAGTCTGAGATTAGAGGTTATTGAAATTTTAAAAAAGGGGTCAACCTTAGTCTCTTATATATGAAAATTAAGTCATTTTTATCCAATAAAAATGTAGTGTTTTTTTAACGAAAAAAGATGACGAGGCTCGATTGGGCTTCTAAAAATTTATTGGAAAAATAACACCAAATTATTTACTGTTTTGAACTTTCCAATGCCAATCAAATCAAAGTACATTTAAATTAGTACTTAAAGTGTTAAAAAAAAAGTACTTAATTTTATTAATTTTTTAAAGTACATTTAATTAGGGTTTTAATCTTATTTTTCTACCCACTAGTATGGAGCACAGTAGGAGTGATTTCGGTTCGGTTTTTGTTGATTTTGTGCCAAACCGACAACCGAACCGATATCTTCGATTTTTAGAAAATGGATCCGATTCAATGTCTAATGAAGTATAGAATCAATGGTTCGGTTCGGTTTTGGATCCGTTTCCAATATTTTTTAATATATAAAAAACAACATTTCTAACTAAAAAAGCTTCTCAAATTTTCTTTAGCAAGTTTGAACCTTGCATTTAATTTTCTTTCATAAAATTAGTTTTAAATGACAAATCAATATAAAAAAAGTAAAGTTTGAGAAAGTTACTTAGAAAAAAGTAAAGTTTGAAAAAGTTACTTATAAAATATATTGACATTTGAAGGATAAAAAAACATTAGGTTGATTCTCAAGATTTTAGAAAATCTTATAAATAATAGAATAAATATGACTTTATATGATTTATTGACAATATATATATATATCGGTTTGGATTGGTTTTTATTGGTTTTTGAAAACGAAAACTGGAACAGATCCAATATTTTCGATTTTTTCAAATTACAAACCGATATGTCTAACTTTGTGCTAAAAAACCGATCCGATCGATTGTATTGGATTGGTTCGGTTCGATTTTTCAGTTTTGCCTTGCACCCCTAGAGCACAGCACCCGCACCCCATTAATCAATGCCACACAAAAGCAAAATCTCCAACTTACCCCTGGGAATAAATTCTCAAATGGGCAAAACTGTCTTTCTGAGTACCATTTCAACTTTCGCGCCAAAAATGAGTTGCGGCTAAATCTCATACACGCCCTAATCTAATCGTTCACCGTGCCCTAAAATTCTATCTTTCTACTTTCTAGCATCTGAAATTTGTAAAAAATGAAATTTTCTTTTTCTTTTTTTTTTCCCTTCCCAAAACAAACCCACAAGTGTACCTCGGTAACCAAACTAACCTGCATCTCATCTGCATATTTTCACTAACCAAGGTAATTAATGACCAGTAAAAAAGGCCAAATTTTAATATTTATTACAAATTTCCTTGAGAGAAGACAATTATAATTTAGTTTATGTGATACAATTTATTTTTTTTAATCTCACTTCATTAATCAACAAAATAAAAAATACAATAATTCTCTATAAAAACAGACGATGAATAAACTCGAAAAAAACATCTTAAATTTGACTCACAAGAAAATGAGAATGTGACAATTAAATATTCATAGGTAAATTAAGTATATGTTTTTAGATTTTACTAATATATGAATTGAATAATTAATTGTAACATTTAAAAAAAATAAATATGTCATTCATAGCAAAATTTAGAACATTCTTTGCGTATTTAAATTTTGTCATTCACTATCTCATATTTGAAAACTTTTTGTTACACTTATTGAAAACTATATGCAATACTGATTCAAAATTAATTGTGGCACTAATTGAATAATGTTTGTAACATTGATTGAAGACTAATGTGCAATGATCGAAAACTATTTGTTACATGACTAATGTCATAAGATGCATGAACTTTTTTCGTCTTTGATACTTTTTTTTTTTGTAATCAATATGAAAAGTTATTGATTTTACATGTCTACCTAGTTACTTTAGGGATGTTAGAGGTACATTTTAGTAGGGAAGATAGCTATGTCTTTTCTATTATATGTTTTTATTCTTTGTATCTAACGTATTTCACTTAATTTTCTTTTTGTCATTTTAAGTATTATTGACGGTTTATTATATTTAGAAAGAAGTATCATATACTCTAAAGATCAAGAGGTCTTGGTTTCGAATCTCCTTATTTCATTGTTGTAATCTCAAAAAAAAAGAAAAAGAAAAAGGAGTATCATCTACTTGACAAATGGTTTCATGCACTTTTAAAGTAAACCGTTAAAAATCTCTAATAATTTATAATATTTAGCGGTTGAAAAAAACATACGAATTTAATTAAAAAAAGTTTTTTAAATCACTAAATTTGTTAAATTTAGAAATATAATTGAAACATTGAAGTTATTTGAATCAAGTTTTTATTGTTAAATTTATACTTCAATTCGACTTTTAATTTCCAAAATCATTTTCTCGTTGGGTTTAATTCATAGATTGATTTTAAATATAATTTGAAATTACAAATTGAAATCATCCTTAATCCTTGTTAACTTTTTTCTTTTTAGATTAGAACAATTGAAGGTGGAAGATTCAAACTCAAGATCTCTTGGTCATTAAGTAAACACTAATATCAGTGAGCAACTGCTTTTGTTGGCTTAATCCTTATTAACTTAGATTTACTTATCTACTTTATGAATTACAATAACTATATCCCATTTAATTTCAAATATATAAGATGTTAACTAATAGAGTTGTAATTCTTAAACATACAATAACTTGCTAACAAGGGCTCAATTACATTAGTGCACACCCAATTTCTATGAAGTTAAGGGTTTGAATTTCCCACCGTAATTACAATAATAATAAAAAAAACTAATATGTTCTCAATCCTCCATTAAAAAACTAATTCCATACAAATATTATTATTATTATTTTTTTATTTTAGGAAAAGACACAAACACCCTAAAAAAAATACAAAATTTATAGAAATGGCAAAGTTTGTTAAATGTTATAACGTCTCGATAGTATAAACATACGCGCTGCTCCCTTGCTTCTCTCTCTCTCACCCATAATTCAGAGCTCTGTAAAAAACGCCATTGAAGCAGCACCACCAAGCTCTGCAAAAACACCTTCAAGCTTCATCCATATACCATAGCTTCCATTTTTGAGCACCTTCAAGCTTCTCGGAGTTAGCCTTCTCTTCTTTCCGTTCAGCATTTCTCCGGTAATATTGGCTCTGTTTCGATTCCGGCACTGAAGCAGCCGCCTCCGGGAACATTTCAGATTCCGGCATCGTTTCCGCCGTGGATACGGCTGTTTTCTCCATGGTGAGTTACAGAGCTCTTGATGAGCATCATTAATTGCTTTTGATTGATTTGAGGCTGTTTAATATATATATTTTCCCGTTCACATGCTGTGTTGAGTCCGATTTTAGCATTCGTTTTCATTTCTCTCCACTATTGAGTTCTCTTTTATTTGAATTTATCCGCCATTGAAGCGAAGCAACGGTCAATGTTAACTTTACGAGAAAACCTACATTTCTTAACCTAATTCGTTTTCGTTTTGAAGTGAAGCTATTTTTTGAGATCTGTAATGGAAGGAGAAATGGTTAGGTTTCTTAAGCGGTGTTTATTGTACCTTATAGCTATGTGTTTAAGCTTAGTTTCTTCTCTATCTCCCGATGGAGAAGCTCTTCTCTCTCTCATTGCTGCAACTTCGTCTTCCCCTGTTCTTGCTTCTTGGAATCCATCAAGCCAAAACCCTTGTTCTTGGCAAGGAATCACTTGTTCTCCTCAGAACAGAGTTATTTCACTTTCTCTTCCAAATGTGTTCTTAAACCTATCTTTTTTGCCACCTGAGTTATCTTCTCTATCTTCTTTGCAACTTCTGAATCTCTCATCCGCCAATGTATCTGGTTCAATCCCTTCTTCTTTTGGCCTGTTCACTCATCTTCGCCTGTTGGATTTATCGTCTAATAATCTCTATGGCCCAATTCCTCCTCAGCTTGGCTCTCTTTCTTCACTTCAATTCCTTTTCCTGAATTCCAATAGACTGTCTGGTAAGATTCCTCCTCAGCTTGCTAATTTGACTAATCTTCAAACTCTTTGCCTCCAAGATAATCTGTTTAATGGTTCCATACCATCACATTTTGGTTCTTTTTTGTCCCTTCAAGACTTTCGAATCGGGGGGAACCCGTATGTTTCTGGAGAGATTCCATCACAGATAGGGATGCTTACTAATCTCACTACGTTTGGGGCAGCTGCTACTGCCATTTCGGGGGCTATACCGTCTACATTTGGGAACTTGATTAACCTCCAAACTTTGTCACTCTATGATACTGAGATTTCTGGTTTAATACCTTCTGAGCTGGGACTTTGTTCTGAGCTAAGGGATTTGTATTTACACATGAACAAGCTCAACGGGTATATTCCTTCTCAGCTGGGTAGGTTGCAGAAGCTTACTAGTTTGTTTCTATGGGGCAATGCTCTATCAGGAGTGATACCATCTGAAATTTCGAATTGTTCGGCTCTTGTTGTTTTTGATGCTTCAGATAATGATCTTTCTGGTGAAATCCCAAGTGATTTGGGGAAGTTAGTCCTTCTTGAACAGTTTCATGTATCAGACAATTCAATCTCGGGTTCGATACCATGGCAGTTGGGCAACTGCGCAAGCTTAACTGCCCTTCAGATGGACAATAATCAATTATCAGGCGTGATTCCACCACAACTTGGCAATTTGAAATCCCTGCAAAGTTTTTTCTTATGGGGCAATTCTGTATCAGGAACTATACCATCTTCCTTTGGCAACTGCACTGAGTTATATGCCATTGATCTTTCAAGAAACAAGCTCACTGGGATAATCCCAGAAGAAATTTTCAGCTTGAAGAAATTGAGCAAGCTTTTACTCCTCGGAAATTCTTTTTCTGGTGAGTTACCACGAAGTGTCGCAAATTGTCAATCATTGGTGAGGTTGAGGCTGGGAGAAAACCAGCTTTCAGGTCAGATTCCAAAAGAGGTAGGCCAGTTGCAAAATCTCATCTTTCTTGACTTGTATATGAATAATTTTTCGGGTGGTCTTCCGTCTGAGATAGCTAATATTACAGTTCTTGAGCTACTTGATGTGCATACTAATTATATAACCGGGGAAATTCCTCCCCAAATTGGGAAATTGGTGAACTTGGAGCAGCTTGATCTCAGTAGGAACAGCTTCACTGGTAAAATTCCGGATAGCTTTGGAAACTTCAGTTATTTGAATAAACTTATTCTCAACAACAATCTACTTACAGGGTCAATTCCAAAGTCCATTAAGAACCTGGAAAAACTAACTCTACTTGATTTGAGTTACAACAGTCTCTCTGGCACTATACCACCAGAAATTGGTTATATGAAGAGCTTGTCAATCAGTCTGGACTTGAGCTCAAATGGGTTAACTGGAGAAATTCCTCAGACAATGTCCAGTTTGACACAGTTACAATCACTTGATCTTTCCCATAACATGCTTTATGGAAATATTAAAGTGTTGGGACTCTTGACTAGTCTCACTTCTCTCAATATCTCCTTCAACAACTTCTCAGGGCCTCTGCCTGTAACACCGTTTTTTAGAATGCTATCACGAGATGCATATTATCAGAACTGGGATCTTTGTGAATCACTTAATGGGTTTTCTTGTTCCTCGAGCTCAATGCGAAGAAACGGCTTAAAGCCTGCAAAAACTGCTGCTTTAATCATCACCATTCTTGCTGCAGTTATCATACTAGTTTTTGCATTGTGGATGGTAGTTTCAAGAAATCGTAGATACATGGCAGAGAAACATTCTGAGACATTGTCCGGTGCATCTGCTGCTGAGGATTTCTCTTATCCATGGACCTTCATCCCGTTTCAGAAGCTCAATTTTACCATTGATAACATCTTGGAGTCCATGAAGGATGAAAATATCATTGGAAAAGGTTGTTCTGGCGTTGTTTATAAAGCAGATATGCCAAATGGTGAATTAGTTGCTGTTAAGAAACTGTGGAAAACAAAGCAAGAAGAAGCAGTCGACTCATGCGCTGCAGAGATTCAAATTCTTGGGCATATTCGACATCGTAACATAGTGAAGCTCATAGGTTATTGTTCCAACAAAAGTGTCAAGCTACTTCTCTACAACTACATTTCAAATGGTAATCTACAGCAACTCTTGCAAGGAAACAGGAACTTGGACTGGGAGACTAGGTATAAGATTGCGGTTGGAACGGCCCAGGGTTTGGCTTATCTTCATCATGATTGTGTTCCTGCAATTCTTCATAGAGATGTCAAGTGCAACAACATACTTCTGGACTCAAAGTTTGAAGCTTATCTAGCAGATTTTGGTCTTGCAAAGTTGATGAACACTCCAAGTTATCACCATGCAATTTCGAGAATAGCTGGGTCGTATGGTTATATTGCCCCAGGTACATTTCCTCTATGTTCATGTAATCTGCAAAATATGATTTCTCCCCTTAGGTTTTTTCTTCACATAGATATTATAACAGTCACAGCATCATGTTAACATGTTTTGTCAAGCTTGTAAACATCAATATTTTCATCACTATAAGTTTAGGATTTATCACTGCATCTGTAAGAGTTTCGTATGGGCTGATTTTTATCATCTTTTATGAGTTTGTGTCTAAAATTTTCTCAAACCAATGCAGAGTATGGATATACCATGAACATAACCAAGAAAAGTGATGTCTATAGCTATGGAGTTGTTCTGCTAGAGATACTAAGTGGTCATAGTGCAATCGAGACACAGAATGGAGATGGTCTTCACATTGTGGAGTGGGTGAAGAAAAAGGTGGCAAGCTTCAGCTTCGAACCTGCCATATCGATACTTGATGTGAATCTCCGGGGTTTATCAGATCAGGTGGTGCAGGAAATGCTACAAACACTTGGAATAGCAATGTTTTGTGTGAACTCATCTCCAGCAGAAAGACCAACAATGAAGGAAGTGGTAGCATTATTGATGGAGGTGAAAAATCCTTCAGAAGAATGGGGCAAAACCTCTCAACCTATAATAAAGCAGTCCTCAAATTTAAGGTGAAATAGTTCTTAAATTGTGGTGAGAATCAAGAGAAAGGCTAAAAATAGTGATCTTTGTGGTATTTAATTGAACCTTGCATTTTTTTTGTACAGATTTAGTATCATGGAAGAGATTCACAATTCTGAACCCTAGATCAATTCATTTGCAACTTCCTCTGCACTTCATTTTGCCCTTTTCAAAATTTTGGCCACATTTGAAAATAAAATCTTTTGGTCAATGAAATCACAACTTGGTCACCAGAAATTTGGGGGAGAAACACCTTTACAGCTAACTTTTAAATTAGCAGACATACAGTGGAGGGCATGATTCCCTTAATTTGGAGGGCACATGCCAGATGAGACAAATCTTGTCTTCACTTCAAAAGCCATAAACCCTTCATTATGTTCAGCACAAAGTCAAAAAAAGAGGTAAAAAACTTGCATAGCCTATCAATCACTCATTCAGTTTGATGGTGCTTGTCAACTTCTAAACTTCACCCATTTTCAACTTTATTCAATTTGGGGAGAGTAAACATAGATTTGTTTTTGAATTTTTGTTTCCAAGTTCTTTTGAAATTATTCCTTTAAGTTCTATTTCTCTTAATTAGAGACCATTTTTATAAAGTCTCATTTTTTGTGGACTCTCCTTTTATTACGCTGGTATTCTTTTTCATTTTTATTTCAATGAAAACTTAATTATTAAATTTATATATAAATAAAAAAAGGAGGAAGACTCTGAGCACCTAAAGGTGTATTACAATAAGAGCATCTGAAAGAAACGAAAAATGAAAAGAACAAGCATATTAAAAACAAAATCAACAAAATTATTTGACTGTAGATCCCAACACTGTTCTTGGAAGTTGTTTTATCGTAGTTGATACCGAACACAAACTTTGTAATTCTCTTTTCAATTTCTTGCTCTTCACAATTGTATGGTTTATTTATTTATTTTTAATTTTGATTCAACTCAACAATATTTGGAAAATAAGAGATTCGAACTTGCAATTTCATGATTACTAAGTCGTATAAAATGTTAATATAGCTATATTTCTTTTGGTTAGAATGATACGGTTAAAATGTCATTTTAGACTTAAATTTTCATATATCCATTATATATATTACTTTGAAAAGATTTAAAACCGTCTATTGCGGTATGTTTCTTATTAATTTTTCCTTAAATTGTTTCAACTTCTTTAACTTTTCCTAGATCAATTTTAGAAATATTTTCACTTTTTATCATTTTTGTATTAATCTTCAGTCCCCATCAACAAAAGTATTGCTCAATTATATATATTTATATCCTTGAGTCTATGAATCAATTTATGTACACCTAAATTATCTTCACGAGACATCATTTGATCTTATAATATTTGAATATAAAAAAATGATAAAAAATTAAGGTGACCATTATGAATTTAACACATAATTTTTTGGATTTCCAAAAATTTCTTTGATCATTAAGCCAATTTTTGATACTCAATTGAAATAAATATATATTTATGATTATGATGTTATAAGTTTGAATAAAAAAACAGAACTAACACGTTGGGTGCCAAGAGGTACTTAAAAGAAAAAAAAAAAAAAAAAACCAGAACGCACCCTCAGAATCATTCCACTAAAAGCTAAAATCATGCAATAATATTTACTGCTAAAAATTCTACACAACATTTGGAACCACACAACATTTGGAACCACCTCAGATACATCAACCTTTTCCAAACATGCGCAAATGGCCTTAATAAGTGAGAACATAAAATGTATCACCAATGGCCTATATCCGCAAGACTATATAGTAGAATTTAGGGGTGTTCAAACTAACTCAAAATCTAAATAACCCGAACCAACCCAACCCAATTTGACAGGTTGGATTGAGTTCAAAATCATGAAATATTCATGGATTGGGTTGGGTCAAGGGTTGTGACATAAAATTAATCCGATCTAACCTGACCAACCCGAAATAATTATTTAGTTTAAAAATATATATACTTTTACTTATAATTTAACATAATTATATATATATATATATATTTAATTATTATGGTTAGACTTTTTATTTTTTCATATTTTTTAATATTTTTTCAAGCCTTTATAATTTATATATCATGATAAATATATAGTCAAATTATGTAATATATTTTTGTTAGTTTTAATTATATATTTGTTTTATAGAAGTCAAATTATGTCACCTAGTTTTGTTGTTTTAATTATCTATTTGTTTGTTTTATAGTTGGAATCTTCTATATAAACCATAATTGTAGGATTAGTAGAGTGATTTTTTATTGTATATTTTACGTATTTAATATTTATATTCATTTCATTACCTTGATTGAAAATTATATTTTGTTTATGTATAATGGACGACTAATTTGATAACGGATATTTATATTTATAATATATTATTGGATCTAATGACCCAACCCAACTCAACACGAAAATATAAGGGTAGGGTTGGATAAGGTTGGAAAATGACCAACCCAAAAATTTGGGTTGGGTTGAAAACCTATTTAACCCAAACCAACTCAACTCAACTCATGTTCACCCCTAGTAGAATTACAACAATAAAATCAACCATACCCGACTAACAACTTAAAGTGCATAATCTATAAAGAATTAAAGATGAAATTCACCTGTCTAAACAAACAAATAGATTGCAGCTTAATGATTTGAGAAAAATTTTAAATCCATCACCTGAAAGAAGTTCCTAAGCAGTTAGGCATTAGCCTATTTTTCCATCTAGAACTATTAAAAAAAACCATGGATGAAGAGGATGAAGCTAAATAACTCCATAGAGATGATCATCAGTAATATGTAATTCTACTTTTACAATTGCTGGAGTAAAATTAAGCTCGTCTTCAAGTCGAAAACAAAAATCAGAGAGGAATAAAAACAGACCAGGCTTCTTTAGTAACAAGTCATTCTGTTTCTCCATCCAACAACAAGGAAATTAAAAGTAATAGAAACGCAGGACCTAGAAAGAAAATTAAATCTTTCAAAAGGCATGAAATCCGAACTTTTTTTTTTCTGAAGAGGGATAAAATCGGAACATCAATTTAGGATTACAGAGATACCAGCCAAGTTATGTCAATTTGAAAATGAGAAATATTTAGGTCATGCCCGGACATGACCTAAAATATAATGTCCACCTAGGTGGTTCAATATGGACCACATCCTATTTTACTTTATTTTATTTTTTTATCTTTTGAATTCAAAATAAAGTAGAATGTGGTCCACATAACACCACATGGGTGGGCATTATGTTTTAGACATGACCTAAATATTCCTCTTTGAAAATTACAGAAAATTAAGAAGCCATAAAAAATTAGGTATGCCCTTAAAAGTAATAACTTCTAAATATGTTTCTGTTAACTTCTCCCTCACTAGTTGACCTTAGTTTCCTACCTTTTTTTTATAAAAAAAAAGGGTGAAATCAGAGCCTCGCTCTACTATACCCGAAATAACCATGGTCTTTAGTTACCTTCTTATTGGGACCTGCAAAAAGCTTTTTTGCTCTTATCTCATCCTTTATTGCAAAAAAAAAGTAGGTTGGGGAGAACTCCAAAGCTAGGGTTCTAAAAGGCTTACTTTAGAACAAAATCCTTGGTATATCCTAAAGGCATTTTGTTTACAAGTTCAATGAATACCTCCTAATTTATTTCCTATATACATACCATCTCCCTCAGTTTCATGCATAGTCCTCATCATAATCACTTTTCTTTTGTTTGAGTGTCAATCAAATTATTTTGTATGGTCCTTCAAAAAGATTCTGACCCAGGCTGCTAGAAAAATCAGGAACCAAAGTTCATGCCTAAAGTTTTTAGCAGACCATGTGGTCCGAATCTCCTCAATTTCTTTGAGCAGATAATGACATTGGTGGATGAATTTAACTTGTGGATCCAACTATATGGTGTTGCAATTACGAATAACAAATATTGATCTTTGAAACTTTGTTCTTCAAAAGTGTTTTAGGACTATACTTTAATGTCTTGTAGAAAGATACCAAAGCAAAGTTAGCAGTTTTTTGTCTTCGACTACGAGCCTAGTTCGAGATTTCCAGGCTGGATTTTGAAAAGAGTAGTACTGACATTGGAGAAATCTTTGGGAGCAGTTCCTCTGCATCAAGAAAAAGAACACATGTTGGGCTAGTTTTTACAATCTATAATTTATGGGCAAGCCCAGATGACTATGATAGGTTTGGGCATTTAGAGGAATTGGAATTAATATAGGGGTATATGGACAATTAGTTAGAGAGTTTGTTAGAGAATATAGTTATAAATAGGAGGGAATTGGGTAGTGAACGACATCCAAAATATAAAGTGAAATATTAGTGGGCTTAAGAGAGTATTCTCTCGAGAATGAGAGGTTCAAAGTTCTTATGAGACACTTATCATCTTTGCAGCAAATCTATACAGACAATCCAGCAGTAGGAATTTTTGTGTATTTAGTCTTTCAGAGAATAAGGTCATGCTTGGTCTTACCTATAAAGTTAAAAAAAAAAAAAAAGAAAAAGAAAAAAGAAAAAGAATCAAATAATGCATTTTAGAATTCCGGTTCTTTTAGAACTTCGAAAGATACAAAGACACGATAAGAAGACGACTAAATAAATCTAAATTTTTAAATGTTAGGGGTATGAGTAGGCACCTTCACTCCACATGTATTTACTATTTAGTTGTAAAAACGAATATGCACTATCACCACCAGGTAGTTGGTGGACAAAACTTGTAATAGCAGGATTGCTGTCCTGT
Source organism: Sechiopsis laciniata (assembly GCA_037833695.1). Taxonomy (NCBI): domain Eukaryota; kingdom Viridiplantae; phylum Streptophyta; class Magnoliopsida; order Cucurbitales; family Cucurbitaceae; genus Sechiopsis; species Sechiopsis laciniata. The sequence goes on along the minus strand of JBBMKA010000026.1, from coordinate 13,906,771 downwards.
TAAGCTCATGACAAGTCCAAGTATGAGTTATTTTTTTAAGTTTTAGTTTGCAAATCAAAATTAGAGAAATTTTGCAAGATGAAGAGGAACAATCAACAGTAACCCTTCTAGAACTAATAAAATGCTCTGCTAATAAGATGATAGCATCATAGCAGTAAATTGAGTCTTATTCCTGTTTTTACCCTTGCTTGGATCAATGAAGTTGAATATATAAATATTCCTACTCCTAGTATGTAAACTCAAGTCAGTTTGCTTAAAAATCTAGTCACTCATAACAAAAAATGCAGCAAAGCAAAACATTAAAAACAGATTATTTCAACTTCATATATGACCAACCTCAGCCTCACTAAATACTTCTGTATCGTTAACTTCAAAAGCAAAACATAGGATCGCCAATCAAACCGGATTCCATAAATTCAGAATTTAATTGCACCATGAAGTTTGAACAAGAGTAATTTGAAGCAAATAATCCATGTATTGCAGAAACTAGCAGCATGAAACTCTTCTTTTCTTCTTTTCCCCCATAAAGATCGCAAGGAATTACTTAGAGGCTATACCCCCACCCCACAACACAGTCGAACACACAAGGAAAAAAGAAAAAATCCCACTCCACAAAATATCTCTGTCCAAGAGCCCATCAACATTCCTCTATTTCTCTTTTTCAAGCTTCCAAGTTCAAAGAGATGAAGAGCGGGAGGTCTTAAGTTCAAGTATCTACCAAGTCGTTTCTTCCCTAATTCAAATTGAATTCTACTCGTAGGACATTTCTCAAATTTTTAAGCCCACAAGTGAGGAGAAGTGTTGATGAATATAATTAAATTTCTTCCAACAACTTTTGGGTTGATTAGCACCACAACATTCCAATTTACCCTCACCAAAGTTTTCCATAGAATTTTAGTCTTTAGCTTTTTTCCTAAAGAACCAGCAATCACTATAGAATTTTCATTCCACACTTAAATCTCGAATTTTATTAGATAGTGTGGACATCCATCTCAAAACTAATTGGTGATGAGAGGAGTAGTCTACCTACCTTTTCAACACTTGGAAATATCCTCACCTTATCAATGTGGGATTCTCAACATGCCCCCTCAAGATGATGGCTCTTTTGGGCTATCAATCTTGAATCGGATCTCAATTTCATTTTATTGGACCGAATACCCGTTTGGGTTTTATAGGCTCTGATACCATGTTGAATTATGTTAAACCACCAATCAATCCAAAAGCCTAAGTTGATGGATTTGAGTAAATTTAATTATATCAACCAACAGTTTCGGCCCACTACATACACTAATATGAGAGACAACAATAGGTTATACAATTAAGCTTACTTGTGGGTTTCAAACTTGGGACTTCCAAGAGAGCATATATGGGAGACCTCAAACTTCTACCAAGGAGACCACCCGATAAGGACTAGTCAAATCTTGAATATGAACTAATCATTTCAAAGACAACACCTGTGATAGGCTTTAATGAATTGAGATGTATATAGATAAACTTCTTTCACCAGTACTTCAGTTCTCAATTACAAAACAATAATCAAGATTTTAGATCATCAAACCATTTAGAATAAACGTCAAATTGAAAAAAATGAAGTGCATTTTCTATTCCTAGCAGCAGCAGCATCTTTTCTCAAGAAAGAAACAACTAAACAAAATCCTACAAGCCGTTCCCAACCCTTGAACTGAATTATTAACCCCAAACTTCCATTCTCAGTCACAATCAACAATCAAGTAAAGAAAACGAATGGAAATTATTAATAAAAAAAACATGAACCTCGATTACTCGTCAAGCTGTTTAAGCTCAGCCTTCAACTGCTCCATCTTAAGCCCCATGGATCTCTGCAACGCCTTCTTCTCGCTGTCAGCCAACTTCGCCAGCAGCTCCTCGAACATTTCTAAAACTTCTTTCACAGCATCCCGAGCACACTCCGCTTCTTCATCAAAATACACAGTCTCTTTGGACTCCATAGCCGACTCAATCTCTTCCCTCGCTTCGGCGAATTTGAGATTGATCATGTCCACCACTCTGGCCTGGTCGAATTCGGGCTCCGAGCTGCCCGAACCACCACTGTACCTCCTCAAACAGTAAAGAGTTGCAAACTGACGATTCGACCTCATTAGATACGAAAAATGGCGATCATCTGGCCGCCATTTGAGTGGAATCTCAGAATTCGGTAACAGATTAGAGTTCAGAATCCGCCGAAATGTACTTGAAGATGAAGAATTAGAAACCTGAGATTTTCCGAGGAGCAATCTGTAAAGAGGAAGGCGTAATCGAGGGCTCATTTTTGCAGTTGCTCGACAATAGGAACGAACAAGCCAAGGAAATCACCTATCTGTGAGAGAACGAGGCATAATTAAAGGCTAAAGCCTCAGTTCAGCCACAGTGGAATTAGGGTTTTACACGTAACCTAACTTCCACGTTCTTAAGAAATTAAGTGAAAATCATTGAATAATTTGTAATTTGACGATTTACTTATTATTATTAGAAAAGATACATTCATCATCTTTAACTTGTCAAATTTAAAACGTTACATTTGTTACTCACAAATTATGAAAATTCAGTTTCCCATTTGATGCATAAAATATTATATTTGTTGAAATGTATTAGAAATTGAGTTTTGAGTTTAATTTGCTCCCTAATTTCTAAACTTTTACACATTTACCTAAAATTTTCACAAATTCTCACTTTAAATCATGTTAAATCGTTTATCAATTAATTAAACTTTGGAAAAAAATATACACATGAATCCCAGTGCCAAAGAGTTGTTGGGTTTATAAAATAATCCTAAGTTTGGTGATCATTCCAAGTCCTCAAAATATGCAGACTTAATCACAATAGAGATAAGTGGAAAATGGATTTTAAAAAAAAGAAAAGAAAAGATAAATGGAAAATGATCACCAAAACCACAAATCAGGTCAACAAAAGCTACAAAACCAACCGCCCCACTTCTCCAAAATGGTATAAATACATGTTGCCTTCAAAAGTCTTCAAACAAAACAAACAAGATTTCAGATTTCTCCAAAATGGCAAGGCAACTGGTAATGATGCATCCTTCACAGGGCACAGCTCAGGTTGGCATGGCTGGTGTGAAGCCTTCTAGTGTGTGCTTTTGCATTGTTCATGTGTGCTTCTCATGCTCGGAAATGGCGACGTCGTTGGAATGCTTGCTTGGATTACGGCTATGAGTTTAAGGATCCTGTAATAGAGCTGAACCAAGAAGCAACGGTTGTGACTATGCAACGAGTGAATGCTTGCATTGTGAATTCCCCCGAGCCAGAAAATGGCAACGACGAGATGTTCTTCAGCAGAGAGCAACAAGCTGCTGTATGGCAGAAGAACATACTCATGGGCGGGAAGTGCCAGCTACCAGAATTCTCCGGCGTCATATTATACGACCCTATGGAAATGTAGCCCCTACCAAAACTCAACGTCCTCTACTTACCTGGAAGTGAAAAAGAAAATGAACATCGCCAGGCCAAAAAGTTATCTCAGTATAGTATCTTATAAACCCCTGGATTGTATTCACTCTTGAAATGAAAAGATAATTGTATCACCAAAAAGACCCTAAACTAAAAAAACATCAGCCTATTGTACATTATCTTAGAGAAGGACCTGCCTAGATTAAAAAAATCAATGATTGTAACATAGGCTTGATAATCATGCAAAACAAGTTGATATAAAACTTTAGGTCTGTGTGGATGCACGAAGCGACTCAACCGCATCAGCAAGTTTACGTTTAAGAGTATCCGGAGATTCCATAAGATGAAACACCTCTTCTTCCTCAATTTCTAGAAGTATAGCAGCAATCTCTCCCGCATCACCACGCTTAAGAGAATCCACAAGAGATGAATGTTGTTCGTGCAGCATCTATAATTTATTTATAAGAACAAATATTAACTTAGAGAAGAAGTTTCATGATGCAACCTGTGTGTTTAGGAGAAGGAGAATGGTAATGATTATGGGGGGATTGAGAATGAGGAGGAGAATGATTATTTGTGTTTGGAGTGAATGTAATGATTATAGGAAAAATAAAATAATGAATAGGATGAGAGTGAAAAATAGTGTTGTGATGTATAAAAAGTTGTTGGAGAGGGAATAAAAAATAGTTAAGAGGAGAATGAAAAAAGTAATTTTTGGAAAACGTGATTATGGAGGAAATAATTTCTGGTGGCCCAAACACGAGGAATCATCTCCATTCCCATTCTCTCCCTTATTCTTGGTGGCCCAAACACACCCTAGATGAACACGAGTTCTATATCTGGTAATGATGCAAAGTAGACTAAATAACCTTAATCAACGTTGAAGTAACCACAACAGATTGACACTTCTGATTGCAGTCTCCAGATGTAGAATGTTTTACTGAAGTTAAAATCTTTTTAATATTTGGGCCAAAGCCAAGGTCGAACATCGCGTCCAACTCGTCCAATACCTGTTCACAAGAAAATTTATGAAAACATTGTGAGATTATGAATATCTGATCTAAATTAGTAGCATAGCATATCTTAAGACAGAAATAACCGAAATGGCCTAATCTTAAATGATAAATATAGCAGAGACTAAAAAATAACAAGGGCAAATCCTATACATTAATTTTATTTATTTATTTGATAAGAAATGAAAACAATTTCATTGATAAGATGAAAGTGTTACAAGATTTTGGACCAGATTTTGAGCCTTTATACAATAAGATAACACAATAAATAAAATACTCCATCTCATAGGAAGCTGAACGAATCCTATAATTAATAATAAGAAATCAGTTATTGATAAAATACACGCATAAAAACAAACATAAGAGCCACGGTACATTTTGTTTCTTTATACATTATGGTTATCATGGTAATCATTGAACACACAGCACAAGTATAGTATGAAAAAGCACAGGGAAAGTTAAGAGATAAGATATCTGCAGCCTAAACAGTGCAAGGTGCGGTTGACTGCATACCAAGTATTTGATTTCATCAGGAACCACACTCCCCTCTTCAATGAATTCGGAGACCTCATCAGGTGTGCCAATTAGCAAACCGATCGAGACATCCGATGAACCTTTCTGGATTTCTAATGGATCACAACCATTGTCCTTTGGAGTTTTCAACTGCCTGTAATTGGTGATGAATTTTGCCATCTGAAACACCTGCAGGGTCCATCCTATGTCAACCACATTGTAGTTGGTCTTAACATCATATTCATGATGGGCTGAGAAAGTGGTACCTCATCAGATAGCTCCGTGGTTGGGCACAGAACAAAGGCTCGAGGATGCTTGGCCTTTATCTCATTCGTTTTTCCTTCCCTTTTCAGATTCTAATGAGAGCCAATTGTAGATGAGACAATGAAAAAAATCACAAAAGTGAACAAGCATTACAACATTCCAAATGCAGATCAAATGAAGGTCATGAAAAGAAGAGTGAACTTTTCATCCAATAAATACGAATAGATTATAGACCAAGTATCAAGAACATGGAATGAAATAACGAGCAAGAGCATAAAAATTAAATTTATCATAGCTCATTAACTTACAGCTCGTGGGTTTAGTGTAAAATCATCATGCGATTGAAGTATGTTCTAAGTTCAAACTTCTCACCAACATAAGTATAGTTCAACTAGCTAATACATTAGTTCATTGATGATTTCAAAAAAAAAAAAAAAGTTCATTGATTAAAATCCAAGAGGTCGAACTTCCAAATTCCCACCCCATATATCGTTCAACTTAAAAAGGACAAGATTTCCAATGAAATTTATTCCATATGCAATGCAGTTCCTTTCATATTACATATTAATTCTCAAGTTCACTGTTCACATTCTAGAATATATTAAAAGATTAACATAACCTATCACTTTAAGCTGCTTATAAGTATTGATTTCACAAACTGCCACATAAGAATTCTAAAAAAAGATCAACCCAAAGGTAAATTCTAATCCAAAAACGATCAAATGGTGACAAACATCTACATCAAATACACTTTTGTTCATCAATTCCGCAAAAGAAAGTGCCAAAGGATAGAAGCATAGTAATGGATAAAAGAACAGAAACCTGAATGAGAGGCAACAAATAAGACAAAGCCCTTTCCGGTGCATAAAGAGATCCCAACACAACATTCTTCCCTTCCAAAACAGCCGGAATCCCTACACAATGCAACTCGGAAGGAACAAAGAATCCCAATCCTTCCACAGCCTCCGTCACTTCATTACAAAGCCCGAACTCCTTGAAACCTGTCATCACCTTCTTCTCACTTCCGTTCCCGTTCCCTTTCACAGCAGAGTTGGAACTCGATGATTCTTGCGGGATTTTGGACGATCCTTTGAGTTCTCTGAGCCTGAACTTTTCAAGAAGCGTTGCATCCCTCTTCGATTGCGGCGGCCGATCGTTCTCCACGGCGGTGCCATTGATGGAGGTTTTGGAGGAGGAAGAGGAAAAATGTCGAGAAGCTAAGAAAGCGTTTGTGGAGATTGCGGGATTGGGAAAAACGGAAGGTTTGGTTGGGAATAAAAGAGCGTTGGCGCAGTGGGAGAGCTGGAGAAGAGCTTTTCTTCTACTTCCCATGGCGGTGCTCTTCGGTACGTTCGACCTGCCTCGGGTTCAATTCTTAGGTTTCGTATTTTTTTATTTCAAAAATTATAAATACTTTTCTGAATTTTGTAAAGTTTGAATATATATTATTTCTATTACTAAACTGATTTAGTAATAGGTGAAAGTTATTAATTTGATTCGATTTTTATACCTAAAAAACATTAAACATAGAACGGAAACAATATTTATTTATATATTTTCAGTTATCTTTTTATATAATAGTTTTACTTTTTTGATTTTTTTTAGAATGACCAAGTATTTGATTTAATTGCCAACACGAACAATAGTTCAAGTGACATTCGTGTACACTTAGTAACTTTAAGGTTAAAGGTTCGAATCTTCCTTCTCTAAATAGTGTATCTTTAAAAAAATATTTAATTTAATTTAATATAGTTTATTTTTAAGAAAAAAACCTTCAAACAACAAATGGAAGTAAAATAGTAAAGAATAAAATCTTATGAGAACAAAATCAAAAAAATCGAACTCATAATTATGTAGGGTACATTAATATAGCTGAACTATTGCTTTTATTGATGCAGTTACAACTTTTGTTGATGCATTTTCCCATTCTTTTAGGTTCAATTTATTGACTCTCTAAGTTATTTGAAGGCTTTTACTTATTTAACGGATTAGAAGCTCTCATGCATAATGATCATTGAATTAAAAAATAAATGTTATCTTGTGTGAGAGAGGGTTTCCCTATTTTCCTCTTCGTTTTCAAACCTAAGAAACCAAATATTCAAGTTGAAACTTGAAAATTCAGAAAGAAAACTAATGAAAAGCCCTAAATTGAAGGCCCATAATTTTGGATATGGGCCTGAAAAGAGACAAGTATGGCCCAAATTCCAAAAACAAATTGGCGCCACAATTTCCAATGGAAATCGAGAACAATCCCCCCAAATTGAAACACACACAGACGAAAGATAGAAGCAAATTCTGTAAAAATAGTGGAAAAAATTGAAGAAATCGTAAGCAGGAAATGTCGACGATCTTCATCGCCGTCCAGTGTTACCAGTGCTCCACCATGCAGGCACCGATCTCGTTCCATCTTTTACTGTTTCTTGTTTTTCTTCTCTGTTAACATCTGTAATGGCGTTGGTTTCGATTCAGGTGAAGCAGCAGCGGCGGAGCGGGAACAAGTGGAACTGTGCAGTGTGCAACGAGAAGCAATCGGTGCAGAAGGTGTTCGCTCGAGCTTCAATGGCGAAAGACGTCCGTAAGTTCGTACAGAGCTTCAACATGTCTCGGAAATACGCGGATGAACAGACGAAAATCGAGGAGCTAGAGGAAGAAATTGTTGACGAAGATCAGATTGACTGCAGTGCGAAGAAGGTAAGACGAAGCGATTGGAATGAGTACCTCGTTCTCGAAGAAGATCGCAGCCAAAGTGGAGGAGAAAACAATCGAGGATTAGGTCACCGATTTTGTATATACATTTTTACGATTAGTTCATCGAGAAATCACCGAAGTTAAATCTTCGTTTGATGATGATTTTCTCTGTAGCAGCGAGTGATTTTGCCGAAGTTAAGATCGTGACGGAGTTTCCAGAAGTAAAGAACAAGAGATCTGGTTCAACGAGCCGTTCAAGCTGGTCCGAAGATGGAGAAGAAGATGGACTTTACAGGCCAATTTTCTCAAAGAGGAAACACGTAGCCAAGAATTCGAGCTCCCAAGGTAAAATTTGCATATGATCCTAATATTTCTGCACTTTTTCAAAACAAATGTTAGCAAAAATGGCTTAAATTGCAGATGAGATTCGAAACTTGGAGTCTCCATCAGCCATTGATGCATCAAAATGGAGTAATGAAAACGTTTCCACAAAGAGGCAACACATCACCAAGAATTTCAACTCCAAAGGTAAAAAATGTTGAGATGATCCTAATACTCATTTCCAAAATTAAAAATATTGAGTCGAAACGGAAATGAATTGCAGATAGGATTCGAAAATGGATATCGCCATTAGCAAATGATGCATCAGAATGGAGTAAAGATGATGAAGGAAATGCAAGGACAAAATCTAGCATTTTAGCGAAGGTAAGAGGACCTTCAAAGTGGAGTGAATACATAACTGAAGAACACTACGGAGCCAAAAATGGAGAAAGTTTGGCAACAGAACAAGGCATGAACATCTTCGAGACAATGCTAAATGATGATAGAGTTGAAGATGATATCCACCCTGATTTCAAATGACAAGCTCATAAAATTCTGCCACGCCAACATCGTGATGAGCCCGAAATGACCGCGATCGAACAACTTTTGCTTAATTTTTGGGATGTGCCCTTCCACTTCTATGGAATGAAACCTCTTATTCACCTTTTTTTTGATATTTAGGAGAAGAGAGTAAAGATAAGAGAGGTTTCTGATATTACAGTATCATACCCTGCATTCAATTTTAGTTTAGCTTTTACAAATAATATATACTTTTTAAAGCCAACTTCAAATATGAATATTCATTCATACCCGAAAGTTTCCCAACAAAAACTATTATGTTAGTAGGCTAAATTTTCCATTTAGCAGTAACATCACAGTTGATGTCTGATGATCATCAAGACAGCAATGAATATTCAGCAATATAAAATAAAAGGTATATATTATTGGTATCCATGAGTATAGGTAATTTATATGTACCTCAACTAATTTTACACCAACATTGTCCAATTTATTATTTTTGTTTGTCAAGTAAACCTGTTGAAAATTAATTCTGAGTAAGAAACTACCATAAATTGAACCCATTTCTACACTTTAACCATTAAATAAATCTATAATGGTTAATAATAATAAAATAAGAGTAAAACTTGCCTCCTTGATGGTAAGGACTAGTTTTCCTTTGCATGACAGTCACAAATTTTTGTTGTTTGGTTTTTTTTTTTTTTTAAGAAAATTTTAATCCGAAAATTGTGGCTACCATGAAAAGTAAGGAGGATTAAGTCGTTAATAGTAAGGAGGTAAGTTTTACTGGTAAAATAAAATAGTTGAGTTGTCAAAAATACCTAAAGGAAAGTGTTGCATAGGTTGGATAACAATGTGTCATCAAAGGTTGAACAAAACTAAACAAAAGTCAATATTGTGAAGAATTGGCGGTTAATAGAAAACTAAACAAAACTCCTCAATAACCAATATTCTAAAGCATCCAAAACTAGAATTGAATGAAAGAATGCAGCCAATCACGAGCCAACAAAAATAAATAATATCCTAAAGAAGTTAAAAGAAAAGGAAAGGATCAAACCTAAACCAGGTTCACCATGCGGAATAAAGAATGTTCTAAGACAAAAATTGAAGGTCAGGAAACCCGTGCTCTCTTTTCAGTCATTGTTCACTTGGTTAGGGCCAATGCACCTAGCTGATCAGAGAGCTCTGGTTCCAACGATGCTTTGTGGAGGACTTGCATTGCCTCCGCCACCTTACTCTTCAAGTCATCCGGCGACTCGATGAGATGAAGGACCTCTGTTTGGTCCATTTCCAGCAACATTCCAGTAACCTTTGCTGCATGACCTGACTCGAGACGATCCACGAGTGGATACAGTTGCTCGCCAAGCATCTGTAACAATAAAACATAAAGCACAATTACAGTCAAGAGCATGTCTCATCTAACAAATTTGGTTTTTGATAAATGATAAACATACCAGACGCTGATTTTCGAGTGTAGCGGAAGCTAATGCAGAAGCAAGCGTTGAAGAAGGCACAGCCCTTGATTGCTGGTTGTCGATAGGGGAGCTTGAAACTCCAGAACTATCAAAAGCCAAAGGCATCAGTGGACCAACAAGACCTTGGGGCAGGACTGATGGCTCTAATCCATTTCGTGCATTGTTCAGATATCGAAAACCTTGTCCAGAGCCACGGAGCAGTACCTGAGTCCGAAAAACAAGTCCACAAATTAGTAAGCAAAGATCATAATAGAAGGATTTCAACAGAACTCTGAGTGTGATGCAAAATCAAGCTCAAATAAGTGTAGAACAAACATTGAAACGATATCTACTAAATGAAATGACACTAATAATGCTACTTTATACCTGCTGCTGCTGAATTGGCTGTGAATTTCCACCTCGCCTCATCCCTGAGACTGCCCTAGGTTGCCCTTGCCTCTGAAACTGGTACGGCATGATATAGTTCGGGCTCATACCAGGTCGCATTCCAGTCATGAGTTGAGGTTGGAAGCTGTATCCGGTAGGTTGTGGGGACACCAGCCCCGGGTTCCCCTGACCATAGTACATCTGCTGAGGTCCGAGTCGTGGTGCTCCTTGATGAAATCCTGGAATTCCTGAAGGCAAAGATGACATTCCACCAGCTGGTCGGATTTGAGAAAATTGTGCCTGAACACAAAGAAGAATATGCTATTACCAAAAGTCATAGGATCAACACATTAGTGAAAAGGCATGCTAAAATGAAGAAAAACTCACATAATTTGAGGCACACTCCCTATTCACCACATGAGACTATTGAAATTCACACAATTGAATTCCGAACAAACTCACATAACTGTTTATGGATAAAGCCGCTAAATTGCAATTTATGGATTTACAATAACATCATTGCACCGTATTATTAACCAACAAAAGCTTAGCTTAACTATCATGATGTTATCATTTGTACATTGAAACATTCCCTAAGAAAATCGCACCTGTAGACGAGCCTTTCTTTCGTCCTTACGCTGGGCAACAGCCACATACAGAGGTTTCCTTCCTTTCATCTTTCCATTCATTTCATTTAACTAAGAAACACAAAAGAAACGGAAAAATTAGTTTCAAACTTCATATCTATTCGTAAGAAGAACCAAAAGTGTATCTCAATGGAAAAAATAAAATTTACGGCTCTTGCTGCTTCATCTGGTGAAGAAAAGGCTACAAAACCAGACCCCTTGCTCAGTCCATGTTGGTCTAGCATAACCTGCAAATAGTTCAATCAAGCATCGAAAAATTAACAAAATATCATCATAAAGTTGACCCGTAGGCGGTAGCCTTCAATGGTACGCATGGAGATCGAAAAAAGAAAAACTAGCCTTGCATGATGTTATTGTTCCAAATTCAGAGAAAAACTCTTTGAGCTTCTCATCATCAATATGGTCATCAAGATTTTTGATATACAAATTGGCACCTTGTAATTTTTCAAACCTACTCCTTCTTTCCTGTTCAAATTTTGCTTTCAACTCGGCCTCCCTTTCGGATTTCCTCTGAGCCCTGCCTACATATAGAACTTTGTCATCACCAAGGATCATACCATTAAACTTTTCAACTGCAGTTGCAGCAGAGTCAGCTTTCTCAAAGTTCACAAAACCAAAGCATCTGGACTCCCCATTTGAATCTCTCATAACAACTGCACTAGTAATGGCACCATGTCT
>JBBMKA010000026.1:13884490-13894765 GCA_037833695.1 Sechiopsis laciniata | reverse complement strand
TATATAATATATTTAAACTTTAGATTCTTCCTATCAATTTTTAATATGATATTAAAATTGAAAACTTAAAGCAAACCGAGGACAACACTAGCCCACAAGCATACCCTAACAATTCAAGCTTTTGACCAATTGTGCTACCCCTCGAGAACAACATAAAGATAACTCATAAATAAAGCATACAATGATTAAAAAAAATAAAAATTACAATTAAATGTTTAGGGTATTATTGAAACTTTTTCAAAGTTCATAGATATTTTTGAAATAAAATTATAATGGTTTTCATCAAAATTTGACGATAAGAGCATTTTTTACACGTTTATTAATATTTAAGGATGTTTTTGAAACTTTTTAAAGCCAGAGAGATATTATTGACACATACTCCATAATTCAAGGGCATATTTGATCACTTACATTATTTACTTACCATGTCTATCAATTACATTACTAAAAATAATGGAAATAGTATAAAAAAAAAGAGTATATTTGATTAAAAGAGCTTTTTTTACCCATGTAACTAACAAATGTTGAAAAGTATTTGATTAAATTACCAAGTCAACGCTACGCCATGTAATTAACAATTTTTATTATCTTGAGATTAAAATTGAACATTGTTGAAATGTTATAAATAGAAGTATTTGATATTGAATTATTAAGCTGTTTAAGAGTTTTTTTTTTTTGAAACCAATTCGTCCAAGAGTTAGGAGACATGATGGGTCGTCTTCAGATTTTTTTCATACATCGCTTGGAGATTTCTTTTTTTCATATATTGAATCATTGATTGGTCGCCAACAAGAACAATACTCGCCTGCATCAGTGTATATCCGATGATCAAGAGGTCACGAGTTCGAATCCTCCCATAACTCAAAAAAAAAAAAAAAAAGAGCTCGAAAAAGTGCACAAGTACGAAATACTTTTCGTACAATATGTTGTATTAAAAAGCTAAACTGAGTATAATAAAGATTCAAACTTCTAAATTCCAAAAGAGAACCTACCAACTACATTATTATATACACATGTTGACCATGACTGATTTTGTTAACGCATTATTACGATGAATAAAAAAAAAAACTACGAGCTAAAATTTTAGCTAGATGATTTTTTTTTTATCTAGCACAGGGAGGAATATTTGCTTTATGAAAGATTGACGTAATTTCGACAAGTAAAATTGACCATTTTTCTGAAGAGAGGAAACACATCGCCAAGAATGGGAATCAAATTTGGAGATGATCCTCATATTTCAACCACTTTTCAAGACAAAATTGAACAAAAACAGCTACAAAACTACAGATGGGATTCAAAAATTGGAATCATCATCAACCATTCAAAAGTAAATAACCATCATGAAATGAATTCAATCCTTAGTGTGTTAAGGTGAGATCGTATGTCTCGTAAAATAATCAAGTTGGTATGTCCTGTAACAATAATCATGATGCATATAAGCTGATCCAATATCCATGGATATAAAAAAAAATTAAAAATCAAAAGTAAATTTACTTTTGAACGTTTTTTAAAAGGTCAAGCTTTGAGAAGCATTTCCAAACTTAACCTAGTACTAACTAACATGTTTACTCAACCATGAAGTTACAGGACCAAATCCACCGATCATCTATTGTTTGTACTAAAAAACAAGGTAAAACTTCGAGAATATCCTAGACTATCCTTCCATTGATGCATCAAAATGGATTAATGTCTTGCAAGGTGAATGAAAGGGAACCTTTTAAGTAGAGTGATTACATAACTGAAGAAAACTCTGAAGCAAAAAATGGAGAAAATGTGGCGAAAAATGATGAACCGGACATGGAAATCTTCACGACGACGATAAATGGTGATATTGTTGAAGATGATATCCATCCTAATTTCAAATGACAATGACTAAAAGAAAATAGTTGTATTTTATAGACATAAAGTAAATATTCGAGCCAACCTGTGTTACCTGCATAAACAAACTCAAGATTTTTAAAATATGACTAAATTTTAGGTAGATGACCATTATGGATCGAACTCAAGATCTTTAAAATATCCTGCAGTCGAAACTTTCTTACTTTGCAAATTTCAGACTCCTTGATTTAGCATTGATATTATACCAATCAATATTGAGAAATAATATATAAAGTAGACTCAATAATAGCAAAAAGAAAAGCATGAAACCATATAGTCTAAAAATCCAAATTGAAAAGCTCATAAGATAACAAAGGTTCAACAAAAACAAACAAAATTCTCAAGACTTGATGGCAAATAGAAAACTAATAAAAAATACCAAAATCCTAAGCATCCAAAACTAGAATTAAATAAAACAATGCAGCCAATCAAGACTCCCAAAAATAAATAATATCCTAAAGAGAGAAGTGAAAAGAAAAGGAGAGAATAAAACCCACAAACCGTAAATATGTTCTCCATGCAAAAGAATGTTCTATTCTAAGCAAAATTGTTTTTTCTTCAAACCCGTGCAGTCTTTGTTCATTTGGCCAAGGCTAGTGCACCAAGCTGGTCAGAGAGCTCAGGTTCCGACGAAGCTTTGCGGAGGACTTCCATTGCCTCAGCCACCTTATTCTTCAAGTCATCAGGCGACTCGATGAGATGAAGGACCTCGGGTTGGTCCATCTCCAGCAACATTCCAGTAACCTTTGCTGCATTACCTGGCTTGAGACGTTCCACGAGTGGATACAGTTGCTCGCCAAGCAACTGTAACGAGATAATATAATGCAGAAATTTGGTCAAGGCATATCACATCTAACAAATACGGTCTCAATCTATGATGAAGGGAAGATAAATGATAAACATACCAAACGCTGATTTTCGGGTGTAGCAGAAGCTAATGTAGAAGCGAGTGTTGAAGAAGGCACGACCCTTCGCTGGTTGTCAATGGGGGAACTAGACACTCTTGAATTATCAAAGGCTAGAGGCATCATTGGACCAACAAGACCTTGAGGCAGGACTGGTGACTCTAAGCCATTTTGGGCGTTGTTAATGTATCGAAAACCTTGTCCGGAGCTCCGGTGCATCAACTAGGTTCAAGAAACAAGTCAACAAATTAATAGGAAAACATCAGAATAAAATAAATGGTTTGATACATCGTAGGAAGGATTGTTAATAGACCATGTATATAGTGAAGTGATAGTTAAGAAGTTTTTCTTTTCAATAAAATCAATTAAATTATTAATAGTATAACCTAAAAGATTGCAGGTGGTGTGGTGTAAGGAAAAGAGAGCAAGAAAAAAAAAATTTCTTAAAATCTAGTCTACTAAAAAAAATTGTATTCCAAGACAGAACATAAAAGATAATATACACTAGTATTCAAGCTTAGATAAGTATGACACAAGCATTGAAATAGTATCGGCCAAAGTTGGTTAACCTCTGCAGTAATTGACATGTATCTCCCGACCTAGAGATTGGGGTTTGAATCCCCCAATCCACAAATATAGTTGTATAATACATTGAAATAGTATCCACTTATGAAATGTCAACAACAAAATAGGGTACACAGATGATCTTAACAATGTAATTCACTTTACCTGCTGCTGCTGAACTGGTTGTGAATTTCCGCCTCGCCTCATCCCGGAGCGTGGCACAGGTTGTCCTTGCCTCTGAAACTGGTAAGGCATGATGAAGTTCGGGTTCATACCAGGTCGCATTCCAGTCATGAGTTGAGGCTGGAAGCCATATCCAGAAGGCTGTGGGGGCACCAGCCCGGGATTTCCCGGACCATAATACAACTGCTGAGGTGCAAGTCGTGGTGTCCCCGGATGAAATCCCGGAATTCCTGAAGGCAAAGAGGGCATTCCGCCTGCTCTGATTTGAGAAAATTGTGCCTGAACACAAAGAAGAATATGCTATTACTAGAAGTCATAGGATCAACACATTATTGAAAAGACACGTTGTGGGGACAACAAACGGGCAAAATACTAGCAAACCAGTATATCAGAATTCACATAATTGAGGCACAATCTCCATCCAACAAATGGGGCTATCTAAATTCACATAATATGTACATTCCCCGAGGAGACAAATCGCACCTGTAGCCGAGCCTTCCTCTCTTCTTTGCGCTGGGCGACAGCCACATACAAAGGTTTATTTCCTTTCATCTTTCCATTCATTTCATTTAACTAAAGAATAAGAAACAGAAAAATTAGTATCAATGTTCATATTATATTTGAATATAGAATCCAGAAGTCTCAATTAAAAAATTACGGCTCTTGTTGCTTCATCTGGTGAAGAAAATGCTACAAAACCAGACCCCTTGCTCAGTCCATGCTGGTCAAGCATAACCTGCAAAGAATTCAAGAAAGCTTTAAAATCAACGAAATATAATCATACAACTATCTGCATAAAATTCGACACATTCGTTTCGATGGTATATAGAAGAAGACAAATGGAGATTTGGAAAAAAGAAAAACGAACCTTGCATGATGTGATTGTTCCATATTCAGAGAAAAACTCTTTGAGCTTCTCATCATTAATATGGTCATCAAGATTTTTGACATACAAATTAGCACCTTGTAATTTTTCAAATCTACTCTTTCTTTCTTGTTCAAATTTCGCTTTCAACTCGGCCTCCCTTTCAGATTTCCTCTGAGCCCTGCCTACATACAAAACCTTGTCATCACCATGGACGGTACCGTTCAACTTTTCAACTGCAGCAGCAGCAGAGTCTGCATTCTGGAAGTTCACAAAACCAAAACATCTGGACTTCCCATTCGAATCTCTCATGACAACTGCACTAGTAATGTCACCATGCGGTGTAAAAATGTTTTTTAACTCATCATCTGTGGTAGTTTCTGGTAAATTCTTCACATAAACATTAGTAAACACCGACCCATTTGCTCGGGCCCTTTCTTGGCGTCGAATAAAATGTCCGACATAAACTTGCTTGTCATTGAGCAGCATGCCGTTCAGTTTATCTATAGCAAGATCCGCAGCTTCCTCATTTTCAAATTGCACAAATCCATAACCTTTTGATTGACCATTGCTATCAATGGCAATTTTACAAGAAAGAACAGTTCCAAAGGTAGCAAACGTATCATGTAGTGCCTTGTTATCAATTGTTTTGTCCAGATTTTTTATAAAAACATTTCCATGTCCACTTCTTCGGATGCTAGGATCTCGATTAGAGATCATGATCCTGATAGGCTTCCCATTAATAGGGGTGAAATTCAAATGTTCCAAGGCACTGGAAGCTGAGAATTTATGAAAGGCAACAATAAGGTACTCAATGTATAAATTTTGACCACAAAATATTATTATAAAAGCAACTCAGCTTGAATGTGATAACTCTAAATAAAAGTTGTGTTTCAGAGTTTTAAAGCATTTTAAAAACTTGTTCTGCTGGCTCAGTGTTACGATTTTATACATTAAATTCATTTTGTACAAAACCTTGTGCATCTTTTGAATTTACTATTTTACTTATTTTCATTAAAAAAAATTAAATTCATGTCAAGACTAAAATAACCATGCCATCAATGCATTAGAATTTAAAATTTGTCTAGTCAACACTTATTATGTAGCTGACGGTTATGTAATCTCAAGACTAAATCAAACATTATTGAAATGTAAAGGGTAAAAGTGTTTGATTATGAAATGTAAGTATACTTTTCCGTCTTTTTGGATAGGAAATACATTGTACATAAGAAAACACACACTCACACACAAACAGAAACCCAAAACATTTCGCGCATTAATTATTGAGATTATATGAAAGAGTCCAAAATGCATTCCTCAACAAACTCCCGATTCTTAGCAATGATCAAATAATAACACAATTTTCCATCATCAAATTTCTCTTTAGACAAGAATTTTCAGTCATCAAATTTCTATTTAGCCAAGAATTTTCAGTCATCAAATTACAATTTCCAAAATGCAATAGTCTAATTAGAGATAGAGAAACTCAGACCAAAACTCAGCAGAATCAATATCAAAACTCAAGCGTAATATCCAGAAATCAGAGAAAGAAACCAAAAACACAGAAACAAAATTGAGAACAAACAAAAAAAGAGAGATAGAGAACGAAATAACGAACCATCCTGATGATTGTTAAAATTAACATAAGCATAACCAAGCGACCTGCGAGTCTGATCCCTGCAAACCCTAATCGAGATAACCTGAGCCGCTTGGCCGAACACTTCCAAAAGCTGCGCCTCGTTCACAGTCTGGTCCAGATCGCCAACATACAACGACGAACTAATAAACCCGACGCCAGTGGCCACAGAGCCAGTCGGAGAAGAAATCGCCGCCGTAGCGGCAATCGCCGTCGCCGGAATCGCAGCCGCCATCGAAAAAACAAAAACAAAAATGGCGAAAACAAAAACAAATTCAATAGATTAAAACAAGGCTAGAAATCGGAGGTAGATTTACCGGTAGATCGAAGAAGAACAAAGAGTGCTAGGGTTTTGAAGCTCTCTAAAAATGGAAAATCAAAAAAAAATTTGGGTTTTTTTTTTTTTCTTTTCCTTTTCCTTTTCTTCTTCAGTTTTTTCCTCCAGGGAGAGGGAGAGAGGAACCAAAGGCTGCGAAACGAATGAATTTATATATCGAAAAATTTCAAAACGGTGCGTTTTGAAGAGGTTGATGACCTGGCATACTACGCCGTATCTTTTATAACGTTGTCATGCGCTTTTGAGTGGTGGGGTTTTGGGGACTTTTTGCCTGTGCTCTAAACCTTTTTCTTTATGGTACACCTTCATGACACGTGGCATTTTCTTTTTAATAGTTTATTTATGCTTTTTTTTTTTTAACTTATTATTTGATTTGTCATATGACCCAGTCAAATAAAATAAACTTTGGTCAAATTGATTATTTAAATTACAAGGTACCATTGAATTAATTAATTTCTCTAGTTAACACTTTACCATAAAGATGTGTAAATAAATAGAACAATTCTTTTTAGGTGACTTATTTTGTTATTTGTTAAAATTGTTTACCTTTTTAGATACTATTGATTTCTTAGAAAACTTACCTCTCTACTACATTTCATACGTAGGCTTTTTGTAATAGTTCTCACCATTCACTCTCCACTTAGACGTGGATAAATTCATCTGGTATTGATCACGAATTTTGCTTGTAACAAATACTAATATGATCAAAGAATCTTTCAATTATTTGCCTATATTATTTAGAGTTTTCCTTTTTTTAGACTATTTTCTACTTATTTTATTCTGAATAAATTGTAAACAAATTTAAATTTGAGTTTTGATTTTATACTGATAATTTAGATTTGATTTTTAAATTACGTTTTAGATTTTTTTTCCATTTTTTTAATCTTAAGACTTCGTCAATTAGAAATATCTCAACAAACTAGGAACGGAAATTTGATCTTAAGGTCAGGCTCAACATACACTTTAATACATTGTATGTCACTTGTTATTGAAAAACAAATGATTATACACAGTCCCGTAAAAATAGTAGAAGTGAGGCCTAAACATTAGAGGTTGATGTTCGAAAGAGATTAGAGGTGGTACATGGCTCCTCGAAACATTATCATTTAATATACTCTTGATTCATTTCACTTTAATTTAATTAGTGAATATGCTATATCACTATTTAATTAAGGAAAATTATGTTGGATAATCCAATTTCACAAAATAATTGCAGATCTAGTCAAATTTGAAAATATTTGTATCACGTAAAAAATAAAGTATTATTAATACTCATTATACAATATTATTTTATTATTAATACACTATTTTGTATTATTATTTTTTTTTTTTTGAAGAGAATACATTCTTATATTAAAACAATATGTTATTAGATTTAGTACAGTATTGTATATTAATATAATAATAATAATATTATTATTATTATCGTATAATTATTAATAGACTATGATTACTATTTTTTTATTGTAAATAATTTTTCAATTTCACTTATTCTTAAACCAAAAACCCTTAATTATTAGCGAGAATAACAAAGCAAGCAAAAAATAAACAATATAATTTGATCTTCTTGAAATTTAATCCTATTGGTTTTAAAAGAGATATCATTGACCGTTTCAACGGTAAGCAAAAATCTCATATACAAAAATCTGTAATGCTAAAGGAGTGTAACTTGCCATATTTTCTTTTAACATAATGGATTTATTTTGAAATAAGAAGATGAAACTTGGAAGAGGAAGATTTGGGTGCAGCCAACCATACAAAAAAAAAAAAAATTGTGATTTTCAAAGAGCCACATCAACGACATCATCCATGGGGGTGGAGCCATGGCTGCACCCAAATCTTCCTCTGGAATACCTACATTAAATATAATACAAGGTTGTATAATTCCTAATCAATTTTTTATTTTTTATTTTATTTTTTTATTTTATATATATATATATATATATATATATAAACTTAATCAGTTTCAAGTAAATACAACATGAGATTAATTAGTGCACCCAAATTTATTGCTTACATGAACATAGTTTTAGAGGTAAGAGAATTCAAACTCATCATTTCTCGATCATAAATATACAATTATGTTGGTTGAACTATTACATATTAGTTTTTTTTTTTTTTTTTATAAAGTACCATTGTTCTTAAACTTTGAAATTTGTTAAATTTTAATTTATAAACTTTCAAAAGCTTAATTTTAGTTTCTAAAGTTTGAGATCATTAAATTTTCAAAAGAATTTAAAATTGGCATGAGTTTATTTATTTATTTTTCATTAAAAAAATTATCATATTCCTCTATTAATTTTAGGGCTTTTAGCAGGTTTAAACTAAATGAAGAAATAATTTACAAATGTGTTCACATTTTTTTTTTTATATATAAATCTAATTAATTTCAATTGAATACAACGGGAGATTAATTAGTGCACACAAATTTATTGCTTAAATGAAGATAGTTTAAGAAAATCCAAACTCATTACCTCTCGATCATAAATATACACTTATTCTGGTTGACCTATTACACATTATTTTTTTTTAGAAAATACCATTTTGGTTCTTAAACTTTAAAATTTATTAAATTTTAATTTATAAACTTTCAAAAGCTCAATTTAGTTTTTTAAACTTTGAGATCATTAAACTTTCAAAATAATTTAAAATTGGTCCCAAGTTTATTTATTTATTTTTCATTAAAAAAAATTAGCATCACCTTCTATAAATTTTAGGACTTTTGATATATCTAAGTTAAAAAAAGAAATAATTTGCACATGTTCACTTTTAAAAAAATTTAGCAAAAAGAAATCAACCATCAACCGTTTTCGATAAAAATTTCTTCTTATAATCAAATGACATAAATACCCTCCATCATTAAATTAACATTTTAAAAAAGAAACTCACTAAATTGTGGACTTTTTCACTTTCACCAAAAATTTCAAATTGTTTTCTTAAAAATCTCTCCAAATCGTGGGATTTTATAGATTTTTTGTTCCATTTTTTAGTTTAATAGAGGATTTTTTTACGTTGTTAATTTATTTTTTCAAAATACCTAAAATCGTTAATTATATATTATTAAATAAATAACAGTTTCAAATAAAAAAATGGTTATGTATTATTGTTGTTTTTATGCTATTGATTATGTTATGTACAAGTAGGGTAACATTTTTTTTACTTGTATTAAATATTGAATTACCGTATTTCATGACTAATATATCTTTTGTATTTTTATGTATTTATCTCACATATAAGTATTAATTCATCAAACTTTATATTTATTTGTATTATTTATTAATTATTTAACAATGACTTTGTGAATACAATGTCAAAGTTTAATACATTAATACTCCATAAAATATGTGAAAAAGGGTGAGATTGATTTCATAAAATCTTTAGTCATGTATTAATAATTAGGGAATCTTACCTTTAGTCAAATTTATAAAATAATTATAAATCTAGTCACTTTTTTTTAATGAGGGGTGATTTCAATTCGATTTTTGTCTGTTTTGTACCAAACCGACAACCGAACCGATATCTTCAGTTTTAAAAAAAATTAATCCGATCAAATGTCCAATAAAGTATAGAACTATTGGTTCGGTTTTCAAGTGGTTCAATTTGGTTTTGAATCCGATCCGATGTCTAATTTTTTTTTAATATATCAAAAACATTTTTCATTAAAAAAAATCTCACAAACAACAATTTTTTTAAAGGCCGGAAGTATTTTTTAACTTATTAAAAAAATTATTAAGTATGTTTTTTACTTGAAATACGTGTGAATTAAGAAAATCTTCAATAGGAAATCATGGATGGAAGATGATTTTATATGACTTATTGACAAAATATATATATATATATATATATATATATATATATATATATATATACTCTAAAAAAATATACACATATATATTTTGTTTTTTAT
>JBBMKA010000026.1:13825476-13863058 GCA_037833695.1 Sechiopsis laciniata | reverse complement strand
AATTGCTTTATGATCCTGATTTGACCACATTTTTCTCCCCCCAGATCGAAGCTCCTCAGAGAACAGAAAGTTAAAGACGAAGAATTGCCATGTTGCCCTATTGAGAAGACCAACTGAGCGTAAGTTCTTCATAAACAAACCAGTTAATTATTTTGTTTGGCTTATCCTCATTTCATAAGAAAGCGAACTCAAATCATTTGCAATGTCTTAAATTATAAATTTCATTCTAAATCTGTCACTACAGCCATTGTTTTCATCCTGTTCTGATTATAGCTCTTTGTCTTATAGTCACAACGGAGACTTGTTTCCTCTCGTAATTATCGATAGGGCTTTGTGTAATTATTTTATTTATCAGTGAAAATTTTGTTTCCTAAAAAAAACAAAAACAAGTCATTTCAAATAAATAAATTATGAGCAACTTAACCTTTAAACCATTTACTTTAGTTAATGTTCCTAAGGGAATGATTGGATTTAGGAGTTGGGCGAAGTGAGGAAAGGAAATTATCTAACCCTATATTTGTTTTTTGTACATAACAACCTCTCTTAATTCCTTCCAAATTCTTCTTCACATCCTATTAAACATATTTAATCCTATAAAACATCAAATCAAACTTTATTACAATAAAAATTAATATAAAATTAAAAAAAATCTCTTCTTAAACACCAATTTTCAAAAAAAAATTCTAACATCTCCTCTCCAAAGCATCAATTTCAAAACAAATATTTCATCCTTCTTAATCACTCCACTTCCTCTTCATTTTTTCTTCCTTTCCTCTCTTCTCCCAAACTCCAAAATCCAAGGGGGCGATTGGATTTAGAGGTTGAGGGAGGCGAGGAGAAGAGATGAGAAGAGAAATTGTCAATCTCATGTTTGTTTTTAGTACATCACAACCTCTCCTAACTCCTCTCAATTCATCTCAACTCATTATCAAACATCTTATTTAATTATATTAAATTTTATATAATTTTTAACTCTTTTTATTTTAATTTTTTCACTTTTAACATAACATCAAACTTATTATTTAATTATATCAAATATATATAATATATATTTATTTATATATATAAAATAAACATCACATGTATTCACATCAATCTCTCATATTCTCTCTCCTCATAACACCAATCTTCAAACAAGTATTTCATCTCTTCAAATCACTCAATTTGCTCTCCATTTCTTCTTTCTCTCCTCTCATATCTTCTACTCCCCTAAACTCCAAAATCCAATCACCCCCTAAGTAACGGCAATTTAACAGCCGACCAAGTGTACTTTACATGTTTTGTTTGTGAACTACAGTAATATGGATGTCCTTAGAAGAGCAAAGATGGGCTTAGTAGGGGTGTACAAATGAACCGACAGCCCGACAAACTCGAGTAACCCAACTCAAATTATAAGGGTTGGGTTGGGTTGAATTTATTTTCGGTTTGGGTTGGGTCCAAAAAATTGAGAACCGAAAATTTCGGTTCGGGTTCGGGTTGATGCTGTTTTGGTTCGGTTCAGCCCGAACCGAACCGAATATATATTAACTGTGTATAAGTCATTCAATTATTAAGCAGTGGTGTGGTGGTGTGAGGTACGGTAATTTTCATTTCCATAGAGGTTCGAGCCTGAACATGTCTATACAATAAATTATTTTAAAAACTGTGTGAGGCTTTTTATAAATACTTTTTTCCTTCTTTTTTTTTGAATATCTAACTATTTATATTATCTTTTATAGTTAATTTTTGTACAGACATTTATAAACAAAGGTAAGGAATTATTAGTCTAAAATATATTTTCAACATCCTCCCTTTTATATATAATAATAAATAATAATGTCAATAAGATGCTATTTAATCTAATTAATGTATTTTTGTTTAATTCAATTACTATGAAAGAAGAGAGATTTTGATCATAAAACTACATTAATGTCATTTTTTTTAAGTACAACTACATTGATGTCATTGAGTTATTATAAATCCATTTCATCTATTAACAAAACGAAACTCAATCAAGTACAGATTGAAAGTGTCCAATTTTTTTTTGTCACTTTATTTATATTTTAGTAACATTTTATGCCCAATTTAATTTTTTAAAATTTTGATTTAGGTACATATTGAAGCTTGAGATGGTAGCTTTTGCTTTTCTATGTTTTTAATATAAATTTATGCATAAAAAATTCTCGATTGGATTCCAATAAGCGATATTTTTCTTCTCATATATATATATTTTTTAAACTACAAAATATATTGATGAAAATCGAAGAACCCAACCCAATCCAAAAATATAGGGTTGGGTTGGGTTGGGTTGACTCTTTAATTGGGTTGGGTTGGATTAAAAAAGTGACCAACCCGAAATTTTGGATTGGGTTGAAAACCTCCCTCAACCCAACCCATGTACACACCTAGGGGCTTAGGATGGTTATACTCCAACATGTTATTTTGCTTGCATTTCCCATGCCTACCAGGGGTAATTAATATCTCCCAAAATGTCTAAATGACTTTTAACGGCTTAGTGGCAAGAGGGTTTAGAAGAATTAAGTTGTAGGTTTACCTATCATTAAAAATTAATTTTTTATGAATTTTTTCGATAATAAAATGTTGTTGGTTAGGTGGTTGTCCTATTAAAATAGTTGAGTGTCTGGGAATTCCTTTGTGGTGGCTAATCTTTTAAGACAAATCACTGGAATATTGAAATTGTAGCGGAATGGCCTCTCTTTTCTAATGATTTATGGCCAAGTCTAGAAGAACGACATTCAAATTGAAATTCGTAACATGTTTGTATTTTAATCTAATGATTTATATATGCCTTTATGTATTGATCTGCTGAATACCTGCATTTTAAGCGTTGCCCTTTTGAAGAATCATTTTTTGTCAGACTGCCTCTGGATGCATACCTTTCTCACTGCTCTTATCCCATTACAGTTCTTTTTGGATTATATGGAAGGTGGAAATCAAACCTATAATCTTAAATTTGTTAGTACAAGATATTAATTGTGGACATCCATCTCAAAATTAATTAGTAATAAGAAGAGTAGCTTACTTACCTTTTAAACACTAAGAGATATCTCCACCTTATCAATGTGAGATTCTCAACATGTCCCCTCAAGATGGTGTCTCTTTTGGGCTATCAATCTTGGATCGGATCTCAATTCATTTTTATTGGATCGAATACCCGTTTGAGGTTAATGGGCTCTGATACCATATCAAAATAATGTGGACATCCATCTCAAAACTAATTGGTAATAAGAGGAGTAGTCTACTTACCTTTTAAACACTAAGAGATATCCCCACCTTATCGATGTGAGATTTTCAACACGAAGAACATGGCCTTGAAGAAGTCATCAAATAATATATTAATATATTTAAATAATAATAATATTATTAAATATATCTAACATAAAAAAAATTAAACAAGAAAACAAGTACAAAAATACAAAAATAAAAAGATGAAAAAATGTTCAAGGAAAAGAGGAAATGAGATGAGGAATACTTTTGAAGTCCAACACTTCATCTCATCCCAAAAACAAACGCAACCCCAATTACATCACGATAAGAAGGTTTTTTACTTCTCCAATCATTACATCTTGTTTCATATTCCTCGTTTGTTAAAAAATACATAAGAGTGTTTTTAAAGACAATAAAGACTCACTGGAACTTGAGGTGCAAAAAAAGTGGGGGATTTATCTTTCAAGGCACACTATATATTAAATAAATAGAAAAATATATATATATTTATCACAAAAAATATATTAATTTCTTTATAAATTTAAGTATCAATATTCATATATATCAAAAAGGTTTTTTTTTTTTTTAAATATTTGTAATTGTTTGAGTGCTTACACGCACTTTGATTAATGTCACGTGACATAGCAGACTCTATAACATTTGGATATCTAAAAAACTTTGTAATAAATTAATTTTTAAGTGGCGACTTACATAAATTAAACTTATCATCTTAAACATTTTAAGACTTTCTTTAACTACTTAATTCTTAAATCACTCCGTGGTGGTTATATATCAAAAGATTTAAAGTAAAAAGATACAATACTATTATAAAATAGTAATCAAGTCTTAAAGTTAAAAGTAAAGTAATCTTGTCTTTTCAAATTTTAAATAAACATAAATATTTTTTCATTTACGATTATTTGATTTATTTTTTTGTATCCAAAAGTAATTAAACTTAAAATTTGTATGGCCTTGTCTTTTCACTTTTTGGATAAGCATAAACCTTTTCTTCTACACAAAAGGATATTTGATTTGTCTTTTATATTCATAAATAAATAGGACTAAAAAATTTAAATTAAATCTGCGTTGTCGTTTCTCTTTTCAGAAAGCATAAGATTTTTCTTTTGCCCAAAGGTTATCTGTTTTGTTTTTGTTTTTAGAATTAATAATAAAAAACCTAATCTTCAAAAAAGATGGAGTCTTTTCAATGGTCAAATAAAGCTTTATTTTTATAATTAAAATACCATTTTGATCGTTAGACAACTTTAAACAATGTTAAAAAATGGTCCTTGCCGTTAAAATCCTCCGTTAAAATTGGTGAAATGAATTAAAAAAAATTTAGTTGACTACCATGAAAACGCTTTTTTGTGAAATGAAAACGTTGAAAATTAAAATACCATTTTCTTGATTTAAATCTGGGTTTGCTTAGAATATGTTTCGTTGTCAAGAAAATTTAGTTGCGTTATTTGCGTTATTTCTCTTTGATTGCGTTTATTTGCGTTATTTCTCTTTGATTTGCCCTCATATCGCTTTTTTGTGAAATGAATTTCGCTTTTGAGCTCGTTCTTTTTGTTTACAAACAATATACAAATGCAATTTGGATGATTTTTTTATTTTTTAATTCTTCAAATTACATGAGCCTAGTTGGGATTCTGGCCAATTTGATATCGATCTGTTCTTTGAAATGGTGTAATTGTGTGGGTTTTCAATCTGTGGTTAAGAAATTTATCAAGAATGATTTGGGGCGTAAAGGAAACGTGTATGGGTTTTTAAATCCGCCATGGATGAGGATAATTTTTTTGCATAACAGAGTTTAGTTCTGGGTAGCTCTCTTCTTTAAGTATCGGGCACGAGACTGTACGAATTCACCATCTTCTTCTTATCTTAGAGAGAGAATTAAAGGAGGGTGTGTGGGAGAGAATGATGGATGACTTTTAAAAAAAAACTTAATTTCACCAACTTTTAAAGGAGAATGTTAACGGCGAGTACCATTTTTTAACATTGTTTTGAACTAAATTTGGACCAATTTCGAAGTTTAGATATAAAATTTGGACGAATTTCGTAAGTTTGGAATTAAAATTAGACATTTAAAAATTGAGAGACTAAAATAGAATAAATTTAATAGCGTAGGGTGAAAATGGTATTTTAACCCTATTTCCTTTTTGAAAATTCAAAAAGCAATACAGGAAAATTAAAGTGGAGAACAGCCACATTTATCTTTGTCCTTCGCGTAGACAGCCTGTCACTTCGGCAAAGCACGCCAACTGATGAGCCAGCGCATTGGATAAAGATTTTTTTTTTTTCTTTTTAAAGAAGGATTTTATGAAAAATATCTACTATCAGTTATCTATTGAAAAGTTCTCAACTGAACATGAAAAGCCCTTCCAAGTGAAATTGGGCTAACCTTTTGTTTTGGAGTAATTTTAGTGAAAATTATTTCTAATGATAGTTTAAGAAAATCCTATCTTGTAAACCAATCAATTGAAAGAAGCTCATATTACCCTTTTTTTTTTCTACCTTTTTAAGTTCGATAACTATTTGATTTATAATATATATATTTTGTTAAAAATCAAATTAAAATTTAAAAATAAAAAAAATAGGTTCAAAAGGTTTGCTTTTGAAAGTAAGATAATATTAAAAAATTTGAGTAAGAATAAAATTAAATTAAAAATATATATATATAAAACCAAATCGTTAACTGTTAATTTTCTTTTCATAAAGAACCATTATCATGGAATTGCCGTAAATGTATAATATACCATTGGCTCAACGAAATCAGTTGGGTAAGAAGATCCTACTGTAACTGCCTTGTACTTGCAGGCTCTATATAACTCACCTGTTTCACTTCATTTTCTGAACATCTCATTTTCCATCCTCCCTTCTATTTCTCTCCCATTTTTAAATAATTACTCTCATCCTCCAAGGCGGTATATTTCGAAAGCTGATTTGGTGCTGATGTCATTAAACAAGTGAGAAATCAACGGGCATGCAGGGAGTATTTGTTTGTTTGTTTTTTTTTTTTTTTTAAAAAGTTAATTTTCTTTCTAATCTTTGTGTTGAAGTCGTGAGGGAGTAAAGATTTTGGAAGTTTCATTGGATATTGAGCTTAATCAAGTTTAACTAACTAATATGAGTGGTTTAAAATTGATTCTGAACTTAGTAATCATATATATATTTTTAATAGTGACTTGGTTAAAAGAGATTTTGATTAACTGAAATTAACAACACATTTTTCTTAAAAAACAAAGGAAAAAAATTCAGTTAAGCCGTATTATCTCTGTGTGTGTGTGTTTTTTTTTGTTTGTTTATATTTTAGTTTTATAAACCAATAATTAGTTTTTTCATATTATGAAAAAGAAAATTGAAATATTCCTCGTCTATTATTTATGAACTACACGCGTATGTAGTTAAAACACCACATCCCCTCTGTGTAAATAATAACTGAATTCAAACAAGAAAGCTGTGCCGTTTGTGCGTCCGGTCAAGTTTTATTCTTTATTTTATTTTACTTTTTAACTTCTCTATTCTGCCGTTGAAATTATCATAATAAATATCAGGGCGCAAGAACCAAAGATAAAGATGAGAAGAAATTTACGGCAAAGAACAGATTCAGGTAAATATTTTATTTAGAGTCACAACAATTATTTCCAAAACTTATAGTTCAAATATTATCTTCGTGATGTTAATTTATTTTCATGAAATCATCGTTTTTAAATATAAACCAATTACAAAATGTTTAAATTATTAAATTAAAAACTAAGTACAGAATCCATCTTATTTTAAAAAATGCGTTACACTCATTAGTATTTGATTAAAATTCTATCATATTAAGCACTCTGCCTATTTTAAAACTCTTATATCAGCTAAACTTGATTAACCTCATTAAAACTTTCATAACTCTTACTCACTAATAATTGCATCATAAAAGATTAGAAAGAAAATAACTTTAAAAATAAACAAATCCTCACTTGACTGCCTTGTTGTCTCAATTACGTAAGGACATCCTCACAAAAATGGGATTCGAAATTTACAGTCATTGAAAATGAGAATAATATTTGAAAAATAAGATAGATATCGTTTGAAAGATGAAGTATGAGTGAAAGAAATTTTGATATATAGAATTTTAAAAAGGATCTTAAAGTATTGACCAATGGACAAATTAGTATGTGCAAGTGAGATTTACAAATTTGCAGTGAAGTTGGTTTGGAATTATAGTGACTATAGGGTTTGAAAGTATTAACCAATGGACAAGTTAGTGTGTGTAGGTGAGGTTTAAGAATCTGCAAGAAAAGGGTTTTGGAATTAAAGTATGGTCAATAGAAGTTATAAATGAGTTGAAAGTAGAAGAAAAAAAGAATGAATCAGTAGCTAATTCATTACACTATTGAAGGTACGGTTTATTTGTGGGTTATTTATTGGGTCGATTTAATAGCTCTAAGTTCTATTAATTTCAATCTGCAAGAAGATAAGTCTCTTCAAAATTTTTATTGGGTTGATTTATTTGTGGGTTATTTTTCGTGCTGCTCAGAGTAGTATGCAGAGAGCAGAAGACTTCGAATGCCTAGAACTTACAAACTTGCTGCCTTATGTAGGCAACAGACTTCAAACTTGAATGAAATGCAGAAAATTAAAAGATAAGAAGCGGGAGGCAAGATATGATTGCCGACATTGCCTACTAACAAAAGCAAATAGTAAAAGCTAAATTATTACAATCTAACAAACAGTAAAAAGCTAAAGCAAACAGTAAAGGAATCTAAATTATTACAAATAGACAAAATATAGAGTAAAGTTGAGATGCGTGGCCGACGGATGAAATCGTCTTTTCTTCGTCATTTAACCTACCTCCTTCCACTTGAAAGCATATTCAAAGAAGCCATCGAACAATTTCCAGATTTACTCTTATTCATCAACCGTATCCTACGCTCACTACCAATGGACTCACTACGCTTCTTTCCTTTTCACGACTTTCGCCTGGATGTTCTGTGAGAACTCTGTAGTCTTAAGTCGATGGATTTGGTAAATCGAAATCTCGGGGAGTGAAATAAACTTCTTCTACGCCAGACACAGGCGTGTGGATCTGCTCGTTGGTGAAGAATTGTTAACTTCATCTGGCATTTCGTGATCTTAAAAATAGTATTTAGAAGAATTGACACACTGTTAATTTACATTAGATTTACAAGGTGGAAAAACGGAAAATTAAAAAAAAATACTTTTTTTTTCTTTTCAAAATAGTTTAATGACTATTACGGTCTTTGAATTATAAGTAACCTTTGAGTAATCGTAGTTTTATGACTTTTGCGGTCGTTGTTAGTTTAACGACATTCCAGTTTATGAAGTATCTTAGTTTTACAACTTTACGGTTGATCAATATCTATTAGTATATCTTCAGAATTAATTTCGTATGACTCTCCTGAACGGAGAGAGGATATAGATTCATTATTGAGTTCTTGAAGTTTTCTCTTGAAGTCAGTTTCAGATGATGTCTGAGCTAAGGCTGCGAGGAGTTGTGATTTGCGGTTCAAGAACTCTTGTTATTTTTGACTAGAGAGGTCTTGAAGGTGTCCATTCTTGGTAAACCAAGTTTTGACTGCCTTCAGATCGGCTTGGGAAATATTAGTTTTTTCCCACCATTTGTTATTGATCACTTTGAGTAATGTCTTGAGATCCGCAATATTTTTGAGTTCGAAGTTCCAAGATATGATCCATGGAACCTGGAAATATACCGAAAATCTCATTTCAATAGGAAATGAATTTTTAAAAATATTTTTTGAAAAATAGTGATATGATTCTTGAATACGAACGGAGAATATATTTGTTGTTAGACCAAATATTTTCCACCAAGAATTAAACCACAAAGAATAGGAGATCTGATGCATATTAAGACAGGAATTTATGAACCATGAATGTTTGAAGCTTTGGTAAAAGAAGACATGATATAAAGTCGAGAGATGGGCATTTGAGGTTTAGGAGTATAGCGATCGATCTATCTTGATATAAAGCTAGGTCTCTAATGAAATGTTTTTTCATGGTGTATAAGAAAGTATTGAAGGCATCTTGAACTGCCACATCTTGTTCCCTATGTTCTGTAGTTCGTCCTGTTTGTTTGAGTTCCACTACTTTTCTTGTTATTGTCATATGAGTTAATATACCTTGTCTAGTGGATTCATCAAGGCATTTGTCCCACCAGTCTTTTAGCATTCCGGTGAACCAGGTTGCTAACATCTGTGCGATGTTGTGATCTGAATGGTGCTTTAGCTTATAGGTACTTGCTGCTATAAGCATCTCGTTGATAACGTTCATAATTAGATAGTCTGAAATGCCATCAATATTCCATTCATGAATTTGAGTACCGTCATATGCAGCCACGGTCATTTGATTCTTTTCTTCGAACAAAACGTCTGGAAAAGAAGGCCTAGGAACAAAACGTCGCATAGGATCGTCTTCTTCTTTATTTTTGTATTTGTTCATGAGCGGTGAGACTTTGAAGTCTTCTTGGAATTTTATCATGTCTTCGATCGTAGGTTCGTCGATGACATTGATTAATTCGCTTTGCGTTGATGAAGACGGTTTTGGAGAGATTGTCAAATCTCCAAGCATTTTTTGAATTTTTTCAAAGGGCTTTTTTGTCTGGATTTAGTTTGATGTCGTCACTCATGATTGTTGGCCTGAATAGTGGCTTAGACTCGTCTATAACCGGATACTGACGTCCAGATGATGAAGTATATTTTGAGAAAGATGGACCAAAGAGAAAACTTTGTTCTTTATATATTTTTTCTTCAATCTTATTGACTTGGCTTGCAATCGATGAGAGGATTCTGTTTGAATAGTTATTTTGATGCTGGATACTTCTTATATCCTTTAGAGATGGTCAGACTGAATCATCTCCAGCTGTACTTTTGAAAGAAGAGGCGAGAACCTTGCCTTCATATGTTGTTCCACTTCAATTTCTTCAAGTGGAGGATGAGTAAAATAAACAACTCCTCTTTTGGTGGTTTTCCACTTTGAATGAGTGAGGACATTGACACTCAATTCCATCCAGATGAAGAATGGAATATCTGCTTAAAGGTTTTCCATGTACGAATACCATTAAGTACGTAGGTTTGCTCTTTCTTCTTCAGAAAAATCTCTGAAGAAAGCATTCATTTTGACACTGTTTTCTTTGGAGAGTAAATCTCTCTTGAGAAATTCTTTGACAATTGAATATTCATTTATGATAACGTTGATCTGGCTTCTTGAGACTGACTGGGTCTCCATGTCAGACTGAGTAGGGGAGCTTGGCCGGTTATCGTAATGAATTGAGGCCATATTTTGATCATAGTCAACAGATCTGACTCAGAGAGAGTTTGATCTATCGATTATAATCGGTGGCCTTTGAGTCCCAGAAGTACTTGGTCTGGTTCTAAAGAATTCTTTTGTTCTCGAGAACGAATCTTGAGAATCTTCAAATTTGACCTCTACACTTCCATCATCGTGCTCAATAATTTGAGTAGGGGTTTGTTTCCTCTCTTCTGGAGGGCAAACGTTTTTCAACTCCCATAAGGAGTTTCTAGTAATTTGGTCCCAAGTGAGAGTCTTTGGGACGTTGATAGTGGCGATGCCGATATTGGCTTTTATGAGCATGGTTGAACCGATATGGCAACATTTGTATGCATCAACTTGTAGCAGATGCAGAAAATGACTACAGTTGAGTGAGTTTCAGATTGAATATTTAGATTTGTGGTATTTACATCTAACATTAACACAGACAGGATATTTGTGTCTGGTAACGAAAGAATAAGGTTTTAGGAAGCAATTGAAAAAGATCGGTCCATTTTCAAGATTGGACTCTACAATTCCCAGAAGTGAGTTTGAATAGGTTTTGTGTCTCTTATCTCAGAGGGAGACAAGGACTGAAATGTTCAAACTGAGTCTGAATAGAGGCTTGATCGCAATCTGGACCAAACCGATATGTATGAACTTGAATTCTTCTCTATGACGAATAATCATGTTTTTTAGAAAAGATTTAGTGTTGTGCTATCTTGATCGATAGGAACAACATGCTCAGAGAGCTTGATGCAGTTCTTTTGAAAGAATATGGAGTTTGAATTCTTATAGACTAATTTTGAGTCTATTTTTAGGATTGACCATCAATCTTGGCAATTTGAAGTTCGTTTTGACTTATATCAGAAACCTGAAGGTTAAATCCTTCAGAGAATTGAGAAGAACTTCCTTTGAATTCATCCTCCTTTGTATCAGAATTCTTTCCTTTGAATTTCTTTAATCTCTAAAAAACATTAAGCATAAGAATTATTATCCAACTTCTCTTTCTTCTTTACAAACTTTACTTCAGTCACCAGATGGGTATCAACTATCCAATGCAATGGTCTCACCGCGCTGTCTTCACGTCTTACTGTCGGGATACATAGGAGAACTCCCGATGGACAATCAATGGGTTTCACGGGTAGTAGAAATGGTGAATGAGAAGAAAAATAAGCAAATATTGAGAAAAGATAGAAGATAAATCTCTTCAAAATCTTTGTTTGAAATTATAGAAATTACAATGACAGATTGAAAGTGTTGGCTCTGATACCAATAAGAAATTGAGGATCTTTACAACCTAAAAAGCTAAAAGTTTTCGTTCTGCTTCAGAATAGTCAGCATAAAGCGGAAGACTTCGAATGAATAAAATTTTACAAACTAGAAATCTTTTATAGCTTCGGACTCCAAACTTGAATCAAAACTAGAGAATTAAAAGATAAGAAGTGAGAGGTGATCGATATTTAGGACTGCTCGATTAATAAATGAGAATCTAGCTGATTAATGCACTAAAACGTAAGATGTCTCAAGCATTCACAGATAGGCATGCAAGTATACGTGGTCATATGCAATAAAGTGATAAGATAAGTCATTCTCCTCGGGGACAGGGTTATCTATATAAGTGTTAAATGAGAAGTCACGAATAGAAAAGTAAAGGAGATTTTTGGTGAGTGAATGAATTCTATTAAATAACATGTAAATGCAATAAAAATGCTAAAGACATTATTAAACTAGCAAATATAACTGCGATACGAGTGATGTTGTTAACTTCAGATAGCGAAAAATTATAACAGAATATTAAAAGTATGCGATGCGACAGTGCTGAAATAAAATGCTGGAAACAGTAGCAAATACTCCAATGAGATGACAGGCTCGGGTTAAGGGTAGGTTGAGTGTGATTAACATGCAACAAGGGTGAGGCTATGGTGAGAAGCAGACTCCGCACAACATGTGCATTCATTCTCTTCGAGCTTGAGCTCTCACATCTAAACTCGAAGCTATAAACGACGAAATGCGCATTAGCGAGGTGACTATCTCTAGTCTCCCTCTATAACAAGTAGGAGTTCCTAACATTGAAACTAATGGACAGGAATAGGTTATCTCTAATCCTTCTCTCTCGAGATGAAAAGACAAGCAAACATGAATGGATGATCAGTCGAAACATGCTTTTAGTTAAAATACCTATTATGTATTAGCCTAACATCCCCCGTACACCCAAGGTACATGTATCACACACTCTCCCCTCAACCCTCACCTATATGCGTTTAGCACATGCTCATAATGGAAAGAACAGAAACAGAGTATAATGCCGAGAACATTTCACAACAGAATAAATAGAATAGAACAGAATGCTATCAACAATGAAACAGGAAAAACTACCAACAAAGTATGTATTAAGCAATGAAATCAAGTCTTACAAAACTAAAGCTATTGCAACTAAAAATAAAGAGAAAAATGGAAGAAGAAAGCTTAGGAAAATCTCCAATGGCGCCAAAATGGTCTCCAATGATGCTCCTCCAAGCTCCTTGTGAAAGCCCACTACTCAGTTACAATAAAACTAGCTAACTCTAAGAATAAAATAAAGAAAATAAGAAGAAAAAGGGTAAGAAAGTTACTGGAATTTTAGAAAAGAAAGGGAAAGAGATGGCCAAAAGGAGGCTCCAACAAGAGGCTCTAAGGAGGCTAGGGTTTCTCTCTTTCAACACCCTATTTAAAACTTTAACTCAATGATTAAAGGATGAAAAACACATGTTTCCTTCTCAAAATAGGTCATTTTGACACGTGTCTGAGGGGACAAACATGCCTGTTGCCCCTGCTCCATCTAACATCTGAGCAGGAATTCTGCTTTTTCCAAAAAAACTGGTATTTTCGGTCGGCCGAATGCTGCTGACATTGGCTTATTTCCGCATGGCGTATCCTTTCTTTAATCTGACTCTCCTAATTGAGGCATGAGTCCAACGCTTCCAGCATTTCCAAACTCTGCAATGATAAAAAGTACTTAGCGAGAATGAGAATTCTTGGAATGCTATTGCGAATGCTACAAACATTGACTTTTCATCACAAAAACTCTAAATTATCCTAACTTTCTAATCCTTGCCTCTTATCCTACATGCATTGTATTTTATGTATAATTCTCTGTTAAAAGATTGTTCTATGCATCAAAGTGTGATAATAATGCTTGATTTCTTCAATAAACACACTCTAGAAGATGACTAAATAACTCTCTAATTGAAAGTTATCAGGAGGCAAGACATGATTGCCGACAATGCCCACTTGCTAAAGCAAAAGTAAAGTAAATAGTAAAAGCTAAATTATTACAAACTGACAAATAAATAAAGTAAACAGTAAAAGCTAAAAGCAAATAGTAAGGAATCTAAATTATTACAAACAGACAAAATTTTAAAAGATAGATTTGAGATGTGTGGCCGACAGATGGAATCACCTTTTCTTTGCCTTTGAACCTAACTAAGGATCTTTACAACCTAAAAAGCTAGAAGTTTTCATTCTGCTTCAGAGTAGTCAGCAGAGAGCGGAAGACTTCGAATGAATAAAATTTTACAAACTAGAAGTCTTTTATAGACTTCGGACTCCAAACTTGAATCAAAACTAAAGAATTAAAAGATAATAAGTGGGAGGAAAGGCATGATTGCCGACAATGTCCACTTGCTAAAGAAAAAGTAAAGTAAACAGTAAAAGCTAAATTATTACAAACTGACAAATAAATAAAGTAAACAGTAAAAGCTAAAAGCAAATAGTAAGGAATCTAAATTATTACAAACGGACAAAAGTTTAAAAGATAGATTTGAGATGTGTGGCCGACAGATGGAATCGCCTTTTCTTTGCCTTTGAACCTACCCCCTTCCACTTTGAAAGCATATTCAAAGTAGCCATCGAATGATTTCCAAATTTACACATATTCATCAGCCGTATCCTACGCTCACTACCAATGGACTCACTACGCTCTTTCCTTTTGCGTCTTACCTCCTGGATTTCCCTTGTGAACTCTGTAGTCTTAAGCCGATGGATTATGTAAACCGAAATCTCGGGGAGTGAAGAATGGATTTCTTCTACGCCAAACACAGGCGTGTGGGTCTGCTCGCTAGTTAAGAGTTGTTTACTTCATCTAGCATGCCTTGATCTCGAAAATTGTATTTACAAAGATTACAAACGGATAATTTACATTAAATTTACATAGAGGAAGATTGAAAATTACATGAATTAAAAACACACCTTTTTTTTACAAAATAGTTTAATGAAAATCACGGTCTTTGATTATGAGTAACCTTTGAATAATCCTAGT
Organism: Sechiopsis laciniata; assembly: GCA_037833695.1. Classification (NCBI taxonomy): domain Eukaryota; kingdom Viridiplantae; phylum Streptophyta; class Magnoliopsida; order Cucurbitales; family Cucurbitaceae; genus Sechiopsis; species Sechiopsis laciniata. The sequence continues at coordinate 13,848,255 of JBBMKA010000026.1, read as the reverse complement.
TTTATGACTGTTGCGGTCTTTGATAGTTTAACGATGTTTCGGTCTTAAAGTATCTTAGGTTTACAACTTTACGGTTGGTCAAGGTCTATGAGTATATCTTCAGAATCAATATCGTCTGAATCTCCTAAAGGGATAGAGGATATTGAGCTCTTGAAGTTTCTTCTCGAAGTCAGCTTCAGAAGATATCTGAGCTAAGGCTGCGAGTAGTTGGACTTGCGGTTCAAAAACTCTTGTTGTTTTTTACTCGAGAGATCTTGAAGATATCCATTTTTGGTAAACCAAGTTTTGACTGCCTTCAGATCGGCTTGGGAAATATTAGTTTTTTCCCACCATTTGATATTGATTAATTTGAGTAATGTTTTGAGATCCGCAATATTTCTTAGTTCGAAGTTCCAAAATAGGATCCATGAAACCTAGAAATATATCAAAAAGCCATATTGTTATGCCTTTCCTTTTGTTCTTCCTTTTTCATTTCATTCATACAAAGTTTCATATTGTCTACTATACCATATATAATTAGTTTTTTTTTTATTAGATTATGTATGAAATAAGTATTAGAATAAATAGATAGTTACTTTATTTTAAAAATGAATCAAAATTATTTTATGATAACAAATTATGTGACAATGATTTTAATTCGTTAATGAATAATTCTATATGAGTATTATTTATATTGGTATGTACATTAGAACTATGATAACATATATATATATATTTTTTAAGTTCTTAATGAAACTAATATATAGGTAGGTTAAATATTAAATATACATTTATTTTAAAGTTTATGAATTAAAAAATAATACTCACTTTACACACAAGTTTTCATTACACAATTAAAATTATTGTGCAATCAATTATTATATTAATTAAAAAAAATATCACATCAACCTTTAGGGTGTTGTTTGGGAGAAAGAGAATGGTAATGATTAAGTGGTTAGTGAGAATGAGGAGGAGAATAGGGGGAGAATGGTTATTTGTGTTTGGGGTAAAGTAATGATTATGAGAAAAATAAAATAATGAAAATGATGTGACTGAAAAATAGTGATATGGTGTATAAAAAGTTGTTGAAAAGAGAATAAAAAGTAGTTAGAAAGAGAATAAATTTTTTTTTATGGAAAACGTGATTATGGATGATTCTCAGTGGTCCAAACACGGGGAATCATCTCCATTGCCATTCTCTTCCTTATTCTTGGTGGCCCAAACATCCCCTCAAACATCAATTTTAGAAAAACAATTTTTTCTCTCTAACAACCATATTCAAATAAGGTTACTGCAACTTCTCTTTCAAACATCCATATTTGAACAAGGTTTTCCTGCAACCTCTCTTTCAAACAACTATATTCGAACAAGGTTTTTTCTGCAACTTCTAATTCAAACAGTCATATTCAAAACAAGGTTTTCTTGCAACACCTCCTACAAACAACCATATTAATACAAGGTTTTCTACAACCTCTCTTTCAAACACCACATTCAAACCTCCTCATTTTTCCCTTCCTCCCAACTTCCCCAAAACCTCTTTTTTTTTCTTTTTTTTCTTTTTTTTAATTTAACATTTGCCGATGAATAATATATACTTTTTTTTTTTTTTTTTGAGAAAGTAATGTATACATTTCAAGTCATTAATTTATAAAATACTATTGATGAATGTATTATTATGATAACTATAAACACAAAATCATAATAAATTTATTTTTGATTTTTAATATTGTGCAATGTTTTATTACAGTCAAATATCTATTACATTGCATACAAAAGTTGATTAAAAAGTAGTAAATTGATAATTGTTGCCACTTTCATTCTCTAATATCAGTAAGAGCAACTTCTAAATTTCGATTTCTTTTTCCTGCAAAATGCCTTTGTGATGCACAAGTTTAAGTTTGTTTGTTTTTAATTATTAATTCTCAAAAAGAATTAACTCTTGGTTTAAAACTCCATGTTATTTTGAGCATGTATTTAAATGTCTTATTAAAATATCAATGAGGTGTTTGGATGAAAAGTTAGTTTGAAAAGTTATTTTAAATAGTTAAAAATGAAAATTATAGCAAAAAAATTCGTTTGGATATAATTTTTTGTAAATGAATTAAAGACAATAATTTGTTTAAATGTAAATTTAAAATGAATAATTATTTTGAGTAGTTAAAAAAGAATGATTAAAAATGAGTCGGTAAATGAGTTATTTTGTAGAGTTATAAATGAATAGTTAAAAATAATGACCGATTTTAAATAGTTATAAATAAATTATTATAAATTAGAAGTAACTTTCCATAGTTATAATCAATTATTTTTAGGGTTTGATTATATAAAAAGTAAATAATATATATATTTGAAAGTTTTTGGGGTGTTTATTTGCCATATTTAAAGGGGATTTAAATAAAAGATCTACTAAATTTGTTGCTTATAACCACACCAAACTCAAATTCATAAACATGTGAAGTTAATGAATGCTAGAAAAATGGTTGCCATGGCATAATGGTTGAAGAAAGAGGGAAAAAAGATCACCTAATTAAGAAACAAAGTTGATATCATAACAAAAAATAATTTTAAAAAAAAACCTAAGTTTAACAAATTTATCATATTTTGCATTCATTTCTCCTACATAACAACCAGAAATAACCATAAATGGAAAATTTTCAACCCTGATTTTAAATGCCATTATATTACAATATAATAGTAAGGGAAAAAAAACATCTCAAAATGGTGGGTAATTTAATAAAGTTGGTAGTTTGGAAAACTAATTTATAAAAAAGGATAGTTTTCAAACTTATGGCAAAAATAGGGTATTTTTATTTTTTGGAAGGTAGTAGGCGGTAAGAAAAAACTTAGTGGGACTAATATATTTTTTTTCTTTTAAGTGACCCATTTAATTAAGGGAAATGGTAATAAATAGACCGCTTTGGAAAAATATTTGCAAATATGCCTAAGTTTTTTTTTTGCAAAGTTAATTTTTTTAAAAAAAATCAAAATTTAATATTTTTCCCTAATACCATTTTGTTCTTTAACATATTCAATGTTTCATTTTCGATAAAACTCCTTTTTTCATACTTTTCATTTTTTTTAATACATATCATATTTAAATGTCAAAACTTTTAATGTTTTGAAATTTTAATTGTTTTTGTATTTATCTCACATTTTTATTCATATGTATTTATTACATTCATTTTAAATTATTAATCTTATAGTCAAACTTTCTATAATTATAAAATTTATATCATAAAACTTAATACCATTAATGTGCATTCTATTTTTAATGTTATACTCAAACTTTCCATAAAGTTTTAGTGTGCATTTTCTCGTCATCCTGATCTGATATGTCTTAGATGGTGCCGTATGGTTTGTCTCTATTCCTTTTCATCTTTTCAATACCCTAAAATCTAATACCATTAATGTGCATTCCATTCATATCAAATCCATATTCAATACTCATAATCCGTAAAAGGCTTAATATAAAGATGTGTTTTATCAAACAGTAAATTTAAAATTAAACATCTTGTAAATTTTCAAAGTTCACGAGTTTTCATACGGTCACAAAAAAAACATCAAAAAACAAATATACAACAAACTATATTAACTCTAAAGATAGGACATTAATTGAAAATTCGAATGATTAAGAAATTACATATTTCCTTTTTTTTTTCTTCATTCTTCGTCTTTTATTCTCAGCCAACCCTAGCTTAGACGTGAAAGGAGACTGCATGATCTTTCATTATTTTTTCTTCTTAGCTGTCATTTTTTCATGTTGTGTATGAAAAAATCGTCTATGTCCTTTTAACTACATAGACAATGCATATAAAATTAGTATATTACAACTAGTATAATTCATAATATACTAATACACGGTATAAACCATATTGTATTATACTACATCAGTTTACAATAGTGAATTAGATGCATTGCAATTTGAATCTACATCCCCGTGTTTGTCTTAACATCGAATCAATAATTACGTTTTCCAAAAATCACTTTTTTCACTCTATTTCTAACTACTTTTTATTCTCTCCAACAATTTTTTATACATCACTATTTTTCACTCCTATCATTTTCATTATTTTATTTTTCTCATAATTATTACGTTCACCTTAAATACAAATAATCATTATTCATATAATCCTTACCTTTACCTCAAACACAAATTATCGTTTTTTCTATAATCATTCTCCTCCTTATTCTTTTTCTTATTCTCATTCCCCACTTTATAATTAGATTCATTTCCACAGTAGAAAGACCTATTACTGAAGTCAAACGAGAAGGATTACCGACTCAACACGAGAATGTAGACATGGTAACAGATAATGCTATGATTCTGCTAAAACTTAGATGTCCGACCCTCGGACACTTTCGCTGGTACCGGAATATGTTCATAACCGAAGTCATGACTCGGACCGATTGTTCCTTATCGTTATGGAAAGAGATGTTCGTTCACGGACTTCCAAAATATTTCTCTCAGAGGATCATATACGGCCTTATGTCCCAATACTCTGGAGGTATTCAATGGGACTCTATCACCTATGGTGAACTCAGTTCTTTTATCATCAACGAAGGACTCAAACTTTGCAATGACGTTAAACTCCTCGCAAAGTACACAAATTCTGATTCTAGAAAAGCCGAGTTAGGTTTTTTCTATGAACAATACGGATGCGAACGGGTCGAAGCCCCTTCATCTTCAAAACGTAGAACCTCAAAGAAAATCTTCAATAAGTCTTCTAGGCCTCCCAGGGTTATTGACAACCATGCCTACCAAAAGAAGCCTTTTCAAAGGAAGAGGTTCAATCCCAGATATCAGAATAGATATCAATGCAACGACGCTGGTCATTATGCAAACAAATGTCCTGTATGTGGCAAAATCAATTACAAATGTCCTGTATGTGGCAAAATCAATGAGCTCGATATTGACGATGAGCTCAAAAACCAATTACACAATCTAGTTCTATCTGATTCTGAATATGAAATAGATGATAGTGATTCAAGTGACAATAATTCCAACAATGTTGATTCAAGTAAATGTCCTCTCTACTGATCAAAGAGCTTTGCTCGACATAGTCGACAAAGACAACGATCCTGAAATTCAAAGGAAGATCCTAACAGAACTTCGTACTTTAATTCTTCCTTCAAATGAAGCTGAAGCATCTCAACTCCATCTTTATTTTTATCGTTTTGTAATAATTTAGATTCCTTTACTATTTACTTTTTATTGTTTGCTTTATGACTTTAATTAATTTGTCAGTTTGTAATAATTAGATTCCTTTTCCTTTACTTTAGCAAGTGGTACTTGTCGGCACTTCTTATCTTTTAATTTTCTAGATTCAATTTTAATTTCAAATCTGTGGTCTATAAAAGACTACAAGTCTGTAATTCAAAACAAATCGAAAAACCTTTCATAGTCTTCCACCATTTGCTTACTACTCTGAGCAGAATAGTTAACCTTAAGGTTGTAAAGGTTCTCCCCCTTTTAATAAGCAGATGGTGGAATCAAGCTTGCTCAGAGTAGTAATTTACATTTCTACTTTTGATACACTTCTTATTATAAATTAGTCTTATATTTAATTTCTATGGTTTAAGTTTAATATGTAATTTACATTTTTTTTGTAGACACATGTTGGACTATTTCAATTTCTGGGTAATATAATTTTTTTTTTTTTAATATAAAGGACTCCCAACTGAATGTTAGACTATTGCCTAAACATTTAATAAATAATATTTATGACAATATGATCTATGAGATAGAGATTCGAAAAAGAAAAAAAAAACTATTCATTTTTATTAATACTAGCGTTGTATTATGTACTTGAAAACAGTTTAGTTAAAGTGAGCACCATTCCATTATAGGTGTAGTGACGTCTTCTAGATTCGTTAATTCCTTTTTATTTTCATTATCTTCTATAATTTTATCTATTATAATTAATTTTTTATCCTACATTTCATTTTTATGATTGTAATTCTTTATAAACAATTTTTCATTTTATTTTACATAATTATTATATCCTTATTGAACGGCTTCAAATTTAATCGGTTGTGACTGGAGTGATAATTACACAAGAGTTTAATCGATATCACGTTCATTTAGAATAAAAGGAAAATTGTTTATAAAGAACCGTGGCTATTAAAATGAAATAAAGGATAAAAAGTTAATTATAATAGTTAGAATTATAAAAAAAATAATGAAAAAAAAAAGAATATGAGAAATCTATAAGACTTCACTAGCATTAATGAAAATTGACAGCTTTTTTTAATAATTTAGATCCCTTTACTATTTACTTTTTACTGTTTGCTTTACGACTTTAATTAGTTTATCAGTTTGTAATAATTAAATTCATTTTCCTTTACTTTAGCAAGTGGTGATTGTCGGCAAGGATCCTTTCTTGCCTCCCACTTCTGATCTTTTAATTTTCTAGATTCAATTTTAATTTCAAATTTATAGTCTATAAAAGACTAGAAGTCTGTAATTCAAAACAAATCGAAAAACCTTTCATAATTTTCCGCCATTTGCTTACTATTCTGAGCAGAATAGATAACCTTAAGGTTGTAAAGATCCTCCCCTTTTAATAAGCAGATGGTGGAATCAAGATTGCTCAAAGTAGTAATTTACATTTTTCTACTTTTGATACACTTATTATAAATTAGTATTATATTTAATTTCTATGGTTTACGTTTAATATGTAATTTACATTATTTTTGTAGACGCATGATGGACTATTTCATTTGTGGGTTATAAACTTTTTTTTTTTTTAATATAAGAGACTTGCCTAAATATTTAATAAATAATATTTATGTCAATATCATCTATGAGACAGAGATTCGAAATAGAAAAAAAACTATTCATTTTTATTAATGCTAGTGTTGTATTATGTACTTGAAAACGGTTTAGTTAAAGTGAGCACCATTCCATTATAGGCGTAGTGATGTCTTCTAGGTTCGATAATTTTTTTTTAGTTTCATAATCTTCTATAATTTTATGTATTATAATTAACTTTTTATCTTACATTTCATTTTTATGATCGTAATTCTTTATAAACAATTTTCATTTTATTTTAAATAATTATTATATCTTTATTGAACGGCTTCAAATTTAATTGGTTATGGCTGGAGTAATAATTACACAAGAGTTTAATTCCTTTACTATTTACTTTTTACTGTTTGCTTTACTACTTTAATTAGTTTGTCAGTTTAAAAAATTAGATTCTTTTTCATTTACTTTAGCAATTGGTACTTGTCGGCAAGGATCCTGTCTTACCTCCCACTTTTTATCTTTTAATTTTTTTAGATTCAATTTTAATTTTAAATCCATAGTCTATAAAAGACTACAAATTCAAAACAAATCGAAAAACCTTTCGCAGTCTTCCACCATCTGTTTACTATTTTGAGTAGAATAGATAACCTTAAAGTTGTAAAGGTCCCCCCCTTTTAATAAGCAGATAATGGAATCAAGCTTGCTAAGAGTAGTAATTTACATTTCTCTATACACTTCTTATTATAAATTAGTATTATATTTAATTTCTATGGTTTAAGTTTAATATGTGATTTACATTTTTTTGTAGACACATGTTGGATTATTTCAATTTGTGGGTAATATAAACTTTTTCTTTAATATAAGAGACTCTCATATGAATTTTAGACTTTTGCCTAAACATTTAATAAATAATATTTATGACAATATGATCTATGAGATAGAGATTCGAAAAAGAACAAAAAACTTTTCATTTTTATTAATGCTAGCGTTGTATTATGTCCTTGAAAACGGTTTAGTTAAAGTGAGCACCATTTCATTATAGGTGTAGTGACGTCTTCTAGATTCGTTAATTCCTTTTAATTTTCATTATCTTTTATAATTTTATGTATTATAATTAAATTTTTATCCTACATTTCATTTTTATGATCGTAATTCTTTATAAACAATTTTCATTTTATTTTAAATAATTATTATATCCTTATTGAACGGCTTCAAATTTAATCGATTGTGACTGGAGTAATAATTACACAAGAGTTTAATCGATATCACATTCATTGAGAATAAAAGTAAAATTGTTTATAAAGAACCGTGGCTATTAAAATGAAATAAAGGATAAAAAGTTAATTATAATACTTAGAATTATAAAAAATAATGAAAATAAAAAGAATATGAAAAATCTATAAGACTTCACTTGCATTAATGAAAATTGACAGCTTTTTTATCTTTTTTTGAATCTCTATCTCGTAGATCATATTGTCATAGATATTATTTACCAAATGTTTGGGCGATAGTGTAAAATTTAGAGGGTAGTCTTTACGTTTAAAAAGTTTATATTGCCCCTCATATTCAATGGAAGATCCTAACAGATCTCCGTGCTTCAATTCTTGCTTTAGATGAAGCAGAGGTATCTCAACTCTATCTTTATTTTTATCGTTTTGTAATAATTTAGATTCCTTTACTATTTACTTTACAATTTTAATTAGTTTGTCAGTTTGTAATAATTAGATTCTTTTTCCTTTACTTTAGCAAGTGGTACTTGTCGGTAAGGATCATGTCTTGCCTCTCACTTCTTATCTTTTAATTTTTTAGATTCAATTTTAGTTTCAAATCCGTAGTCTATAAAAAACTACAAGTCTGTAATTCAAAACAAATCAAAAAGCCTTTCATAGATAACCTTAAGGTTGTAAAGATCCTCCCCTTTTAATAAGCAGATGGTGGAACCAAGCTTGCTCATAGTAGTAATTTACATTTCACTACTTTTGATACACTTCTTATTATAAATTAGTATGATATTTAATTTCTATGGTTTAAGTTTAATATGTAATTTATATTTTTTTTGTAGACACATGCTCGACTATTTGAATTTGTGGGTAATATAAACCATTTTTTTAATATAAGAGACTCCCATATGAATTTTAGACTATTGCCTAATTTAATAAATAATATTTATGACAATATGATTTATGTGATAGAGATTCGAAAAAAAAAAAAAAAAAAAAACTATTCATTTTTATTAATGCTAGCGTTGTATTATGTACTTGAAAACGGTTTAGTTAAAGTGAGCACCATTCCATTATAGATGTAGTGACGTCTTCTAGATTCTCTAATTCCTTTTTATTTTCATTATCTTTTGTAATTTTATGTATTATAATTAACATTTAATCCTACATTTCTTCTTTTTTTTTTTTTGGTTGAAATCAATCCTACATTTCATTTTTATAATCGTAATTCTTTATAATTTTATTTTAAATAATTGTTATATCTTTATTGAACGGTTTCAAATTTAATCGGTTGTGACTAGAGTAATAATTACACAAAGAGTTTAATCGATATCACGTTCATTTAGAATAAAATGAAAATTGTTTAAAAAGAACGGTGGCTATTAAAATGAAATAAAGGATAAAAAGTTCATTATAATATTTAGAATTATAAAAAATAATGAAACTAAAAAGAATTAGAGAAATCTATAAGACTTCATTAGCATTAATGAAAATTGATAGCTTTTTTATCTTTTTTTTAATCTCTATCTCGTAGATCATATTGTCATAGATATTATTTACCAAATGTTTGGATGATAGTGTAAAATTTAGAGGGTAATTTTTTACGTTTAAACCGTTTTTACTGCCCCTCAAATTGATCTAGTCCAAGAAATGTAAAAAATAATGTAGATTAGAAATTAAACTTTAACCATAAAAATTAAATCGATACTAATTTGAAATGAAAAGTTATGAAAGTAGATAAATAAGTAATTATTATAAAATATATAACTATATAAATATAAACTAATTACAAAAGATTTAAATGATTAAATTAAAAACTTAAGTATTCTAGTCACACATCGCATTTTAAAAAACGCATTAAATCCATTAATATTGATTAAAATTGATAGCTTTTTTTATCTTTTTTTTAATCTCTATCTCGTAGATCATATTGTCATAGATATTATTTACCAAATGTTTGGATGATAGTGTAAAATTTAGAGGGTAATTTTTTACGTTTAAACCGTTTTTACTGCCCCTCAAATTGATCTAGTCCAAGAAATGTAAAAAATAATGTAGATTAGAAATTAAACTTTAACCATAAAAATTAAATCGATACTAATTTGAAATGAAAAGTTATGAAAGTAGATAAATAAGTAATTATTATAAAATATATAACTATATAAATATAAACTAATTACAAAAGATTTAAATGATTAAATTAAAAACTTAAGTATTCTAGTCACACATCGCATTTTAAAAAACGCATTAAATCCATTAATATTGATTAAAATTCTAACAACTCATAAACCTTCATAATAGCTAAACCGTGTAGCGAAATCCTCACTCACCATTGCGGTATAAAAAATTAAAAAGAAAATATTTTTTTAAAAAAACAAATGCTTTTCTTACTTGCATAAGCACATCTTCACAAAAACGGGATTCGAAATTTACAGCTATTGAAAAAACAGAATAATATTTGAAAAATTAGAGTATGAGGAGAAGAAAACTGATATATAGAGTTTTTAAGAAAAGTTTTTTTTTAAAAAAAAAAAAAAAACATTTGTCATTGAATAATATATAGATTTTTTTGTGAGAAATTAATATATAGATTTCAAGTCATTAATTTATATAATACTATTGATGAATAGTACTAATTATTATGATCACTGCAAACATAAAATCATAATAAATATAGGTTATAAATCAGGGTAATTTAGCACAGTTTCAGAAAGTACCTTAAAAAAAAGGGGAGTTTTCAAACTTATGGTAAAAGGAAGATAAATATTTTGGACGATAGTGGTTTGGAATAAAATAATCGGTAGGACCCACTAAAATTACATTATTAACTTATTTATTTTTTTCTTTTAATCATTTAATGGTTTTTTTTTTTCTCTCTCTCATTCTCTCACAACTCTTTCTTTATCTTCTTCCATTGTTGTCTCTCCCAATCCATATATTTCTTCTAAATGGATGTATAATATAATACCCATTTCACATAAATATATTTCAAAAACTAAATTCATAATGAAAGAAACTTATCAAAACAGAGAAATAAATGAATTTTAAAGAACCTAAACAGAAGGCCGCTCAAATAATAATACCCATTTCGCTTGACATTCATTTGAGAAGAAATATATGGATTGAGGAGAAAACAATCGGAGAAGATGAAGAAAGTGTGGGGAGAGAATGTTCGTAGAGAGAAAAAAAAAACCATTTAATGATTAAATGAAAAAAATAAATAAGTAAATAATGTAATTTTGGTGTGTCCCACCGATTATTTTATTCCAAACCACTACCGTCCAAAATATTTACCCTCCTTTTACCGTAAGTTTGAAAACTGCCCCTTTTTTGTTTTAATATTGGGCAATGTTTTATTACAGTCAAATATGTATTGCATTACATAGAAAATTTTGTTTTTAATTATTAACCCTTAGGTTAACTCTGAATTTATTTATTTTGTTTAAAACTCCATGTTATTTTGAGCATGTATTTAAATGTCTTATTAAAATATCTAAAAGGTGTTTGGATGGGAAATTATTTTAAGTAGTTTAAAATTGAGAATTGTAGCAAAATAAAGCATTTGGATATGATTTTTTTCTAAATGAATTAGAAGCCGTAACTTGTTTAGATGTGTATTAGGAACAACGAACGACCACAAATCTCCACATTCATATGATATTGTCCACTTTGGGAATTTTGGGAATCACCCCTCATGGCTTTGTTTTTTGGTATCTGCCAAAAGGTCTTAATATGAATAGAGGTGTTGTCTCATCCTTATATACACAAGATCTTTCCCTTATCTTAGCAATGTGGGTAGAGATGCCCATTTTCCCGCGGGAACGGGGATCCGCCCCTAACGGGGCGGGAAACGGGGGAGAAAAAATTCCCGTTGGCTAAACGGGGCCATCCCCGTCCCCGGTTCCCTAATTCCCGCCCCGTTTATTTTTTATTTTTTTTGAATATTTTTCTTAATTTTACCCCCTTAATTTTTAAATAAATATATATTTGTTGGTGATATTATCTATACATATGAATAATTTCTTTGATAATTAACATTATAATTGAAACTCATAAATATTTTCTAAAAAAATCTAGTTTTTTTGAATTTTGTGTTTAAAAAATATATAAAAAATGAAAAAGAAAAAAAAATTGAAAAAAAATCCCCGCGGGGAACCCAATCCCCGAAAAAAAAATGGAGATTTTTTTAGGGACGGGGATTGAATTTTATGGTGGGGACGGGGACGGGAAAGCCATTTCCTGGTCCCGCCCCGCCCTGTGGACATCTTTAGATGTGGGACACAACTTTGTTTGCTCAACAATGTGAATTTAATATGAGTAGTTATTTTGGATAGTTAAAAAATAATAATTAAAAATGAATCGTTAAAATAAATTATTTTAAAGAGTTAAAAATGAATATTTAGAAATGATTAGTTAAAAATGAGGATCTATTTTGAGTAATGACAAATACTACTCGTTTTTTTATTACATCCTTATAATAATAATAATCATGTTTGCTATCTTACTATGAGAAATGTATGTTTGCGATTGCATGTTTATTTTCATCATAAAATTATGATCTTGGCGATTGATATTGATGTTGTGTGGGACAACTTATTCTTATAGGTGGGTTTCCATTTCCATAGGATGCAGCTTTTTATCTCTTTCAGCGTTTCGTTTGTAATGGTGCCATCTTTGTTTGTGGCTTGGTCTGGTCTTTCTTAAAGAGGAATATTTGTATGTATGGGCAGTTGCTAAGGTAGCTAAATTTTAGCCGTCCAATTTTGAAGAATAATCATTTAAAAGATTTAGCCACCTTAGTGACATGTTGCCTAAATAATTAATCCTCTTTCTTAAATGCCATTTAGACTTGCTAATCTTCTTTCTTAAATGCCATTTAGATTTGCTGTGCCTCTTATTCTCTTTTTCTTCCATGACAGTTTTTTGATATTGCATCAACTATACTAGTATTCACAATTTGAAATTTGAAGTTTTTGTAATTCTAACTTTGTTTTGCTTCGTCGGATGTATTTACATTTGTTAATCATATATCCGTGGAAGCTTCATTGATAGATTATAAGTAATCTGATAGATATACAATTAAAATATTAAAGAGAGATCTTTAATTTGCCTTTTATGGCAATGTCTCAGCTAGACATTTAGGGAGTGTTTGGTTGCACGAAAAAGATTTTGTAGAGTAGTATAGTATGGTAAAAATTTTGCAGTGGTATAAAATATAGAAAATCAGTGATTGTGGTGCAGATATAACAGAGTGGTTACAAAAAGTTAGTGTTTGGGGTGCAGACGGAGGTGTACTTGAAATCAGTATTTGGAGTGCATGTATAATATGAGTTATGGCATGATATTTGATGCAATTTTTTTTTTTTAAATAGAAATTATACTCGATAACTCTTCTCATAAAATAATTATAAATGTAGACAAATTTTAAATATTTGCATCTAGTCATTAATACATTTTAATTTTATGTGAAGGTTTGTGATTTTATTGAAATTGTTTCAATAATATTAATACTTTTAATATAATAAAAGATAAATTATAAGTATATTTCTAAAATTCATACCAAAAAAAGTAATTATAAAAAAAAAAAACTAGCAAGAAACTTATAGTAAATGCTCATGTAATGTTTTTAAAAATACATGAACTAGAGTTTAAAAAAAATATATTTAAAAAACTATTTAAATATAGTGATAAAATTTATAATTAATTTTGTTTTTTTTTGGTAATATATTAACAACTGATATATTTAATTTTCAAAATAGTAAAACATATGATGTGTGAGTTTATTTGGTTGTGTATATTTAACATGTAGATTGTATGAAGTAGAGGTAGAGTATCCAAATCCCTATTAAATAGATTTTTAATTTTAAAAAGTTAAACATTAAAACAAATGACTGGAATAATACTAAATTAAAAAATAAAAAAATAAAAACAAATAAACAAATAAAAGCCCCAGAATTTAGAAAAGAAAAGTTAAAAAAAAAAAACGGTTGCACGGCGGTTTCAGATAGGCAAGTGAGGGTATTGGAAATGTCGTTCTAGACGGGTTGACGGAGGCGGGCGCGGGCCCCAAACCCGTGCCACAAACAGTGAATTGGGCTGCCGGTTTCAGTCTAACTGGGCTATACCCGGCGACCGAACAAGAAATATTGCTGAACAAATTTGCATTTCCTTCTACGAAGTTGATATCCTAACAAAAAGTAATTAAAAAAAAAAAAAACTTAAGTTTAATAAACTTACCATATTTTGCATTCATTTGTTCTACCTAACAACCAGAAATAACTTAAATGAATAGGAAAATTTTCAACCATTATTTTAAATGTCATTATATTACAATATAAAAGTATGGGAAAAAACTTCTCAAAATGGTGGGTAATTTAATAAAGTAGGTAGTTTCAAAAATAAATTGAAAAAATGGATAGTTCTCAAACTTATGGCAAAAATAGGGTATATTTTATTTGGAAGGTAGTGGGCTGTAAGAAAAAACTCAGTGGGACTCATTATTTTTTTTTTTTTTTTCTTTTAATCATTAAATTACCCATTTAATTAATTGTTTTTTCTTTCTCCCTCCATTAACCTTCTCTCACCTAACCAGACTCTACAAACAAACAACATTTATTTCTGCTACCATTTCTTGAACCTTGCATTAAAAAATTCTAATTATCAGTCTACATTTTTTATGTTTAACATTTGTGTTATAAAACGGAGCTGGCCATTTGGATAATAGAATTTGTTTGTAACAAAAAAGAAAAGAAATACTATAATCAGCTTAAAAAAAAAAGAACGATTTTAAATTTATGTTAAATTATGAGTATTACTTTATCAATGGTCTTTATTTGATTCTCAACTATAAAAAAGAATGATAAAAATGAAGGCCTTGTTTAATAATATAAATAATAAAAAATAATCAAATATAAACAATATTCTTCTTCATACTATTTTTTTATAATCATTCTTTTCCAACAATTCCTTAATAATTTTGGCCCCCTAAAAGTTTCCAACTTTATAGTTAAATTAAATTAAATAAATAGTTATAAAAATAGAAATCGTTAATAAAAAATAAAAGAGTAAAATTAACATATAGAATGTTTAAGGTGATGACTTCAATTCATGGTGGTCACTATAACATTTGTCGAGGTACGTGCCAAACTAGTGCGAAACGTCATGAATAAAAAAAAAATGTTCAGTTTGAATTTTGTTCGTGCATATTTTCCTTAAATTTTAGTTTTCGTGTCATCACATTTTAAATGGTTTAAGAGTAACTAGGCAAGAAAATTGGGTCTAATTTTAGGGCTATCTAGACAGAGAGATGTATATGTAAATATCCCTTTAAAGAAAAACAATGCAGTCCCTTAAAAAAACAGTCTATTGGGCCAATATGGGCTTCTTAAATTTGTATAGGTTTACAATGTGGGCTTCTTATCAAGACTGGGCCTGAAAGCCCAGAAAAGAAAACGGACGTATTTACGACGCAGTCCTTGCCCTATAAATATGTTCCCGCCTTCTCAAAATTATCTCAGATTTCATTTCAATTGTTTCTTCTCGTCTTCAACCTCTGAATCTCATTTTACAGAGGAATAACCTTGCTAGGGTTTTTTTAGGGTTTCTTTCGTGATTCGATGCAACATTTTGCCCATTGCAGTAACACTCTATTTCCTTTGTCTTACAACAAGCTTATGTATGTATTCTCTCGTCGCCGTTTCTCTTTGCCTCGCGATGAATTCTTAATTTCGTATGAACTGTGGGATTGTATTACTTCTTTTGCAGTCTCCTTTTGAAATTTGGGGCTGTATTTCTCGACGTACTAGGGTTAATTAGTGATGGACGGAGCGGAACACTCTCAAGATCACAGAGAAGCTACCGGAACAATTGGGACGATCTTGGGAACTAACGAATTTCAACCGCTCGACGAAAACCTAATCGCCAGGCTTCATTCCCAGATTATTATTCTCCAAGGCAGGGTCAAGGTTTGACTCTATACTCTTATTTCAACTTAATTTTCGTAAATGAAGAACCGGTGAAATCTAGGTTGAGCGAATCTGATGTTCGATTTCAATCAATCGATCCAACAGGAATTAGAGGATGAAAATTCAAAACTATCCTCTCGACTTGCAAGTTGTTGCTGTTCAGAGGTTTGGTCGACTTTATTAGAATGAATCAGCGCTATTTGATGTTAGACTTTTCATTAGGATTAACGAAACATGAATTCGTGCAGAGTAATTCTATTGAGAAAATCAAGGATTCTGGAAGTCTGAAAAAGAAGACTTCTAAGAAGAAATCAGTAGAAAAAACGTCAGGTTAGACACTGCTTTACAAACAAACAGACTCATTTTAGAATAAGTAAGTATGAAAATATATATTAATACAGTGATGTTGATTACTATGAAATTGATGATATATATATATATATATTTTTTTTTTTTTTCTCTCTCTCCTTAGAGATGAGATGAATGCTTAAATTTTTTTGATAAAATAAAATAATTTACGGTGGTTGTAGTTCTCAACGTTGTTTATAATATGCCACAAGAGTCATTTTCCATCTTTCTTTTAGGAGGAGAATCGAATGGCTTGTTTTTACTCTCAGATTTAGTTATCTTTTGGGTGAAGGTTATTATACAAGGAACATGGATCACTATTCAAAGAGATTTATAGCTCTTAAAGTAATGTATTTCGGGCAGAGGTATCTAATCTAATTTCGCCTGCATTAATTTTCTGTACATTATAGTTGTTCAATATACTTTCTTGCAATCAGGATAAATCTCGTGAAAAAGAAATCCATACAAGTTGCGTTTAAAATTATTCTCTCTCTGTCGTCTTTGTTAGGCTATGAAAATTTATACACTGTCTTAGGTTGTACCTGAAATTCTGATTCTTCATCTGTACAGGTTCTACGGTTTTGCTTCAGAGGCACAAATGGAACCAACAGTTGAGGTACCGTTTCAAATTTAGCTTCTTTACAAACTACTTTAGTATTTTTTATTTATATCGATTTCAAGGTTACTAGTTGGGATACTTGTCAAGAACGTGTTGGTTCTTAATGTTCAATGTTTAGGCATTCCTAGTGAACATTGAGAACCAACATTCTGCGTTCTTGACAAGTACCCCCACTAGTGCACATTGAAATTGGTATAATCTTTTAATTTTATGCCACATTGGCACCATCTGGTAGAATGAGCATCATGCAAATCTCAAGAGTAAATTTAAGGTTTTCTTTGTCGGAAAATATTCTTACATTCCTGGTTGCTGAGGATTCGATGAATGGCATTGAGATTATTTTGATGCTGTCTTTAATCATGGTTTTGGATTACAATGAAGAATGCTTGCAAAGCAAGCACAATTAACAATCGTTCTAGATTCTTTTGACCATAGCTTTGTTGATGTGATTTTGAGTCATAATGCACATAAATTCAAGCATGAATTATGAGGTAACCAATAATCAAAATTTCAGGAAGTTGGGAGCTATCCCAACTAGAGTTTCACTATAGTAATGTGTGGCCCCTCTAACCTTCAACCTTGTAACCCCTTCTTACAACCACCATTTCTTTATCTTCCCCTCTTCTGTGATTCTCTTCGCTTCCAAAATAAAATTAAAGTGTTAAGAGATGTGTGAGCCAAAAAGAAGGATTTTTTTTTTTAATTATTATTTTTATTTGTTTTATAAATATATTAGTGCGTGTCCGAGTTTGCTTATGGGCTTGTAAATTAATCTCACAAGACACTCGCTCAATCCTACTACATTTGGTTCCCAATGTAATTGTTAGGATATTAAATCCTAAGTAGGTGGTCACTATGACTTGAACCCATTCCTTGAAGCCTTTTATTATTTACATGACTTTTCTGGACCACTAGATCAACCCATAGTGGTTTTGGTGAATGTGAGGAATGTTGGGGAAAATAAATAAAAATTTTAATTTGTTATCTCATCTTCCTGCAGTCTGAAATTTTTACAGCTCTTGAGAAGGCCAGACTTCTCGTTGGTGATCGTAAGGAGTCTTGTTATTCAAGATGTGGGAGAACGGACAAGGGGGTCTCGTCTGTTGGACAAGTAAGGCGTTTCAAATCTGTAGGGATAATAGTATAATGATAATGATTATGTTAATTTTATGAATACTTTGAGTTTCTCATGATTAATTAGTTCACTTTTGGTTATTCTACTAGCTGTTCATAATGACATTTCCTGCCACCTCTTCCATGCTCTTGGGGGTGGAGGGGTTGAGGCAAGGAAGTTCTTGTAATTTGATGAATTTTTCCATCATTTGTACACGCACAAGACACTTGGGAATCTTACAAAGATAGATGAAAATCTGGCTAAAAGCTTAATATTTTAAATATAAAAACCAAAGAGGAGAAGATGGATAAAATAATTTTTTCAGTTCTTAGTACTCTATGGTTCTAATATTACTATCAAGGCTACAGTTTTCATGACCAAATGGGGTTGAATGTAAATTTCTATTTTGCAAAAGCTTTTTTTTTGGTTCCGTTAGTCATTAGTCGTTTTGTTAAGGAGAATGATAATGAGCAGGGCGAGAGCTAGGGAGAGAATATGGGGAGGAATGATTATTGGGAAGTTATTATTTGTATTCGGTGTAAAGAGAATGAATATGCGTAGAAGCGTTAATTTTGTATGGGGTCTAGAGATTAATTATGGAGAGAATGAAAAGTGGTTATGAGAAAATGAGATTATGGTGGGAATGATTCTTGGTGGCCCAAATGTGTGTTAGAGAATGATTGCCCACATAATCATTCTCATCCTCCTTGCCCCAACCAATCACCCTCTAGTGTACATGGAATTTAAATTTAGGAAGCTTTGTTGACTTTTCTATCTTTATTCAAATTAATTTCCCATTTTCATAGTAATCACATTATTGTTCATGCAGGTAATCACTCTCTATTTACGGTCAAACCTTAAGGATGTCCCAAATGAAGAAAATATTTATCATAATGCAGAAGAGCCACATGGTTAGCCAAGTTAATATTTATCATCAATGAAAGTTTTCGTTTCCTATCAAAAAAGTAAAAGTTAGCCAAGTTGATATCTTCAAAAAATAAAAATTTTGTCACCTAAAGCATTTTCTCTAATTACTTTTAACTATTTGGTGATACTACCTATTAACGTCCAAAGCTTGTCAGTCCCATATGGTCTTTGAAATATCAATAGAAGAACCTTTAAAGAACGATAAATTTGATTATGATGGTACTCTTGTTTGAAACATTAAAATATAAAAGACTTTACTGCATCATTTATGTCGATGGTAGTAAGACTCTTGAGAAAATATAAAAGACTTTCATGGGAACTGCAGATATGACCTTGTCTTTTTGGAAAATGTCCTCCATAGTTTCATATGCTTTTCTTTTGAGTTTGATTTTCAATCGGGAGAATTTTGTTTTAAGTTTAAATCAAATGTTGCATATTTTCTTTTTCAATCTCCTTTACATTTCCATTTATATTTTTACACTCAGATGGAGAAATTGATTATGTAAGAGTAATAAATAGAGTCCTTCCTAACGACATTCGGGTTCTAGGCTGGTGCCCTGTTCCTGTTGGCTTCAGTGCTAGGTTTGTCTTGCCCTTGTAAACTTTGTCTCGTTTTTTAGATTTATTAATTTCCTTTTTTTTTTGTGAAGCCTGTGATGTGATTTATATTGAGAAATGTCTTGCAGACAATTCATATTATACATATATTTATTATTTTTATTTACGAAACAGTAACTTTCATTGATCGAATGAGTTACAAAAAAGGCAAACCATCATAATTACAAGAATGATTTCCAGTGAGATAAGTGTGTGGACAAACCATTATCTTTAAAAGGGTATCTCGAACGAAGTTATAGATTCAAAGTCTATCTATTAACCCATGGAAAAGACTCCAGTTGTATTTTTGGAAATTGGAGCAATGTTAATGCTAACTCTGGCATTTTTTGTTGCCTTCATATGCAGCACAGGTTTAGTTGTTTAAGGAGAAAGTATAAATATTTATTTTGGGGAGCAAATTTGAATATCTCGGTATGCAAATTATATTTATTAGGCCTGTAATGCTTTGCGAAAGTAATTTGGATGCTTTTGAACAAAAAATTGAAATATTTTATCTGCAATTCCACCAGGCTATGGAGAGGGCCGGTAAGAAATTTGTAGGGGAATATGACTTCAGAAACTTCTGCAAAATGGATGCAGCAAATGTTCACAATTATAGGCGACGTATCATGTCGTTTGAAATTTCACCTTATGATGAGAGGTTGGTATTAGCATCAGATCTCTTATCCGTTTTCTAATTTTTATACTATGTGTAATTGAAATGTGCCTTTTTGTTTCACTGCAAACAAGAGCAATTTTGTTCTCAAGGCTGCTTTGCCTCCAAATTAGCTTCTTCTAGCTATTGGTCAAGCTTATGTTACTTTGTTCCCTTCTTTGTTGAAAATCATGGTATAAGGAAACATCTGTGTGGTTTGTATCTTTTGTTGTGTGAATTGAGTTCATCGTATTATGCAGATGCTTGAAAAGTTGGAAGGATGATCGTGTTTAAGCATCCTGCAGTTATTTCTGCATTATATATCTATTCTATTTTGAATCTAGAAGTAGAATTTATGATAACGACTTCTAACTGTTCTGGAGAAAAAAGTGTGATCTTGTAGAAACAAGAAAGAAGTCAGATGTGTTTTTTGCAACTCATATTCATTCTGCATCATCTTGTCCAAACTAAGATCATCGGTTCAAGATATCTTACTTTTCATGGAATATTTTACTTTTCTTAAAACATAAATTTTCTGGACCTTACGTGAACTGGATCTGTTCTATGAGTTGCAGAGTCTTTGAGTTCGAGTTCTTAAAAGTTAAAAATACGACGTTTAGATTGTGTTAGTTTCTTATGTTGGAATCCTTTTGGTACTTCGACAGGATGGAAGGCAATCAATTATGGACATTCAACATAGAGGGCACTGCTTTCCTCTGGCATCAAGTTCGCTGCATGGTTGCCGTAGTGTTCATGGTTGGGCAAGGTCTTGAAGACCCTTATGTGCGTGCCAAAATTCTAAGATCTGATTATGCTTTTTCTACGTTTTTTTCTTAAATTACTTTCTTCTAATATGTTAGAGTACTTGCATTTACTCATGACAATATATCCATCTTATACTTCATAGGCCTCACTCAATACTCACTTCAGTTTATTGCATTTATCGGGAAAGGCCATTAAAGATGATGAAATTATTTGGTAGGGGCTTGAATCCATGACCTTTTGTTACCATGTATAATTATGTTAAATCATTTATCAACCGAAAAACTCGAGTTGATAGGTTGGGGTAAATTTAATTTGGGAAAAGTGTACAAACCACCCTTAAAGTATGATGTTTGTAACAATCAACCTCCTAAAGTTTTAATTTGAGCAATCACTTCCCCTAAACTTTGGTAAGTGTTGCAATTCATCCCCTCATACTAAATTTGGAGGATTCTTTCTTGTATGAGAAGGGCAAATTTGTCTTTTATTTTATTTTTTATATATCTTCGCTACAAAAACATTCGTAGACTAAGAAAATGGAGTTGGGCAGCGTGAATTTGTTCATAGTTTAGCTTCACTTCTTCAACTGCAATATCAAGCAAACTCATTAGATTTCAACCCACCATTTTCTCGTCCATCATCGATTTCCCTCTTAATCGAACTTGTTTCGTAATCAAACACTCGTTGCCCTCACAATTTTCCCCTAGAAATACTCGACCCAATTCCTATTTTTTAATCGCCTGATCCTCCTCTGTTTTCTAATTGCCTTCTCCAATTTCTATTCCTCGTCTTCGTCGGTTTTCATTGACGACAATCGCTGCAATTTCCCCAATTTGAATCGCTCGGGTGTGATTTTAACCCACCATTTCAACTCCCAATTTCCCCAAATTCCACCCATTTGATTTCAACCCACCATTTTCACGTTACCCACCCACTCTTGTTATACCCTGCCGTACACTCTTCACTAGAAGATCTGGGTACTTGCAGTTCCTGAAGAATGAATGTTTGAGCAATTTTTCGGCACATGGTCTTCTTGTGGCCTCTTAATCGGGGCAAGATGCGGCTAATTCCTAGAACCCTTTTGTGATTTTGTTCTTGTTCTTGCTGTTTTCGAATTTGCCTCGAAAGTCGACGTAGAGACTCCCAAATCGGCAAGCTTAAGCGACCATTTGAGTCTATGAAAATTTTCCCGGCTTTAGTATCGCGGTGGAAGAGAAAATGGTGGGTTGAAATCAAATGGTTTTTTGTTGAAATCAAATGAGTTTGCTTGAAATTGCAGTTGGAGAAGTGAAGATTAAGTATGAACAAATTCACCCTGCAGAACTCCGTTAGTCTATGAATGTTTTTGTAGCATAAATATCAGGAATATATAAATAAAATAAAATAAAAGACAAATTTGACCTTCTCATACCATGGAGAATCCTCCAAATTTAGCAGAAGGGAATGAATTGCAACACTTATCTAAGTTTAGGGGAGGTGAATGGTCAAATTAAAACTTTAGGGGGTTAATTGCTACAAACACCATACTTTAGTGGTGGTTTGTGCATTTTTCCCATTTAATTTTATTAACCAATGTAGATGCATCTAATGATGATGATGAAACTTCCTAACCACTGTTTCCTTTCAGTACATTCTGTACTCCCCCCTCTCTCCAACCAAATTATTATTAATTTTATTTCTTGGCCTTGGTAAAATTGTCCAGATGACATCATTTAATAAGTTGTTTTATGAAGAGAATTGATAGTGGTTTCTCAATCATCAACTTTAGTTGGCCTATGCTGCAAAATTGTTATGCTTTGTGAAGTATAAAGTGCATCTCAATCTCTTAAATGAAGAGGACTGGTAAATT
>JBBMKA010000026.1:13788797-13805713 GCA_037833695.1 Sechiopsis laciniata | reverse complement strand
AAACTGGCACGTAGGTTTAGATAAACGGGCACGCAGGTTTAGGTAACCACCGTTTATGATAAACGGTGGGGCAAACATGGGTTGGGTTATTATAACCAACCCGGCCGTTTACATAAACGGTGCCCCAAACATACCCTTAACAATAATAATGTGAGGTTTCCAATTCAAATTTCTATTCTCTAAAAATAGTTGAGTGAAGTCAACAAGAACAATAATATGAGTTAAAATTCTCTAATCTTCTATTGTTGAACTAAAAAAAATACTAGTTAAAGATAAAAATAATAAATAAACAAATTCCAAAATATTTTGACCGATGTTTTATGCAAATTTTAATTCAATTTGATGTTGAGAATTTTAAAATATGCTAAGTTGAAAGATCTCATTGGACTAATCAGTTGCCCATGCATATAAAAGGTCGACGTGTCACTCGTTTGATTATCAAATTTATTGTTAGAGTTTGATTATTAAAGTTGGTATTTGATTTCACTCTCCAATTAAATTTGAAAAAGGGAAAAAATCTTTTTAGTTTTTAGATTTGGAATTTAATTTCAATTTAATTTTTATACTTCAAAATTTAAATAATGTTAACTAAAATCATTATTAAATTTATTTTAAATTTTAATATATTGATAAAGTGATTATTTTAATTTTTTCAAGTGAATTTAATTTTTAAAATAAATTAAGTATAAAAATAAATTTAAAAAATTCACAAGAATTAGAAGTATTTAAAACAAAAAGTTGAAATTGTATCTTCGGACTTTACACGTGTCAGACATAGAGAAGGCCACGTTTTTTAGTTTTTTCACCGGCGCTTTACTTCCTTAAAAAATCATATGAGTAAAAGTATTCCATTTTGAAATTAAAATAAAAAATACGTACCAAACTTAAACACTAAAACCGTGATTTTAATTAAGCTCAAAAAAAAAAGAAAAAAAAAACGGTGATTTTAACTTAAATTGAACAAAGCGAAGAAATTCAAATGTTATTTGAACCTAACTTTTATAACTTTGCAGCCTATTCCTTGTGCGCGAGCAGGACTCGATGGAATGGCCTACTTCGAACTTGTGTTCCAGAAATGTTGTTCCTTGTCGCAAATCAAGCAACTCCAAGCCATTCTCATCACCAATGGCCATTTCCACTTCTCTTCATCTCGCACCAAGCTTCTCGAGCTCTGCGCCATCTCCCCCTTCGCCGACCTTTCTCACGCCATCCATATTTTCCGCCATATTCATTCCCCTTCCACCAACGAATGGAACACCGTCATTCGCGGCGCCGCCCTGAGCTCCGATCCCTCAAACGCCGTTTTCTGGTACAGATCCATGGCTTCCTCAAATGGGTTTCACAGAGTTGATGCTCTCACTTGCTCGTTTGCTCTCAAAGCTTGTGCTCGTGCATTGGCTCGTTCTGAAACGACGCAGCTACATTCGCAGGTTTTGCGATTTGGGTTTGATGCCGATGTTCTCCTGCAGACCACGTTGCTTGATGCCTATGCGAAAGTTGGGGATCTTTATCTTGCACAGAAGGTGTTCGACGAAATGCCGCAACCAGATATTGCCTCGTGGAATGCTTTGATTGCTGGGTTTGCTCAGGGGAGTCGACCGAGCGATGCTATAGCATTGTTTAAGAGAATGGAAGAGGATGGAAAGTTGAGACCCAATGAAGTAACCGTTCTTGGTGCTCTGTTGGCTTGTTCGCAATTGGGTGCTTTGAAAGAAGGTGAGAATGTTCATAAATATATAGTAGAGAAGAAGTTAGATATGGTTGTGCAGGTTTGTAATGTTGTTATTGATATGTATGCTAAATGTGGATCTGTGGTTAAAGCTTATAGCGTGTTTGAGAACATGAAATGTGAGAAAAGTTTAATCACGTGGAATACAATGATAATGGCATTTGCTATGCATGGTGATGGATACAAAGCGTTGGATCTTTTTGAAAAGTTGGTTCGATCTGGAATGGCTCCTGGTGCTGTATCATATCTAGCCGTGCTATGCGCCTGCAACCATGCAGGGCTCGTAGAGGATGGTCTTCAGCTGTTCAATTCAATGCCGCAAAAGGGGTTGGTACCAAATATAAAGCATTATGGAACCGTGGTTGATTTGCTGGGTCGAGCAGGACGCCTGAAAGAAGCTTATGAAATTGTAAATTCAATGGATTTCCCTAATGTAGTACTCTGGCAAACTTTGCTTGGTGCTTGCAGGACTTATGGGAATGTAGAAATGGCTGAACTGGCATCTAGGAAGTTAGTTGAGATGGGATTTATTAGCTGTGGTGATTTTGTTTTGTTATCGAATGTGTATGCCGCTCGTCAGAGATGGGATGATGTTGGGAGAGTTAGAGATGCCATGAGAAGAAGTGATGTAAGGAAGACACCAGGATTTAGTTACATAGAAGCCAAAGGTAAAATGCACAAATTTGTATACGGTGATCAAAGTCACTCGAGTTGCCATGAAATTTATGCAAAGCTCGATGAGATCAAATTGAGGATCAAAGCCTATGGATATGCAGCTGAAATTGCCAATGTACTGCATGATATTGGAGAGGAGGACAAGGAGAATGCTTTGTGCTATCACAGTGAGAAGCTTGCCGTGGCTTTTGGATTGACTTGCACTGAAGAGGGGTCCCCGATTCAAGTGATTAAGAATTTAAGGATTTGTGGGGATTGTCATGTTGTGATTAAGCTAATATCAAAGATTTATAATCGGGAAATCATTGTAAGGGACAGAAATCGATTTCATCGATTTCAGGAAGGTTTATGTTCTTGTAAAGATTATTGGTGATACTTATTGGACCAGTACTTCTAAAATCGAGACGTTCACTTCACTTGTAAAATGAGCCATA
This sequence comes from Sechiopsis laciniata, assembly GCA_037833695.1. Taxonomy (NCBI): domain Eukaryota; kingdom Viridiplantae; phylum Streptophyta; class Magnoliopsida; order Cucurbitales; family Cucurbitaceae; genus Sechiopsis; species Sechiopsis laciniata. The sequence goes on along the minus strand of JBBMKA010000026.1, from coordinate 13,802,875 downwards.
TCTCGAGCAACTTAGAGGCTTGAACCCGGGAGCCTTTGATGTATCTCCAAACATTCCAAACTTTTACACCAAGAGTCCAAGACTCTGTTGGAGGTTAGAACAACGGCTCTATTTTTCAAAAAATTGAGGTACATTTTTTGAGAGGAGGGGGTGAGATCTTTCCTGAACTGCCTCCTATGATGTATCTCGCCTCCTGGTTATATGTTCAAGCCTAGCTAAATTTAATATATGGCCATGTCTGGATATTTAGGCATCCAGTGAATGGTCTTCAAAATGCTAGCAAGGAAGTCTCATTTTATCTTTAATGTTTTCGAATCTACGGAATTCTGCTTCGAAAAGTATATATATATATATTGATCTTGCAGGACTCTTCATGTTGTTGCATTACCACTTTCATGATGATAGCCAAAGTGAAAGCTTTGAATAGGTGGGAAGCATTTTCCTAAATGTAATTGCAATGCCAGATGTGAACTAATCATGGTAACATTACTTGTCTGTTGATTTTTTTCATAACAGAATCTATATCTCTATATCAAAAAAAGAAAAGAAAAGAAAATATATATCTCTATCGATTTCTTGTCTGGATTGGATGGAACACTCTTAAATGCAGTGGTATTATTTGCTGGAGCTAGTGAAAGTGAGCAGCAAGGGTGTGAAATCTACTCAATGTTAATATTTAGATTTTGCAGATGGGGCGAGTCGAAACCGACGAAGAAGACAGCTGAGGATAATGGAATATATAACTTGGAAGTTGGAACTGGGATCGGACACTTTCGTTAGATTCGTACAAAAATGGCAATGGACAACTACAATGTGCAGTGAATCTGTAAGTCCTTATTAGTGCTTGAAGTCAATTAATTTGATGTATTTGGTTATGAAAATCATGTGAGAATTTTTTTTGAGTTCAAAGATCTTGATCGTAAGTCTATTAATTTGAAAACTGCACATGTTGTGAACTATGCTTTGAACTCAAAAAATCATTTGGTTATGAAAATCAGTGAATCTGGGATCGGACACTTTGTATCGGTTAGAACTATGCTTTTAGCATCATGTTGTGAAAACTGAAATTGATTCTTCACTGACACCTTTGTAATTTTTTTTAACTTTTTCCTAATACAGGACTTATATCATTGGTAAAATCTACTTCCATTTCATGTTAAGTTTTTCACTTCAGAATATTTTTATCCAAATTAAAACAAAAAACAAGTTTGATTTTTTATTGATCATCTTCTTAAAGTTTTTATTTATATTTTATATTTTATATTTATGGTTTAAAACGACTTTGAGGTCAGATTAGTAAGAAAAATAAATAAATAAATGAAAGTAGGTATTGATGCTTCTAATTTAAGTAAAAATAAAGTTTGTTGTTTTTTTAAAATTTTAAAGTAAGAACCAGGATTTGATTTTACTTGAATGAGTTTTTAACCACTTCTTGAGGAAAAAGTCAACTTTGCTAATTTAAGTTAAAATAAGGTTTTTATTTAATTATTATTGATATGAAATTGGTTTTGAGATGCAATTGGATGAAATTGAATGAAATTGGTTTTCAAATTGTTACCGGACATGGTTAAAAGTGAAAACAGATTTTTTAGTCCAAAATTAACTATTTTGGCTTCTTTGCAAAAAAAAAAAAAAAAAAAAAATTGAAGGCAAAAATGCAACTCTAAAATTTAATAATAATCTAAAATTGATATTGATGTACAATTTAACGATCAAAACAAATTTGTCATTAAATAATTAAAATTCAAAGCTTATAATTACGAAAGTCAAAGACCATTTTTCTTTTCTTTTCTTTTTTCTATTTCTTATAGGCAAAGTCAAAGGATGAACGAGGGTTTTTTTTTTTTTTTTTTTTTTTTTTTTTTTTTTTTGTAGAAGTATAAGTAGGGGTTTGAATATTAATTTATTTTCTGAAATTCGGACATGTTTGTATTTGTTATTTGAAACATGTGGTAGTTGATGCCGCCTTTGAATGTTCTGTTATACAGTGAATCAAAGTAATCCTAATTTCAAAACAACAACAATAATAATTTATCCAATGAAACCCCACATTTAATTTAATGATTTTATTGTAGTAGGTATCAATATACCTTTGTCATTAAGGAATTATTCCTTTAATTTAAATTAGGTTTGAATCTTCTCACATATATATAAATCTTCTCATTTAAATTACATTTGAATCCTTATTATTGTTTTTTTTTTTAATTTTTTTTAAAAAGCAAACATATTTTTGTGAAATGTTGTCAATGTTCTTATACATGCTATTCTCCGTCACTTTTCAAAATATAAAGAATCAAAATGGATTGAAAATAAGTTAACAACAATTTCATTATAGTCCAAAGTGAACATTATCCATTAAGTTAATATCAATTTCATTATAGTCCAAAGTGAATATTATCAAACGGTATTTTTTTTTTTTTTTGTTGAATTTCATTATTATTGAACAGTAATTGACAAAGGAATTAAAAATGGCCCTAAAGAAAAGACAAAGGAATTTAGTGGTTCAAATTTCATATTATTCAAATATTGAAATAAAAAATAGTTTTAAATGGATAAAAAGATTAAAGCTAAAATAAATGTTTGAATAATAAAATTCTTTTTTTTTTTTTGTCCCAATACATTCCAGCCTAAATATTTTTCATTTTGTTTATTTATTTAAATACCATTTAAAATAAATTAGTTCTTTTGAAATGTTTATTGTTAACTTTTCTTTAATTACTCTATTGGCTTTTCATTTATAAAATTTAATAATATGTTCATATGGTGTGTTTTGTATATTAAAATTATTATTATTGAATCATTTTTCTTATTTTTTAATGATGTGATGGTCGAGTGATCCATAGCCTAAGAATTGAAACATTTCTCTAAAAATTAATTTTTTATCAATTTCATTTCTCTTTATAATAATGGACAAATTAAAATAAACACAAATAAATAAACTCTTCTCTGTTCCAAGAAATTTCGGCGTTTTACTGTAATAATAAGAAGCCCGCCATCGCTTCTAGCTGCTTCATCGCCATTATTGAATCTTTCTCAATTTCAATTATAGATTCTTTGAGGTTCGGAACGAATTTCTACGCCGTTGCTGTCGATTTTGTCCGAGGATTCTGAGTTTTGATTTCTTCAATTCTTCTGTTGAAGTGTTCTTCGTAAGCGATTTGATGTCAACAGTGTCTTCGTCGATGGGATTGTGCGACGAGGGGGATTGGCCACCAGGGTTTCGGTTTCACCCAACCGATGAGGAGCTGATTCTGTATTACTTGAAGTTCAAGATCTGTCGACGCAAATTGAAGCTCGATATCATCCGCGACACCGATGTTTACAAGTGTGAACCCGAGGAATTGCCTGGTAAAGATATTTTCCTTCCCCTGCTTGATCTGATTGTTTGGTGTTTTCTTGTGGTTTATGTTTTGACCTATTCTGGTTTTGATTGAATTTGTTTAATTGCTGCGGATGGATTTTGAGGATCTTGTTGTACTTATTTTTGTGATTTTCGTTTGATTTTGATTCTCGTGTTTCGTTGATTTTTTGGCTGTGCTAGAGCTAGAAGTCAATGCTTTTGATCAGACTATTACTCAAGTTCATCATCAAATTTAAATTGCATCTTTCGGTACATTTTTCCCGTTAAGTTGGTTGTTTCTGAAGGCCACGGATTTGAACTCTTTAATCGTAGTCGATTGCTATTTCTTGTTGCCCTTTTCTATTTTTCTTGAGAATCTTTTTTATCCACTAGAAAGGGGGAATCGTGTCCTAAGCCCCTATGATTAGGAATTTGATGGATATAGCCATTAATTTGTGTTTGTATTAATTTGAGTGGGTTAGTATTATCTCTAAGTAGTTATTCCCGAGCTCGCTTATTGATTCTTGATCAGCCTTTGACTTCTTAATAGTTGATTTAAATTTTATTTGAATGAAGTCTGGTTTAACTTTGACTCAAATTCTATAAGACCAATTTGACCAAATTAAGTGTAGTGCTTATGAAACATTGTGGCCTTATAACTTGGAATTGCCAAATTTTTTCTTCAAATTAAATTTGGGACATATGTCAATTTATAATTAGTTACATTTGTAATTTTGTCATTAATTTGGATAATGATGATATTGAGGTTTGACGAAATTTCTCATTCAACATTGAGATTATTGATTATTGATAAATAATTTTTCTCAGAGTTTTAGAAAGTTGGTCTCCCTCTTTCTCTATACAAGCCTTCCTCACTTTGTTTCTCTTATTTTTGGATATCAATGAATATTGCTAGTGTTTCTAATCATAAATAAATGAATACAGGTCAATCTAAGTTAAAATCTGGTGATAGACAATGGTTCTTTTTCAGTCCTAGGGAACGTAGGTATCCAAATGCATCACGATTGAGTAGAGCTACAAGAAACGGCTACTGGAAGGCCACTGGAAAGGATCGAATAATAAAGTGCAATTCACGTAATGTTGGAGTGAAGAAGACCCTCGTGTTCTATCAAGGTCGCGCCCCTGTTGGTGAGCGCACTGACTGGGTTATGCATGAGTATACCTTGGATGAAGACGAGCTTAAGAGGTGTAAGAATGTCAAGGTAACTGCGTGTTTAAGCTCTTCTTTTGCTTAATATTTCTTGTATGATCTTGTTAGACTAAATCTTGATCCTTGGTTGCAGGATTACTATGCACTCTACAAACTTTACAAGAAAAGTGGACCTGGTCCTAAAAATGGTGAGCAATATGGAGCTCCATTTAGAGAAGAAGATTGGGATGATGAAGAATGCCAAGTTTTAGTTGACTCTGATAGTCAGAAGCCACAAGTGAAGATACTTGATGAGGTTACTTCTGTAGATCGCGAAAGAATGAATGGTCAAATTCAGCTTTCATCAGATGATATCGAGGAGCTTTTGCGAAAATTTGCAAATGATCCTGTGCTAGAGTTGCCATCGATCAGTGGTTATCATCACTTTGACTCTGCTGTGCAGGTTGGCTGCCCTAAATGTTGCATTCCGATATCATTACTTCGAGATGAAAATATTTCGTATTCAATTAATCATATAGAAGTTGGAATTGGGAACATTGGAACATATGAACTGCATATCTAAACTTCTATGTCATAACAAACAAAAAAGTAATTTCTATTGTCACTAATGTTTAAAATCTTTTAAAGTAGTATTCTGAATAGTGGTTCAGGAAGGAAAATCTACTCATAACCTTGACATATATGTTGTATTTCATTGATTATTTGGTCAGTTATTCCTTTCTTTACATGCTTTATTTGTTCAGTTTCATCAGTTGGCTTATGATTTGTGTACATTCTCTGTATAGGTTAATGGCAAAGAAGAAACTGTAAGTACGATGATCAATGCTTACTCTCAGGATCACACACTTCCTGGAGCAACTAAAGCGTTTCACTTAAGTGACCAGCCAAGTGATTTGCATACAAGCTTTGACTTTACGCAGTCCAGTATCTCTCTATCGAAATCAGTTGAGGGCATGGTATCATCAGCTTCTCCCAAATATTGCAAGGAAGAAGAAGATTTCTTGGAGATCAATGATCTCACCGGCCCTGGACCAACTCCTGTGGCAAATGTCAACTCCTTGGGAACTTCAGAGTTAGATGGATTGAACGAGTTCGAGCGGTTCCATGATGCAAATATGTTTTTTCGTGACTTGGGACCTGTCATCCCAGAAACATTCTTGGAGTCATATATGAATACTCTTGATGATATTGATGCAGACAATTTGAACTGTCATTTGCAATTGCAATATGATCTCTTTCCACAAAACCAGATGGACAACGGGTTCTGGAAGAACAACGAGACAGATAATGTCTTTAGCTTCCAAGAACTGCATCAACAGTTTGGAACTCAACCAAATCTAGGTATATAATTCAGTTCGAAGTCGATGTCTACCCTCTTTAGCAAACATTTAGCCGTCTATTTTTACTGAGCCCTTTCTTTGTGTTTGATTTTCGCAAAGTTGCTGGCTCGATTAGCTCATCTACACGAAGGGTTGTTCAAATAAATGGGGTTTGTTTGATCAGCCATACTATACTCCCACATGGCACGAACCCCTCTGTGAAATGTTGAGCCAGCTTCAACAGCTACCTAGAACTAGTATTCTTCTCCTATATTATCGAATTCACTTATTCGAAAGGAACTATTCTCGTATTAGATTTGTCAACATCATCATAAACTGCCATTTTGGTGCCAATTTCTGGTGCCATTTTATCAATGTGAGGCAGTAGGGTAGTTTCTAATTCTGTAACTTTCTGGTCTTGTTTAGGTGTGGGATATGAGTCTGTAAGCTCTGCAGCACCAGGACGAACAAAGAACCAAAGAGCAAACGATGAAGGTGGTTCTGCAAGTTGGTTCTCTTCCAATTTGTGGGCCTTAGTAGAGTCGATACCGACCACCCCCGCATCAGCTTCGGAGAATGTCAACCGTGCTTTTGAGCGGATGTCTAGCTTTAGCAGATTGAGACTAAAGACCCTGAACGCCCTTAACACCAATGTTTCCATAGGTAATCCCGAGATCGGCACAAAGAGTTCGGGTATGAATAAGGGATTCGTTTTACTTTCAATTATTGTAGTATTGTGTGTAATTTTATGGGTGTTGATAGGAAATGTTAGAATATGGGAAATAGAGGCATTGCCTCATGAATCTATTTCATGAACATTCATCTTTTATACCAATATTTTATGCGTATCTTTTCAGTGCCAATATTCATGGGAATTTCCTGTTCATGGAAAATGTAAAGTAATTCAGTTATGGCTGATCATAGATGAGGGTCATAGATTTAGTTAATTATAGCAGGTGCCTTGAGATCTTTTGCAGGAAATATTATTCACAGCCCTATCATCTGCATTGGTTTTACTTTTATCTCGGTCCTTTTCTTTTTGTCGTCGAACATTTTTAACATCTTTGGTCATTTTTTATCAAATATTGTAACGCTTAATAATTTGTCTCACGAAAATAATTGAGATTGAGATGTGTATAAGGTACAGTTGAATAACCACGAATATTAAAAAATATATATTTATATTGCTTAATGTTCAATTTCAATAAAGCTCAAAATTAGTTCATTAAGGTAAAATTAGTTAATTTTTATTGTAATTGATTCACATTAAGAATAATTTTAATACAAGTATAGTATAAGGTGAAGGTATTTATATTATAATATTTATAGAGATATTGTAACATTAAAAAAAAAAAATATATATATATATATATATATACACATATATACATATATTCATACCTCACAAAATTTACATGTTGATCTAGTGTTGAATATAAAATTTACCGACTATAAAATCATCACTAGGTTCATTACTCAAGATTTATAGCCTGTTTGCCTGCCTATACATCTCGTCGCTCCTTGTCAAACGTACATGCTTAGATAACACAATATATCATAAATAAATGAAGTTCAATCGCGCTCATGTCTATAATAGTTCACCTTCCCACAAAGACTTTTTCCTCAACCCGTTGTACTTTAAAGAGTACACATAAATATTTAACTCCATGCATATGTAATAAAATTTAAAGTATGAGAACAAAATTGTATTTTAACCTAAACTTTTATATAATATGTTTATTGATGTTGCTATCTCTACTCATTCTAAGTTTCTAATTCAATCGAAAAATAATTCAATGTTCAACAAATTAAAAAAAGAAAACAACTGACAATTTATTTTGTTATTATTTTTAAATAAACAATAAACAATTTTTAATTATTGGATTTAAATGTTGAAATTTAGCAGTTTTATTACAAGAATAAGTATTGAAAATGTTAGTCACGTAAATCTCATAACCATGGATTCGATTATGAAAATCGATATTTTACTATGTTTTATTTGAAAATAATAATATCTTCTAAGTAGGATTTGTATATCTCTTATTTAAACTTAAAAAGCTTTTCTTATTTCTAAGTATTGCTAAAAGAAAAAAGCATGGATTTCTCCAAAAAAAAAAAAAAAAAAAAAAAGGATCCACCTTATTATTTGACCAAATTTATTAAATGAGCCTATTCTTTTTTCCTTTTCAATTTTTGTATTATATTAATAATTATGGGTTAGCGACTAAATAAGGTAATTTTATATATTTAAAAAAAGTAAAAGAAAAAAAAAGTAATCTTATATATATAACTCAGATGTGCATTAATTAATTTAAATACTCACCAATATGAAAATGTGTATATATATATATATTAATTGAAATAAAATATTAACAGAATACTACTTTAAGATTTATTTTATTTTGATAAACAAACTTTAAAATTAAATATTTGAACAATTCCAAAATAGAGAAAATGTAAAGCCCCACTGATAGGTAAAAATTCACAATTTTTTTTTCTTGAATTCGTATGTATCAATTTTTGCAACTGAGCACTCTCTTTTTGACTAATGTGTTCCAATTGCCCACCCTAATTATTCTTGAACTCATAAAAAAAAGTATAAATCCCCAAAATAATAATATTAAGAAAAAAGACGAAGCAATATTAACACCTGCATAAAGAGGGGCGAATTAAATCTGGTTGGAACACAGGATCTTCTCAAAACATTTCATTCTTCTTCTTCGCCGTCGCCGTTGTTTTCTTCGAACCCTTCATTCGAACTCAACTCAACTCAGAAATCTCTGCTCTTGAAGAAGAAACTTCGCTCAGTTACGAACTCAACTCAATTGATCTGCGTTCCATGTGCGGATCGGAGCTTCTGTGCAATTTTGAGCTGCAGAGCATCAGTGAAAGCCGGATAAGTGTATAAGAAGATGAAGAAGATGAAGCATTGCTTCAGCTTCTTCTTCTTCTTCTTCTTCTTTTGTTGATTGATGGCCTCCTCTCAGCAGCGCTGTGTCTTCGGTATGTCCTCTACTCCTTTGCTTTACGTTGTTAATTTCGATTCTCGGGTTTTGCGCTTTGATTTGATGGGGGAACTGTTGGTGTTTTCTGGAGATTGCCGGATTTGAGTTGTGTATTGTTGGAATCTTTAGTGTTGCTGCTTGTTTTGTTTTGTTTTGATTTCAATTGTGGCGGAAGGTTGGGATTTTTGGGTGATTTGATTGGTCATGGTTTCTTTTGCATCTTATTGTGTGGTTACATTTTGATTTCAGTTGGGAATATACCTTATGATGCTACTGAAGAGCAACTAATAGAAATTTGCCAAGAAGTTGGGCCCGTAGTGTCGTTCAGGTCTGTATTCTTTGCTCTCTCTCTCTCTCTCTTTTTTTTTTTTTTTTTTTTTTTTCTGGAAAATGAACCCTAAAACTTATATTGGATTGAAATTTAGGATCTAGAATAAGATTGAGAGCCTTGAAGTCCTAAAATTGAGTTAAAATTTTTTTTTTATTATTATTATTATTATATTTTTTTATTTTGTCCCTTTGATTTTCTTATTCCACTTCCATGCTTGTTTCTGGGGTTTACTTCTGTCACTCTTCATCTACGGCATGCCTGATAATTTGCATCTATCTGGTCGTGGTCTGCTTGATTTAGAGGGACTGGTGGAATGCCAGAGTATTTGATTAAATTTGTAGTGTTTGTGGTGTTATATCTCTCTACATATAGATAGCCTTTTTGTTTCTGTCATGGTATAGTGGCAATGGAATGATAAAGGGTCTTTCTCTGATCTGTAAAAGTAAAAACTAATATACTTATTTAGGAATTTGAGCATATTATTGGAAGCTGCAACTTTTAATTTAATGCAAATCATTATCTTCTAAGTCTCCTATCCAAAAAAAAAGAAGGAAAAAGAAAACTAATCCAGTATAGGATATAAAATATGAGAATCAATATTTTCTTACTTCCGAGTCTATTATCCAAAAAAATTGAATACCGTATTAATTTATCATTTCTGACTATGGTCTAGTGTTGACCTGTACATTTTAAAGTTAAAAAGCTGCTCCTTTCTTTTCCAGATTAGTTATTGACAGAGAAACTGGAAAACCAAAAGGCTACGGGTTTTGCGAGTACAAGGATGAAGAAACAGCACTGAGTGCTCGTCGCAATCTTCAAGGCTATGGAATTAATGGCCGGCAGTTACGAGTTGATTTTGCTGAGAATGACAAGGGTACAGACAAAAATAAAGAACAGGTGAATATTTAACCTCTTGCGGCTTCTCAATTTGACTCATTGACTTTTTTTGGATAAGACACGATAACTTTCATTGATAGATGAAAAGTTACAAAAAAGTTCAAGGTCCATAGGGACAAAAAGTCCATTTAGTTACAAAAAGATCTCCAATGTGCGTATAAAGTAGTTAAGCTATATTCATTAAAAGGATAAATCTTGTGAGCCCACGTGATTGCCAAGTGCACAATGTCATCCATCAATCCTCTGTATTCCTTGGTCGTCTCCACAAAGGTTCGATCATTTCTCCTTCTCCAAATGGACCACCAGAAAGCATTCAAAAAAAGAATCCATAATTCTTTCTTCTCTTCTATGAATGGGTGACCCAAGTAGGCCAATTCAATCAAGTCTTGTATTCTGCCAGGTCTCACAGTGGACCAATGAAAGGTGGTTAGAAGCTGGTTCCAAATCACGTCAGATTGAGGGCAGGAATTGAAAAGATGCAGCTGTGCTTCCTCACTTGAATAGCACATATTGCAGCAATTAGGGGAGATCATCAGATTAGGACATCTTCTCTGCAAATTCTCATGTGTGTTAAGAATGCCATGACTAAGTTCCCTGACGAAAAATGTCCATCCAGCTTCTACATTTGAGATTTTTTGGTATTACTTTCAATAAAATACTTTAAAACAATATTGAATGAATTATATATTTATATGAAACTTCAGATTATAGTAGTGCTTGTGTATATATATATTTTAGGAATGTGTCGTAAATATTGAAAATGGAGGCTGCTTATTACCCTTCTTAGAGTATTTTTCAACCAGTAGTTGAAGAAACAGATTCCAAGGTTGTGGTTTTGCAGTGTTTACTCTAATATCTTTGTTTTTCAATTTTAAAATGGATTCAAATATATGTGCCAGGAATAGATTTCTGAATTTGCTTATATGTATAAGATTTTGATATTGTCTTGACTCCTGACATATTTATTTTAAGAATACAAATATTGGCGAATTTGTTTATGATAAGATTTTTGGCTGGCAAAGTCCTTCCAGAAGACTTTTTTTCTATGAATATAAAAGTTCAGCATAGAATTTCAATGGCAAAGTTCTGTCGAGTGTTGACAAGTATTTCATTGAGTTTACTACTGAAATTATAAAACCATCTAGAGTACAATACATAAATGCAAGGAAGTATTCCAAAGATGAAAGATCAAATAGTCTGACAGATACCAAGTATAAAAGCTCCATCTTCAGCTGCATTTGCTTTTTCTTTGATCATTGTTATGCTCCTTTCAAATCAATTGATTCATCCAATTGCAGAAACTATGCATTTAAAAATCATAATAATTTAAAATTTAAAATTCTTCTTTTATCTGTCCTTCGGCCAATTTAAATATACATTGACTACTTGTAGCATATTCATTATTATTTGATTTGAAGCAATTTTCTCTCTTTCAGGGTCGTGGTGGACCTGGATTGGGTGCAAATGCTGGTTAGTTTTCTTTATCTTAAATGTTTTCTTAGCTTAGTTTTCTTTAAGTTTTGTGCTAAGATGAAGATGCTATAAAACAATTAGGCGGCCCAACAGCTCATGGGGAATCTAGTCAACATCAACCAATTGGTCTTCATATAGCTATAACTGCTGCAGCAGTCATGGCAGGAGGCCTTGGTGGTGCACAATCTGCTTCTAATCAGAGTAGTTTGCAGAGTACAGCAATGCCCAATGATCCTTTAACTCTGCATCTGGCTAAACTTTCTAGGAGTCAGCTTACTGAAGTTATGTCAGGGCTGAAGGTAACTTTTTGAATATGTTCCCTCCACTCTCCTCATTTTCCTGAATGGCTCTTGATGATTGGTACATTGTTTGAACTTAGGTAATGGCTACTCAAAACAAGGATTTTGCTCGTCAGCTATTGCTGGCAAGACCACAATTGTCAAAAGCTCTTTTTCAGGTACTTATTTACCCTTGCTCTTTTGTAGTTTCTTCAAGCGAGGAGATCCTCCCTAATATGTTGTGTTTGTAACTTATTTTTTCCTATTTTCTTTAGAACATTATTTTCCTAATTAGTAATTACTGCTAGTTATATTCTCAGTTCAGCGTCCAATTCCAATATCTCTGCGTGGAATAATGAATTTTATGCCTTCTTTTACTCTTATGATCTTATTGTCTATGTGCATCAGCTTTCTAAACATCTTTATTCAATTCATTTCTTCTCACTCTAGTAGTTATTTGGAACAAGAAACAATTAATTGATGTGGTTCTTGTAATGTGAAGGAGGAACTGTGGATGTCAAGGAAACCAACGTTGATCATAACTATGCATGTTAATTAGTGTTTCAGTTAGCTCACATTTAAGTTCCATCGGTTTATTGCAGTTCAGTGTGCGTCACATGTTAAAAAATAGAAAATCTAATTGCATAGGAAAGACACGTTTATAGAACACTCTAGTCGCATACCTTCTAGCAGATGCTCATAACTAGTGGACCCTCTCTTTCCGCCTAATTCAAGAAAACTTTTGTAAGGACATATTTCGATGAACCTGTCTTATGTGAAGCTTCCAGAACCCTAATATGTGAAGTGGACACTTTAGAGCCTTCTCATCAGCTTTGAGTTTACCTACTCTTCGACCGTTAGTTTTAAACTTTTAGGCCTCAAGGCATCATTAGGTCCTAATTTCAGAACCAATTTTTGTGTCGAATTTAATTGTAACCCAATGTTGTAAGTTTTAGAGAAGTTTTATTTTTAGACAGAGAGAAGACTTCAAATAAAGATTTGGCAAAGAAGGTGCCGCAATATGTTTATATTTATAATTGTACTTCATTTCTATGGACTATATCTCTTCCTATATGCAACAACAGCTAAACATCTTTCTTTGCTTTCTTTTCTGAAATCTTGTTTGCAGTCACAGATAATGCTTGGAATGGTCACTCCACAAGTGGTATTTCTCTTCATTTCCGATATTAAGTTTTTCTTTCCTTTTTTTTTTGTGTGTGATTTGCATTATTGGTAGCTGTTAAATTTTCTCACGAACCATTCCCTTCTTTGATTGTTGCAGTTGCAGAAGCCTAATTTACGGCAACCTTCTACTCATCCTCAGCTTCCTTTGCATGACATTCAGCAGGGTCAACCATCATCTCTTCAAATTCAACCAGGGCTGCCCCCTCTTGTACCTAGCAGGATGCAGACTGGTTTTACACCTAAGAAAGAAACTCAAATGTCCCTCACGCCTCAAAATCCTTTGGCACCCCATCAGTTTTCTGCATCCCAACAGCCTCCACTTCAGTCTCAAATTCAGCCATCACTTGCTTTACAAGGTATTTTGGCCGGAATACCTGGAGGCTCATCGCTTCCTTACACAAGTTTGCCAGGAAATATATCTGCTCAGATGCCTACCTTCTCTTCTTTAAAGCAGCACATGCGTCCCCCATCTCAACTATATTCAGGGCATGGTGGAGCTATAATTGCTCAGATTGCTAACCCAGGAGCTAAACCTTCTCTTTTGCCTAGCCTTTCCTTATCAGATGCAGACTTTCAGGTTCCTCTTTATGCTATTTTTATAATATCATTTCATAATTTAATATATAAGTGGTTTCTAAGGGGTGGCACGGTGGTTAAAGATTTGGACTTTGAGGGTATGCTCTCCTCAAGATCCCGAGTTCGAGACTCACCTGTGACATTATTGCTCTGATGTCTCCAATGCTTGGCTTAGGGACGGATGTGATTATCCTTGTTTCAAAAAAATTTAATATATAAGTGACTCAGAGCTAGACCATAAGTGTCAAAGTTCTCTTGGCAAAAACGTAACATTTTTTCTTGAAAATTAGGTAGGCTCAGTTTGCTTCTTAACCTGGAAGTCTACCTTAGATAGAATAACAAGTTGATTTTAAGATTTAATTAAATCAACGCTAAGGTGAACCCTAACTTCTCAATTATTATTAATGGTAGACCTTGGGGAAGATCTTTGCGACACGGGGTATCCGCCAGGGAGATCCCCTATCTCCTTTTCTCTTCACGATTATTGTTGATTGTCTGAGTCG
>JBBMKA010000026.1:13771913-13788697 GCA_037833695.1 Sechiopsis laciniata | reverse complement strand
ATATATAGATATATATATGTAGATATGATTTTTTTTTTTTTTTTTTTAAAACAAGTAATAGATATATATACCTCCAAATAACGTTGCCATTTTTTTAAAATTATTATTATTTTAATCTAACAATATCTGTAAAGGGAGGATTACAAATTATAATAAATGTCACTAAATTGTGGTCTTGTTGGGTGATCTACTTTATTAAGTTTACCCAAGTAGCTGATTCCTTTTCTTTTTAATTTTTTTTTTTTTGCCTTTTCAACTCTTATATTAATTACTATTCGTGAATCGTATACTAGTTTCGTCTCTAATAAAGAGAGAATATAAAGACCCAAAATTGTTATTAAAAAAAAATAAAAAAATTAGTTCCAAAATTTGAAATTTAGTTTAAATTTAATTTAAATGTTTTAAAATTAATTTTATTTTGACATTTTATAATATTCAATTTTAATCTTATAATAATATAATAATTAGTTACATAATATAATGTTATCAAAATAATGATTAAACTAATTTTAAATTTCAACATATAAATAAAGTAATTATTTTAATTTTTAGTTGAAGAAAAAAAGAATCATATTTATAATTATTAAGAAAATACTATTTTTTTGAGTATATATATTAGAGAAGGGGAGACAAATACCGATTCTCGGGATGAGCCTGATGTTAAATTTATAACCAAATAATGAAATAATTACGCCACTCACTCATTCGATGAGAAAATACTTATTAATATTATTAAATATAGTATTTATAAAAAATATATATTAATACTCATCAATACCAATAATTATATTTACTATTTTTTTTCAAAAAAAAAAAAAAATTGCATTTATTTTCTAGATTATAGGTTGAAAGTTCCCTTATTTAAAAAAAAGAAAATCGTGTCCCAAAAAAGAAAAAAAAAAAGACGAAGAAATATTAACACTTGCAGAAGAAGGACCGACCTTTGGAATTAAATCTGGTTAGAACAAGATCTTCTCGGAACGTTTTCATTCTTCATCGCCGTCGCCGTCGCCGTCGTTTTGTTCGGAGTTTTCAAACTCTGATTCGATTTCATCAGAAATCTTTGCTCTTGAAGACGAAATCTCGCTCACTCACGAACTCAATTGACCTTGCCTTCCATTTGCCGAGCTTCTGTGCAGTTTCTTGGCTGCAGTGCATCACTGGGAGCCGGATAAGTTCAAAAAGTATGCTGAGGAGGAAGAAGATGAAGCATTGCTTCAGCTTCTTCTTCTTCTTCTGTTGATTCATGGCCACCTCTCAGCATCGCTGCGTTTTCGGTACGTTCTGTACTCTTTTTTTATGATTTGATTCGATGGGGGAACTGTTGGTGTGTGTTGGAGAATGGCGGATTTGAGTTATTGTAAGTCTCGGCGAATCTTTAGTTTTGCTCCTTATTTTGATTTGTTTTGCTTTCAATTGTGGCGGCTTTGTTAATCTGGTTATTGAAGGTTGAGATTTCTTGGTGATTTGATTGGTCGTGGTTTCTTTTGCGTCTTATTTTGTTGTTGAATTTTGATTTCAGTGGGGAATATACCTTATGATGCTACTGAAGAGCAGCTTATAGAAATCTGCCAAGAAGTTGGGCCCGTAGTGTCGTTCAGGTCTGCGTTCTATGCACCTTTTTTCTGGAAATTGACCCCTACAACTTATATTGGATTGAAATTTAAGATCTAGAATAAGATTGAAGTAAAGTTGGATTTTATTTTTTTTGAAGAATCTCCTTGAACTTTCTATAGTTTGTTTTCTCCTCTGAGCGTGGATTTTGTACATCTGATTCTCTTATTCCTCTTCTAAGTTATGCTTCGGGGGTTTACTTCTGTCATTTCCATCTGAGACAGACTAAAAGGCTATGCTATGCTTGAATATTGTTATTCTTTATTGCTAAGTTTTGTTTAAAGCCAGCTCCTGCTAAGGTTGCTAAAGGATGGGAATTCAATTCTTAATGGGTTTCTTTAGGCCAGTTACCCAAGACGAAAGGGTTTTATGACTAAGTGATATACATATAGTCTAGTTAAATCTATGGCGTGTGTTAAGGGACGAAAAACCCTCGAGGAATCTCCACATTGGTATGATATGTTCCACTTTGAGCATAAGCCCTCGTGACTTTGTTTTTGGTTTCACCCAAAAGGCCTCATACCAATGTATTTCAACAACATGCTTGATAATTTGCCTATGTCTGGTCTTCTTGATTGAGGAGGTGTAGTGGAATGCTAGTGTACTTGCTTAAAATGTAGTGTTTATGCTGTGTGTAACTCACTTTTTGTTCTGTCATAGTATATGGAGCATGTAACGGGTCTTTCTCTAAACTGTAAAAAAGTGAAACTAATATACCACTTTTGAAATTTGAGCTTAGTAACTATTGATTAATTGTATTACCAACAAGAGCAATAGCTCAACGGCATAAGTGGGTGTCCATGAACCAAGAGGGCATAGGTTCGAATAATCCTATCCCCAATTGTTGAATCTTAAAAAAACATTATCTTCTAAGTCTCCTATATAAAAAAAAAGGACAAAAAGAAAATAAACTAAGTGCAGGAGATCATATTAAAGTTAAAATTAACATCTTCTTCCTTTTTCAGATTAGTTATCGATCGAGAAACTGGAAAACCAAAAGGCTATGGGTTTTGTGAGTACAAGGATGAAGAAACAGCTTTGAGTGCTCGTCGCAATCTTCAAGGTTATGCAATTAATGGCCGACAATTACGAGTGGATTTTGCTGAAAATGACAAGGGTGCAGACAAAAATAGAGAACAGGTGACATATAACCTCTTGTGATTTGTCAATTTGACTCGAAGATTGCTCTTGTCCATCAAGCTAGTTTTTTTTTTTTTGGATAAAGTCCATCAAGCTAGTTACACGAGGGGTTATTGGTATATTTTTATATTATTTTTTTATAGGAAACAAAAATAATTTCATTGATTGGTGAAAGTCTTATATAGACCTATCGAAATAATAAAATGAAAGATAGGGCTTGGGACAGTCGCATATGCCCCCGGGTATGTAGTGTGGCAAAGCTCCAATTCCCGGTTATAAAAAACAATAGAATGAAAGATAGGAGAGAAAATGTGGTGGAGGCCAATAAACAAGGGCGATACATAGTGCTAATGTTAATAGATGAAATATGCGATTAATCAATTTCCAAAAGAACGATGTTGATGATGCATAAGGCGTATTTTTTCTGTGAGGAGAGCCTCGTTGACTCGGCCCTTGACAGCAAAAGATGATCCGTCTTTGGTAAAGGAATTTCACCAGTGTGGTCGATGTCGTTGGTTGGATAATATGAAACTTTAGATTATAATGATGCCAATATTTCCAAGGAATCTGCTATAAATATAAAAGATTGCGATTGTCCCGACTCGTGACACATTTATTTACACGAATAAAAGTATTTGTACTTGTTTAAACATCTGTACTTGTGAATTTGTTGATGATAGGATTTAATGGAAATATTGGCAACTTCCTTCGAGAAGAAAAGGATAATATTTTATATTTGAATCTAAAAGTTATACATAGAATTTCAACGCTTATTTTAATAAGTAGATTTAAAAGTTCTGCTGAAGCAAGTACTCATCCAAATTTTTGTTTTTAAAAAAGTTAAGTCGACGAGTATTCCTCCGAGTTTAAAACTGAAATTATAAAAACCATCTATTAGAATACATAAATGCAAAGGAAATATTCCAAAGACCAATTACTCTCGACTGATAATAAGTACCATCTGTAGGTGCATGCCTGCATTTAAGTTTTCTTCAATTATTGTTATGCTCTTTTCCATTCAAATGACTTGTCAAATTGCTGAAGCTATACATAATTCTCCTTTTATATGCCCTTCCACCAATATAAATATGCATCAAGTACATGTAGTATGTTAGTTCGATAGGAAACTAAAACTTGTAGCATGTTAATTATTATTTGATTTGGAATAATTTTCCCTCTTTCAGGGTCGTGGTGGACCTGGATTGGTTGCAAATGCTGGTTAGTTTTCTTTATCTTAAAGTTTTCTTGGCTTATGGTTTTTGTGATAAAGTGGAATTATTTTCTCTCAAGTTTTGTGATTGCACAATTTTAGGCGGCCCAACAGCCCAAGGGGAATCCAGTCAACATCAACCAATTGGTCTTCATATAGCTATAACTGCTGCAACCGTCATGGCAGGAGTCCTTGGTGGTTCACAAGCTGCTTCTAATCAGAATCTTTTGCAGAGTACAACAATGCCCAACGATCCTTTAACTCTGCATCTGGCTAAACTTTCTAGGAGTCAGCTTACTGAAGTTATGTCAGGGCTAAAGGTAACCTTTGAGTATGTTCCCTGTTTTCTCCTCATTCTCCTGAATGGCTCCTGATGATCGGTACATTTTTTCCATTTAGGTTATGGCTACACAAAACAAGGATTTGGCTCGTCAGTTACTGCTGGCAAGACCCCAATTGTCAACAGCTCTTTTTCAGGTACTTATTTACCCTTGCTCTTTTGTAGTTTCTTCAAGCGAGATCTCCTCCTTAATATGTTGACTTTTTTTTCTTCTTTTCTGTAGAAAATTATTTTCCTAATTACTACTAGTTATTTTCTCAGTTTTATCTCTGTGTCGAAGAGCCGATCAATTTTTGTCTTTTGTTAATCTTATTATGATCTTTGCCTGCGTGTCAACTTTCTAAACGTGTCTATGCAATCCATTTCTTCCTACTCTAGTAGTTATTTGGGTACATTAATGCAGAGAAAACCCCTATTAGGAGCTCTTCATGACGTGGATAAAAATATGAGATTGGAATGCAAATGTGGAAGCCGTAGATGTCAAGGAAACCAATGTAGATCATAAATATACACATAAAAAAGCACTCCCCTTAATTTTTCGCTCACATTTAAGTTCCATAGGTTTATGTGCTTCATAGGTTTAATTCACTCCAGTCAGTGTGTGTCACATGTTAAACCTTTATAGAACATTCCAGTCCCACAATCTTCTTTTAGCAGAGGCTCATAACTAGAGGACTCTCTCTTCTCCTTAAGTTAATAAACTTTTGCAAGGATATACTTGGATGAACCTGTCTTATGTGATGCTTCTCATCAGGTAACAGGTTTAAGTCAAGCTACTCTTTGAACGTTAGTTTTAACTTTTAGGCTTCAGCCTTTTTAGGTCCTAATCTCAGAAGTCAGAACCAATTTGTATGTTAAATTCTCATTGAAAATCATATAGTTTTTTTAGAGAGAGAGAAAGGAAGAAATAAGACTTGAAATAAATATTTGGGAAAGGAGTCCTGCAATATGTTTATTTTATAGTTGTACCTTATTCCTATGTCAAGTGTCTGTCTTTTTTCTTCCTTTTAATTTAATAGACTATATCTCTCCCTGTATGCAACACCAGCTAAACATCTTTTTTCTTCTCTCCTTTCTGCTATTTTGTTTGCAGTCACAGATAATGCTTGGAATGGTCACTCCACAAGTGGTATTTCTCGTTCACTTCCTATACCTTCTTTGTGTTTGTGTGTTATGGTTGAATCATGTTAACATCAATCAACCCTAAAGCTTAAGCTGATGAGTTGGAGTAAATTTAACTATATCAACCAACATTCCCTTCACTTGTGGGCTTGAAATTTTGCTAATGTCCATAAAATGGAAATCAATATTGACTTGTGAACACATGACCTACTCCTCTGATACCATGTTAAGTCATGTTAAATCCAAAAGTTTAAGCGGATAGATTGGGGTAAATTTAATTATATCAACGAACAGTTTTATTGGTAGCTATGTCAAATTTTTCTCACGAACGAATTCTCCCCTTTGATTGTGGCAGTTGCAGAATCCTAATTTACGGCAACCTACTGCTC
Organism: Sechiopsis laciniata; assembly: GCA_037833695.1. Taxonomy (NCBI): domain Eukaryota; kingdom Viridiplantae; phylum Streptophyta; class Magnoliopsida; order Cucurbitales; family Cucurbitaceae; genus Sechiopsis; species Sechiopsis laciniata. The sequence goes on along the minus strand of JBBMKA010000026.1, from coordinate 13,782,882 downwards.
ATCCTCAGCTTCCTTTGCATGACATTCAGCAGGGTCAGCCATCATCTCTTCAAATTCAACCAGGGCTGCCCCCTCTTGTACCTAATAGGATGCAGACTGGTTTTCTACCTAAAAATGAAACCCAAATGTCTCTCACGCCTCAAAATCCCTTGGCTCCCCATCAGTTTTCTGCATCTCAGCGGCCTCCACTTCAGTCTCAAACTCAGCCATCACTTGCTTTACAAAGCACTTCGACCAGAATACCTGGAGGCTCATCGCTTCCTTCCATAAGTGTGCCAAGAAATATATCTGTTAGGCAACAGGTTCAGGTGCCCACCTCCTCTTCGTTAAAGCAACACATGCGTCCCCCTTCTCAACAATATTCAGGGCATGGTGGAGCTGTAATTCCAGGGCATAATGCTCAGATTGCTAATCCAGAAGCTAAACCTTCTCTTTTGCCTCACCCTTCTTTATCAGATGCAGACTTTCAGGTTATACTTTATGCTAATTTATTTTTCATTTCATAATTGATACATAAATGACGCAGAACTCTCAACGCTTGTGTCACGGCTATCTTGGCAAAAAAGTTACCATTATTTTTTTGGAGAGCAGTTAGGCTTAGTATAGCAGAAGGTTGCTTTAAACTAACCATCATGGAGTGACCTAGTGGTCAAGAGAGCCTTAAATACCTAAAAGGTGATGGGTTCAATCTATGGTAGTCACCTACCGAGGAATTAATTTTCTATCGATTTTCTTGACATTCAAATCTTGTAGGGTTAAGTAATATGACAATAGTTGAGGTCGAGGTGCGTAAGCAGGCTGGACAGTCACGAATATACAGAAAAAGTTCCTTTAAACTTGGAAGTCTACCTTAGATAGAATGACAAGTTGATTTAAGCTTTAAATAAAGCAAATAGGAGGTCAATAAAAAATGGGACAGTTAATTATTAGAAGGTCCAACTAATCCCCACCCCACCTCTATATTGTAAATATGTTGTCACAAATAATCCTTAAGAGGAATTAGACCTAATATGTTTCCAAATAGAAAATTTTCAATCATTTCAATTTAGTTGAATGAGGAAACAATCTCTACCCTTAAAATATTAATTCATATAGCTCATGAATCTCTCTCTTATTTTTTTGATATCCATGAGTGTTTGAGTCAGCTGATCCGCACCTCCACTATTTTCACGGTACAAACTGCTTGTCCCTACAACATTTGGTTGTCAAGAACACCCGTAGGAGGCGAAATATGGGTTTGGAATTGAGTGGTTTAAATCGGGGAGTAGGAGCATTCGAACATCTAAAGGTCCTTGGAAAGATATTGATAAATGGAAGCACCTGATCTACTCTAACATCGCTGTTAAGGTTGGAAGCGGCAATCGAACCAGCTTTTGGAGTGTCAGGTGGTGTAGTTGCAATGAGCTTAAAAATTCCCATCCATTACTTTACAACTTATCCTTGAGTAAGGATGCTTGCGTGGCAGATTTTTGGAACTTTGAAACTAGTTGTTGGAATATGAATTTTAGAAGAAACCTTAAAGATGAGGAGATTGATGAATGGGCCACTCTTTCCAATACTCTGGACAGTATCAATGTGTCGGATAGGGAGGACTCGTGGAGATGGAATCTTGAAGCTAGCTATATATTCTCATCAAAATCGTTGTTAGCTAGCTTTGCTCCAAAAGAATCTAATCTTAAAAAAGACTTTTATGCTTGTTTATGGAAAGGGCCTCAACCGAAAAAAGTCAAATTTTTTCTTATGGGAGCTCAGTCATGGCATCCTTAACACAAATGACAAGCTTCAAAAAAAATCTCCGGGTTTGGTTATATCGCCACAATGTTGCATGATGTGTATGAATGATCTTGAAAGTCAGTACCACCTTTTCAGCTCTTGCACTGTGGCTATGGACATTTGGAATCAGCTCCTTTATTGCTTTGGTTGGAATTTGATGATGCCTAGAAATATCAAAGATATGGTCCTATATACATACACCGGCCATCCCTTTAAAGATGAAAAAAGTCGCTATGGGAGCTTTTTCTGGTTGCATTTTGGTGGTCATTATGGAAAGCTAGAAAAGCTAACTTATTTTCTGATGGTGATGAAGACAAAAGACATTTATTTGAAGCCATCACTGTTATGGCTATCACATGGGCACACAATATTCACCCATTTAAGGATTATAGCCTTACGGTCCTTTTGTATCATTGGAAAAGTTTTATGTAAAATGTTTTTGATTATATTGTAACTTGTCATTTATCAATTAAAGTTTTTGTTTCCTATCAAAAAAAAAAAAAAAAAAACACCCGTAGGAAATTAATTAAGGAGGTGTTATTCCCTTCGGGTTGTAGTTCGGCTATTCGATTGGGACTTGAGTGGTCTTTGACTGATAGGGAGACATTTGAGGTCATAGGCCTTTTCGCTTTGAGAATGCTTAGAGTGTGCTGACTAGAAGGGATGCCCGTTTTTGGGTTCCTAACCCTTCCATTGGCTTTTCTTGTAAATCTTATTTTGAGTGTATTGTTAGCCCCCTTCCTATATCAAGTGGGGAGGAGAACTCTTGAGTTTGCCTTGATTTGGAAGTTGAAATTTCAAAGAAGGTAAAATTCTGTCTTACAGATTTTACATGAATGGATGAATACTTTGGATAAGGTGATGCGAAAGTTGCCCAACTTGATGGGGCCGTGGTGTTGTATTCTTTGCAGGAGGGCGCTGAGGACCTGGATCATGTTCTTTGAAAGTGTGATACAGTCAAGTTGGTTTGTAATAGTTTGTTATTAGAGTTTGATTTTTTATTTTGCTAGACCTTGGGACGGTAAAAGTATGGTCATTGAATGTTTAGGCCATTCCTTTTCGTGAGAATGGAAAATTTTTGTGGCAGGTTAGCGTTTGTACTACTATGTGGTGTCTGGGGGGAGAAAAACAATAGAATCTATCTTTCAAGGGTGAGAAAGATCTTTTGTGAATATGTGGTCCTTTATTAGATTCTTTGTTTTTCTTTGGGACTCGGTGATGAATTTGTTTAGTGATTATTCTTTAGGTCAGATCTTGTTGGATTGGAAGCCATTTTTGTAGGCTCCTTTCTTCTTTTGTGGGCTCTCTTTTTATATATCCATGTTTCTTTCCTCTTTATCTCAATTAAAGTTTGGATGTTTATCAAAAAATATAAATAAAAATGAAGTACAAATCCCAAAAGTTACAAAAGTCAAAACACACAGCACCTGAGTGAGAGAATCAGGCAATATCTCTTAAGCAAAACTGGGCAACCAAAAAACCACTAACGATAAAACCCTGTACATCAAAAGGCAAAATCAGCACAGCTTCCCAAATGAAATAACCCTGAAAAAGAGATCCAAAACGTCTCCAGCAAGAGAAATTGCTCCAACTCGTTCAAAGCTTCTAACTATCATCAAGAGTCATTGAAATGAAAACCCTACTCAAACAATGAGCTTTCTGGAAGCTCAAAAAATTTATGAAGATCCTCCTTTGGACCTTAATCCCCTCAGTTCGGATTCTAAAAACTGTTTTTTTCTACTTTTCTTTTTTGGGTTATGGTAATGTCTTATTGTTTCTGACTTCCTCTTCGTAACAGTCTGGCCCCTCCACAGCATATAGGGCATCTCAGATAGTGGGTAGTGATGTTGATAAGTCTTCTCGAGTTCCTCTTGGTGTAGACGGTAAAAGAAATATACATCATGCCTTTGCAGGAACAACTAATCGTCCCGTAAAGCAAATGAAATTAGAGGATGGAAAAGGTAGCCCTTTCTTGCCCGGAGGTCCAAGTGCATCGGTAAGTACCAATGGATCTGGACACCTTGGAATCGCCTCGTATCACAATCTGCAGGGGGCGCAAATCTCTGAGAAACCAACTTCAATGGTACTTTCTTGTTGCAATGCAACTTCACTAATTGAAAAATATTTGCTCCCTTTCTTAATCATCTTAATTTGATTACAATTGTGGCTGCATTTTTCATTTTTCAATCTGAATTGTTCTTTATAGTTCTCTGCTTGGTTTTAGTTCTCAGTGCTCATGTAATGTAGGAGAGTTGTGTATACTATCTTTTGAGTTTTAGAAATTGGATTCTCACTGAGCAGTGCTATAGTATTTGCGATTGTCTTTTGGTGTATTTCGAGCGAGTTTGAGTTTGGGATCCCTTTTGAGGGCAGTGCTTCAAAGTGTCATACATCTACAATTACTAATTAAGTGCTTACTCACTTTTAAGTGTTTTAGAGATTTGAGAAGCACTTTTGACTATGCAATGAAACATTTGAAGTACTTTTATTTTGAATTTTTGAATATCAATATCGGTGAATGTTTAAGCCACTTTATGTGCACCTCGGCTATTCTTATGGGACAAACTCGCCCTACAACATTTAGTTGTCAAGGAAACCGGTAGGAAATTAGGTGGACACCATAGATTGATGGTTGACCCGTAATATTTTGGTTCTTCAAGGTGCTCTTGACCACTAGGCCAATCCAGGTTAGAACTTGGAAGTACATCTAATTAGCCAAAAATCATATCAACTCAAACATCAGGGTTTATGATATTTATAATATTCCAAGTTCCTTTTGGTCTTTATGATATTTATCCGATTTCATACCTCTAAATTCAATTGTATGATATTTATCCGATTTCTTACCTCTAAATTCAATTGTTAACGGGAAGTTAAGAAATTGGATAAATATCATACAGGCTGGATGGAAACTTGGAATATTATATAAGCTAACCTTTTGGTTTTTCAAGACTCTCTTGACCATTATGTCGATCCATGGCGGTTGATATAATGAAATGATTACAAAAGAGACAGGATCCACCAACGCATATCTACAAAAAAAAAAAAAAAAACATTTTCAGTGAGTTATCATAGAAGTTAGGCTATAATTACAAAAGGGGAGACTCCCTAAAATACCTTGTTTTGTGACCTGAAATGCTCATGGCAGAATATCATCATGGATGTTGATTGAGACTTTTTTCTGGTCATTAGTCTTAGTTCAAACACATCACATTTTTTTCTGGTCATTAGTCGTAGTTCCTTTAGGTTAGGAAATTGCTACTGTGATTAGATATGTTAATATCTTGCTAACATGTTCCATCTCTATGGCAAGATTTCTGCATGTTGTGAGATTTAACATTCTGGTGAAGCCGATTAATTTCTGAATCACAACTGAAAATACTAGCACTTATGTTTCTTTTTTTTGTATCTTATTCCTCAGCTTCCGAGCGACACCGAGTCTGCACTACTGCAACAAGTTTTGAATCTAACTCCCGAACAGCTTAACTCATTGCCGCTCGAACAGAGGCAGCAAGTTATTGAGCTCCAGCAAGCACTTCGCAGAGATCAAATGCGGCCATCCTAGCAAGCAAATTGCTGCTGATCAACCCGACACTCTCGGCAGCTCTGCTCCGAGCAGGTACGAGATTCAGCTAAGTAGATTGTAACATATTTGGCTCCAGAAAGATTCAACAAGTGACAAACACACCTGTAAAATTATTGCTTGCCAACAAGGTATGAGTTTCATAAACAACATTCATGTAAGGCTTACAAGTTTGTGATTATAGTGATTCCTGAATAATAACAAATTAAGGATAGGGGAAAATCCAATGGTGGAAGAATTTTGATTTTTAGGGTCCCTTTTTGGCTATTAGAATTAAGATTATAATTTTGCCACTTTTGCACTTCTTTCCTTTGCATGGTTCTATAGTCGTTTTCGGATTCTCGTGCTGTCGTATTAGGGTTTCGGTTCGTTCGTGCTTTTTTTTTTTTTATAATTATATTTTTTTAATCTGGATCTTATTTTTGTTCCTAATGGTGCTGTTCGTTGCGTTATTGTGTAATATTTCATTAAGGTTTTGGTTAGTTTGTAACTGAAAATTTGCTAATTTGGATTGTTAAGAAGCTTTGACACCTGCATAACTTTTTTAAGAAAAAAACATGCTTATTGACTAATTTTCTGTTTTGTAATGGATTCAAAATGTTTGAGAGTTGGTTTCTCTGGATACCCAAACAATCAAAATATAAGTTTAGTCTTTGTGGTTGGATGAAAGTTAGAGTTTAGTTTTCAAGGTTTCAAAAGTTAGGGTTTAGTTCTTATGATTTGAAAAAAGATAGAATTTAATCTCTATGTTTAGAAGAAAGTTAGAATTTAGTCTTTATGGTTTTATAAAATTTAAAATATAGTTTTTATCGTACGTAATTCTTGATATATTAAATGCATGGAAGTTTATTATTCATGCATAAATAATATGAGTTTTTTTGTTATATTAGTTGCTTAACTCATAATTTTATCATCGACACATGAATAGTTAACTTTTAAGTATTTAGTTCGTTAACGATTAGAAACAACAAAAACTATTTTTTAGGTTTTATCAAATCATAATGATTAAATTATAGTTTTCAAAACCACAATGACTGAATTTTATATTTCTTCAAACCATAGAAATTAATTCTTGCTTTTGAAACAATGACAAATAGGGAGTAAACTTTAATTTAATTAAAGTTCTATAACTATTTCAAGTAGGGGTGTTCAACAAGAAGCTAAAAACCGATCCAACCGACCTACATCGATCGGTCGGTTACATCACAAAAACGACCGGAGTTGGTTTTCCTTAAGAAGAACCGAATGGACGGTTGATCAAAATGAGCCAAGAAAGAAAATTCATCGATTGACCGATGATATTTTATGCCTGACATATATTTAGGGTGTGTTTGGGGCAAAGAGAATGGTAATGATTAAGGGAGGAATGAGAACGAGGAGGAGAATAGAGAGGAGAATGATTCTGGGAGAGTGATTATTTGTGTTTGGAGTGAAGGTAATGATTATGGAGAAAATGATTATTTGTGTTTGAGATAAAGATAATGATTAGGAGAAAAATAAAATAATGAAATAATGAGTGAAAAATAGTGATGTGATGTATGAAAAGTTATTGGAGAAATAATAAAAAGTAATTAGAAAGAGAATAAAAAAGTGATTTTTGAAAAACGTGATTATGGGGAATGATTCTCGGTAGCCCATTCTCATTCTCACTCTTATTCTTGGTAGCCCAAACACTCCTTAATGTAAATTGCACGTTCAACACAAAAATGTTTTCTTTTTCTTGAAACAATTACGATCTTTTGAAAAATAATATAATTTATTATATATTCAAAATGTTTTCATTAAATACATCTCTGCCAAATGTGTGCACACTGCCCTATTAACCCATTTTCAAGAAACAACCATAACATATTTTAAAATAATATATTTTATTTTCAAATTTTTTCTTTCTATCTTTTCTCTTCCTTTTTTTTTTTTTTTTTTTTTTTTCATTTCTCCGATGTTCCTCTCTTTTATATAAGTTTCTTCTTCTCAATTCTTCATCTTCATTGTTCTCTTTCTCTGTACAGTATCACTCACTTTCTCATATTTCTTTTCTTTCATTCTTCTTTCTCTCTTATTCTCTAAATGTTGTTTAACCACCCTTTTTTTTCTTGTCTATTTTTTATGGTTTAGTATGAAAATTACCAAACCGACTAATATTGACCGACCAACCGACTAACCGATCAATCGAAATTTCCCAACTTTGACAATCGATTGTAACCGACCGACGAAAATCGACTGATCGATTGTCGGCATCGATTTTAGTCCAAAATCGATACCGACCGATAACACCCCTAATTTCAAGTCCCATCTTATACTACCCAAATTTATAATACTTCATATGCAAATGAAGTTATTTTAGTGAAATTTATTTGATCAGTCTAGAGGTATGTTTGGGACAACTTTCTTGATTACAACAATAAGGTCACGATATGAGAATATCGTCAATTAAATTTGAAAATTGAAGACAAGTGTCATTGTAACATTCAAGTATAGGGGTGAAAGAAATAAATTTAGAAAATTGATAAAATTGAGTTAACCAAATTGATCCAATAGATGAGTTCAATTTTCGAGAGTAATATTAAATCATTTGGTTTGATATTTTAGAAAATTAAAATATATTGGTTCGATTCGGTTTTTATTATAAGAACTAATATAAAATCAAATTGAATGAAGAGAGTATAAATACTAAAGAAAAATCAAAATATATTGTTACTGATATTTGATTAAAGAACTAATTTAGATTTGAAATATGAAACAAAAGCACTATAAATGTTACCTTATTTATGAGAAATGTTATTTTTTTTGCTACAAAAAAATAAATACCAAAAAAAAAAAAGGTTAAAAAAATTGAAAAAAGAATCAAATTCTCAATAGGTTTAAATAAGCAAAGCCAAAAATGAAAACATAAATCATAATCTTCGTACAATTTATGTTGTTTTTTTTGTTAGGTGATTTAAAACATCATTATTAATTTTTTTTTAGGAAATTTAAAAGATTAGTCAGATTCGAAAATAATTATAAATATGATCACTTTTAAAGAATTTTAGCAATCATAGTCATAAATATTAATAATAATACGATATTAATAATACATAATACTCGATTAATACTACACAATATTATATTATGTATTAGTGCACCATTATGTATTATTAGTACCGTAATACACAATACTTACCAATAAAAACAGTAGTTTAGCAGTATCAATGCATATCCAATAACCAATAGATCATGGATTTTAATAACCCCACCCCCAATGCACAACACTCTAATAACAAATAAATAATAATACATGTACTCAAAAAAATAATAATAGTAATACATAATTACTTTGTAATTATTTTGACTACATTTGTAATTATTTTTTTAGAATAGGTCATCCATTACAATTTCCTTTTTTTTTTTAGGACAAGAATACATAATTGATTGAAAGCATTACAACTGTTTAAAAACCTTGACATCTTTTAATCATGTAACCTTACAAGTATTGCTTATATGTCTTTATATGATTAGTAAAAATCGTTGTTTTTGTGATCACCAATATTGGAGGGGGAGATAATTTAAATTTATTACATTTTAGTAATCAGGTCACAAAAAAATTGTAAAAAGTGGATATGAACCCACATCCTCTCTCGAAGACTAAAACTTAAATTTAGAAGGAGAAAATATTGTCAAAAGTGGGATTTGAACCACACCCTCTCTCGAAGACTAAAACTTTAGTCTGGCGCCTTAGACCACTACGCCATACTAACTAAATGTAGTAGTGTTTAATATAATTAGTTATGACATAAACTAGTCTCAATAAACTAAAAATTATAAAACTAGAAAAATGACAAATAAGTATCGCTAGAAGGAGGGCTTGAACCTCCAACCTTGTGGTTAACAGCCACACGCTCTAACCAACTGAGCTATTCCAGCTTTCCTGTTTGTTATGAACCCACATTCTCTCTCGAAGACTAAAACTTAAATTTAGTCTTAAGCCATCCTAACTTAATCTTCATTATATTTTATATAGTGGTTATGAAATATAAAATTGTACCATGAAAAACGACATAAAATTTGTAGGGTTCACTAATTATGTTCATATGTAAAACTTCATAATTGATTCAATACATTTCACTCATTTACTTAAAAGTAATAGTGCCCTCTATAATATTTTAGTAATCAAGTCATACATTTGAGTTCAACAATTTGCTAGCAAGAAAAGGGAAAAATATTGTTAGAAGTGGGATTTGAATCCATGTCCTCTCTCGAAGATTAGAACTTGAGTCTAACGGTCATCATAACTTGAGTTTTCTAGATAGTTATGACATAAACTAGTATCAATAAACTAAAAATAATAGAACGAGAAAATGACACAAAAGTAAGTGTAGAAGGGGGGCTTGAACCTCTGACTGAGTTATTACAACTTTCTAAAAGGGAAAAGACTGTCATATTGACAGAAGTGGGATTTGAATCCACACTCTCTCTCAAAGACCAAAACTTGAGTCTGGCGCCTTAGACCACTCGACCGTCCTAAGTTAATGTGATAATGTTTAATATAGTTAGATATGACATAAACTAGTATTAATAAACTAAAAATAATAAAACGAGAAAAATGACACAAAAGTATCGCTAGAAGGAGGGCTTGAACCTCCGACCTTGTGGTTAACAGCCACACGCTCTAACCAACTGAGCTATTCCAGCTTTCTTGTATATTATTTCATTTGATAAAATGAAAATATGAAACTTGAAATTTAGGCTAAAAAAAAAGAATGTAGGAACAAAACTTATGAGGTGCTTAAGCCACAAAACATTGTCCACTGCTTTTTTCCAATGATTTTTTGGTAAATAAATTAAACATTTAACCTTGTAAAAAAAGTAGTAGACGCAAATTATTATTATTTCGTAATATACTTCGGAAAGAAAAGATGACATGAACTTATTCTATAGCTATAGCATGTATATTCAACTATAATGTTGTCAATTAAATATAGTTTAAAATACAAACACTATGGGTAAAAAATTGGAATATTCATCAAAATTGAAAGAGATAAAGGTTTTAATCTCAATTATTTTCTATGTTTAAATTTTAGTTTCATCTAGACATGAACGTCCAACAAACCAATCGAAGGAAAATATTGTAATAATTGTTGTAATTATGATACGATATTTGGGTATAAAAGTAGGGGGCTAACATATCAAAATAACAGCGTCATGTACAAAGATTTTGAAGAAAATAGTTTGTCGTGTGAGATCACTCTACCTAGAATTGTTGTTCCTAGAGTGATGTAATTGGTTCAAGGTTTGGGCTTTAAAGCTATACTCTTCTCGAAATCTCAAGTTCAAAATCCACTTATGACATTAATTTTTCAACCCAAAACTTTGGGTTGGTCCAAAAGATTCGATCAATCCAACCCAACCAAAATCATGTACAGTTCTAATATATATCTCCAATTGTGTCTTCACTCCTCTAATATATCTCGGTGCTGTGTTATAGAAACGAACTAGTAATGTTCGAGTATTACTAACCTCGAAATTAATTTTCTATAAATTTCATTAACATCCAAATATAAAATAGTCAAGTGGTATGTCTTGTCATAATAGTCGAAGTGCGTGTAAACTGACTTAGACAAACACGAATATATA
>JBBMKA010000026.1:13733633-13771813 GCA_037833695.1 Sechiopsis laciniata | reverse complement strand
AGATTGGCAATGGTGAATCTACTCTATTTTGGGAAGATAACTGGATGGATTCCAAAAAACCTATGGATCTTTATCCACATCTCCATAGATTATCATTGAAAAAGATGGATTCCATTAGATCCTTTTGGTGCACTAGCTCTTTTTCTTGGAATCTATCCTTTAGAAGAGCTCTCACGGATTCTGAAATTGAGGAATGGGCCTCCCTATCTTTTAAACTTGATGATATTGTGTTAAATGATCAAATGGACAAATGGGTTTGGCCTCTTGAAAAAGATGATTGTTTCACAACAAAATCTCTCCAAAATTGCCTTGTAAAGTCAGATGAATCTCTTTCGGAGGATGAATCATTATTCTACATAAACTTATGGAAAGGTAATCAACCTAAAAAATCTAAATTCTTTCTCTGGGAGCTGAGCCACAAAGCTATCAACACTCATGATATCCTCCAAAGGAAAGTTCCTGGGATAACATTGTCACCAAGTTGCTGCTTTTTCTGTTATAAAGATGATGAATCACAAGAACACATCTTTAACCTTTGCAGCTGGGCCAATACTTTTTGGAGAAGAATTTTGAAGACTTTTGATTGGTCTTTTGTATTTCCAAAGGACATTGTCACTCTTCTACATTGCATTCTTATTGGGCATCCATTCAAAAACGCAAAGGAGATCCTTTGGAACAATATTGTCTATGCCTTCTTTTGGAAATGGTGGATGGAAAGGAACAATAGGATTTTCAACGACAAGCATCTCTCTCTGGATAACCTTATTGAATCTACGATACATCTTGGATTATATTGGTGCCATCGCTCCCCTCCTTTTTGTAGTTATGATCTTAGTACATTATTTAATCATTGGCACCATCTTATGTAATAGATTTCTCTTTTTGTACTTTTTCATTTATATCAATGAAAAATTTTTGTTTCTCATAAAAAAAAAAAACGCTAAGGTGGAGGGTAAACGATAATGGAACTAACCAACGCAAAAGTTGAGGGTAAACGATAATGGAACTAATCAACGTAAAACTGGAGGTTAAACGATAATGGAATTAAAGCTGATGTTTTGCTAACTGCTATAATTTTAAATATAAGTGTTCTTAATTTATTTTCTCTCGTGTGTACGAATTTATTTAATGGAAAAATGTGGCTTTGCTTATCAATGTTTGTAGTCTTGTATTGTTTGGTTATATGCTTAATCATTTTTTTAAAAATATTTTTCCTTTTTAAGAAGTAACTAACTTTTTAACTTTATATGAAAGCAAGTAACAATCCTGAGTTGGCTTAGTGGTCAAATAAGGGACTTGAGAATCATAAAATGCTTAGAGCCTAGAGGGAAGAAGTATTTCCGAGACCGTTTTTTATTATGTTTCTAAAAAAAGGAAGAAGTTCAATTCATGGTGGTCAATTATTTAAGAATTAATTTCATACGAGTTACTTTGGCAACCAAATATAGTAAGGTCAAATAGTTGTCTCGTCAGCATAGTCGAAGTGGCGTAAATTGGCCTAGTGAGAGAGAAATCATGAAAAAAGCAAACTCTAAATTAATAAAGTAAAAATCCCAAAAGTTTAAGTCAAATAAAAAATTGAAGAACAAGGCACCCGAGGGAGAATTGGACAATATTCAGCAGCAAAACTGCACAACCAAATAACCACTCAAGATTACCCTGTCTATCAATAAGCAAAACCAGCACAGCTTTTGACAAAACTCCGGAAAAGAGATCCAAAACAACTCAAGCAACCAAAGTTCGCCAATTCCCTCAAATCTTCATCATCTAGAGTGGTCGAAATCAAAACTGAACAAGGACCTGCAGCAAGCTCGAAAAGTTTAATAAGATCCACAATAATATCAGAAATGTCTTTGGAGCTTGATTCCCTTGATTCAGGAGTCCGTTTTCTGTTTCTTTTTTCCCCTTTTTTGTGTCATGGTAATGTCTTTTCTTGTTTCTGACTTGCTCTTCATAACAGCCTGGCCCCTCCACAGCGTATAGTGCATCTCAGATAGTGGGCGGTGATGTTGATAAGTCTTCTCAAGTCCTTGGTGTAGATGGTAAAAGAAATATACTTCATGGCTTTTCAGGAACAACTAATCACCCTGTAAAGCAGATCAAATTAGAGGATGGAAAAGGCAACCCTTTCTCGGCCGGAGGTCTAAGTGCATCCGTGGGTACCGGTGGATCTGGACAACTTGGAATTGCCTCAGATCCCAATCTGCCGGGGATGCAAATTGAGAAACCAACATCCATGGTACGTGATTTATTGCAATGCAACATCACCAATTAAAAGAATATTTACTCACTTTCTTATTCACGTTAATTGAGTTGTTGGTGGCTTGAAGTTCAATTTTTCAATCTGAATTTGTTCTTTTGAGTTTTCTATCTGAATTGGTTCTTTCTAGTTCTCAGTGCTCGTGTCATGTAGGAGAGTTGTGTATACTATCTTTTAGAAATTAGACTCACGCTGAGAAGAACAAAAGGTAAGTGTAGCTCAGCGACATATTGAAAGTGAGGGTTTGAATCTTTTTAAATCACCGATGAATCCAAAATATTAAACTGATAAGTTGCGGTAAGTTGAATTATATCAACCAACAATAGCCTTCACTTGTGGGCTTGAAAATTGAGAATGTCCAAATAAGTGAAAATTAATGTCAATTTAGGATTAAATGACTTGACAATGATTTGATTTTGAAAGTATGATTTGCTTTGATACCATGGTAAATCATGTTAAATTGTCAATCAACCCAAAAACTAGACTAATAGGTTGGAGTAAATTTAATTATATCAATCTATAATGCGTTTGAGTTTGAGTTTGGGATCTTTTTTGAGTTGAGGGCAGTGCTCTTAAAAGACATACTTCTCTCCCATAACTAATTAAGTGCCTAATCATTTAGGTGTTTTTTAGAATTTTAAAAATCTCTTTGCCATGCAATGAAACATGAAATACTTTTTCTGAAAGGGACACGTTGGAATGGAAGTCTTTTCAAAATTAGCTAAAAGTCAATATCAAACTCACACTACAAACAATGATCCATTAGGTTTATTTCCATGGTTTCTATATATTTTTCCAAGTTCTCTTCCAGATCTGTATCCTATTCATGACCTCTAAATTCAATTGTTAATCCTGAACGCATCAACCATCCTAGTGGATCGGAGATGAATCATGTCTACTTTCATTCTTAAGAGCAACAATATAGCTAAAATTTTAATTGTTCAAACACTACTAAATGAGTGAACTTTGCTGAGATAACTGAAAAGCAAATATGAGAGATCTTGTTCATATTGCTGTTGATGAATTCACCCTAAAAGTATCTTCTTGTCTTAGTTTCAAGTCTATGGTCCCCCAAATGCTCCTAGAAGAATTAACATTACATTTTTGTTGAAAATTTTGTCTGGCCAGTTCAAAAGCATAACATTATCTTTGGTTCGGGCTTTGATACACACACGAGTGACCCCAGGTATGTAGTGGGGCAACGTTCCGATTCCCGGCTATAAAAAAATATATATTATATTGTCTTTCTGTGTAATTGCATTCATAACCAAATTTTCATGCTTCAAATTCTAGTACCTATGATGAAGTTGATTAATTTCTTCTGAATCACAACTGAGAGAACAAGCACTTCTGTTTCTTGTTGTGTTGTATTATCTTCTCCACAGCTTCCCAGTGACATCGAATCTGCACTACTACAACAAGTTTTGAATCTAACTCCCGAACAGCTCAACTCATTGCCACTCGAACAGAGGCAGCAAGTTATTCAACTCCAACAAAGACTTCTCAGAGATCAAATGCGGCCATCCTAGCATGCAAAATGCAACTGATCAACCCTACACTCTCGGCCGCTCCGAGCAACCAATGCTGGCAGGTACCAGATTCAGCTAAAGTAGATTGTAAATTATTTGGCTCCATAAAGATTCAACAAGTGAGAGTCTAAACCACCTGTAAAATTATTGCTTGCCGAAGAGGTCCAAAAGTGACCAGTCCTGCCACAAGGTATGAGTTTCATAAACAACATTCATATAAGGCTTACAAGTTTGTGATTATATTAATTCCTGAATAATAACAATTCAAGATAGGGGGAAGATTCAATGGCTGAAGAATTTTGATTTTTTAGGGTCTCCTTTTGGCCATTATATCTAAGATTATATTTTTTCCGCTTTTGCACCTCTTTGCTTTGCATGGTTTTATCGTTGTTTGCAGATTCTTGAGCTTTCGTTTCCTGGTTCGGGGTATTTTTTATTATTATTATTATTATTATTTTTTTTTAATCTGGATGTTCCTTAATGGTGCTGTTCGTTTGTTTCATAATAGTTTTGGTTAGTTTGTAGTAAAAGAAAAGTCGATGATTTTGATTGTTAAGAAGATTTGGTATCCGTCTATTATTTTAATTTTAGAAATTATTACTGGTAACCAATTTCTTTGTATTTTTTTTATAAGATAATATATGCTCAAAATACAAGCTTTAAATATTGTGATCCAATAGTTTTATTTGGTGGTAATACAGTTCAACACAAAGGTTACGAGTTCAAGCTTGAAAATCAGTATGTAGGATTTGTTGTACCTTTTCTCAATTTATACTAAAAAAATGTAAACACATAATGAAAGTGATGGTAATAATAAATATATTCTATTTTGGTTTATAAACTTTCAAATGTTCAATTCTCATATAGTACTATTAAGATATTCTCATGGAAAGCCTTTCTTCACTCCATGAATGGTCGACGTGGCTTGCTTCTTCATTTTCTTAACACGAAATTGCTACTTTCCTTTTAAATTGGGTGTCAAATGGCATAAGGTCGTGAATATGCGATTGTTGTCACTTAAATTTAATTATATACTCCTCCTTGCTCCCATTTGAATCCAAATATGAGAGAAGTAGTTTCCCTATTCCAAAGAACATAGGCTTGGGGTTTGCTATACTGAAATAAATGAACTTGTATGGATTATTTTCGTCTAATATTCCTCATAACCAAGCCAACATTTGACCAACAAGTATTTATAAGAGATATGAATTATTCTTCTTATTGCTAGTTTGTTTTGAAGTGAAATTTTATATTATTTAATGTGGTATTATAGCTTATTAAGCCCAAACAGGTATTCAATCCATTAAAATGAAATTAGGATTCGATTTAAGATTGGTAGCCTAAAATCGGCATCATATAAGAGATATGAGTTACTCTCCTCATTGTCAATTGGTTTTGAGGTGAAACCCATATTATCTAATACCTTATACATAGAACATAATTTCATATATACGAACTGAATCCACCGTCTCCAAGAGCATAAAATTAAAATTAAACTTTTGTGTCAGTTTATTGTTATAACTTTTATGTCACTTCATCAACTTTTAAAATAGATTATATTCGTTCATCAACTTTTAGAAGAAAGGCTTTCCATGATGTACTCAAGGAAAAAGACCAATAAATAGAGCATAAAATTAAAGAGGAAGAAGATGAGGGTTCAATTTATTATTATAACTTTTATGTCACTTCATCAACTTTTAGAATAGATTATATTCGTTCTTCTTTTTTTTTTTAATTTAAGAACTATTTTTAAATTTTTTGAAAAGTCAATGATGAAAGTTGGACATTTAAAAGTATCAGAAATAGAATTGGAGAAATATGAAAGTGTAAGAATTGAAATTGAAATGAAAATCTAAAAGTTAAAATAGAATAAAATTAAAAGTTTAGGAACCGAATTAGTATTTTATTCAAAAAAATAAATATCAAAGAAACGGTGAACGACAAATAAAGCGAGCCAACATGAATTAATGTCTTCCAAAATTCCAAATAATAAGTTTGTCTTCGAGAATCTTTTGATCTCGAATTAACTAATTTTGATTTAAATTATTTCAAACAAATCGTGGAGATTATTTAAGTTTTTTTCTTTTCAATTACATCTGCCCATTGGATGTTCTCTCTTTATTATAAACATGATTAAGATCATTTGATAATTATTATTTAAAAAAAAAAAAAAAAAACTTATCTAATTAACATTTTCACAATATTTAGAATGAGATTCCTTTTTGAAACTGTAAAAGGATGGTTACTTCTAAAAGTATTTACAAAATAAACTTTAAAATGAAAGTGTGGGCCACCACTTCTCCCATCCTCCTATTTCAAAATTAAACTTCATTAATTTTCCTTAGACCAAAAGAACCAATGAATACATAGAATAATTATTAAAAATGGAGGAATTACGACAAATATGTCTCTCCACTATGGCTCATTCGAAATTTTGTTTCATTTTTTGGACTTTTTCTTGTATGGTTTGTGCCATCTTCTTAACTTTTTCCAACATGGGCTGCCTCTTAAATCTTAATGTTGCTAATTTATTAATACCCTTAAACTATACAATGTCTTATTGTTTTAATAATATCTTTAAACTTTAAATTTTTCAATGAAAAATGTAGGAGTGTTGCATTTCAAGTAAGTTTCAAAAGTTTTAAAAATAACTTTACTTGAATATTAGAAAATATTTTGAATGGAAACGAGATGATGATATATAGCTTATGGTAAAATATTTTGAAAATTAAATGTCCTTTAATATAGATTTTCATAATATTTAGAGTGAGATTCCTTTTTTATGAAACTTATGGTAAAAGAATGGTATTTTTAAATGAATTGTCATTAGTGGGGCCTACTATATTTTTTATTTAGAAAAAAGAAGTGAAATTTACGACTTTTCATTTTTAATCAATTATTTCAACTACTCAAAATAATTTGTCTTTTACCGCTTATTTTTAATAATTCATTTTTATCTATTTAAAATAATTTTCTATTTCAAATCTACATCCAAACAAGTGTCTTTAATTACTTTACATAAAAATAAAAAATAAAAAAAACCAAAACAAAATTCAAACAATATTTGATTGGAACTCCTCAATTTCTAATTACTCAAAAATAATATTTAAATTAATTACTCAAACTAATTCTGCATCTAAAATATCGTCCAAACATCTTTGTGGAGCAAACATTTCTCACAAAAAATATACAGTTCCTTTATTACACAAGTTTATAAAACTACCTTGTCTTTACAACTTCACCACATCAGCTCCATTGTCAACTTCATCACTTCCCAGCAACATCCAAAGCTTGGGGACCGCGGCCATGGCCGACACAATGGTCCATTTTGGAATCATGAGCGCCGCCGTGATTGATCGAAAAGTTGCTAGAGCCATTGCTCTAGCTCCCAATGCCACTCTCTTGGCAGTCGGCAGCCGTACCGATGAAAAGGCCTCCAAATTTGCCATCAACAATGGTTTCAGCCCTTAGGTTAATCAGAGTTTAAAAATAAATACTCATTAATACCAGTATTATATATATTATAAATACTCTTATTTCAAGTACGGTAAAACAGTATGTGACTATCTCATTAATATCGATGACTATATTTGATCGTATTTATAATTATTTTATAGATTTGATTAGTGTTTTATGTTTTCATTTTTTTTATACGATTATAGCTCAAAATACAATATTTAATGAGAGAATTTACATAATTAAAGTTCTTAAAGATTGGAAAAAGCGTACCTGTATTAAAGACATCTAAGCGATGTTTCATTGTCTGCAAGAATATTCTTATTTCAAAAATTGCACCCGCTAGTTAAGGATGGTTCGGTTTAGTTTTTGTCGATTTTGTGTCAAATCAACAATCGAGTTGATACTCTCAATTTTTCAGTAATTGAGTCTGAACCGATGTATGATAAAAGCACATAATCATTAGATCAATTTTCATTTGATTCGGTCCAATTTTGATTCGATTTCCGATTTTATCATCATATTTATATAAAAATAATAATAATGAACCCATTTCTTTTTTTCTTTTTGTTTTTTGGATAATAGATAATTTTATTATAAATGTGACAATTAATAAAAATAAAGTTGGGAAAAATTACTTGAGTTCAAATTGAATTTCATTTTAAAAAATTAATAAAAATTGAAATGATATGTTCAATTTTGTACTAGGAAACCGAAATCCATCGATTCGATTTTTTGTTGCCCCTACCGGCAATTGATCAATCATGTCCGTATTTCTCCGTGGTTTCAAGAAGCCCATGCTCTAAATATTGTGAAAATATTTATTAAAAAAAGTTAATTATCATGATCATAATCATGTTTATCTTTATTGGTGTATATTTTTCCCCTAATGGTACGGGCAGTTCTAAATCAATTTTCTATAAAAACGAGTAAATCCAACAATAACATAATTGAAGATAAGATTTAGCCGACACCAGCAAAAAGGACCAGATATTAAGAGTTGAATTATTGTCAACTCCTTATTTAAATTCCATAAAAAAAAAACTCTCCTTATTTAAAATATTTGATGAGACCCACATCATAATTTGTTTTTTTAATATAAATTGAGAAAGGTAACCACCAAATTCTATTTAGAATTTTCAAACTCAAACTCGTAATAATAAAATTGAAATGAATTAATATTAATGAAGATAATCAACACGCTACTTATCTATTCGGTCATTTTAATTTGTTTGTTACAATTTAGTAATTAATAATTTGTTTTTTTCAAAAAATTAATCTTTTTTTTTTGTTCTCAAATGAGTTTAGCTCACCGAACGCTATTTTTTTTAAACAAGCCGACTGTGAATTATCATGTACCAAAAGAAAAAGAAAAAGAGAATTTGGTGTCTCTTATCAATAATTATACCATACAAAATATACATTTTGTTCTGTTTAACCACAACATTTTAGATGGAGATTGGAACATTTTTTAATTTTTTTTTAATTCATTGAAACAAATTACTATTGATCTAATCTGACGCACTCAATTTGTATAAAATATTTTTTGATTATAGTTCTATTTTTATCAGGTAATTTTTTAGTTTGTGTCCAATTTTAAATGTCAATTTTAGTTTTTTTTAGTATAAATTGGGGGAGAGAACCACAACTATACATAGAGGACAACTACGACTATTAAATAAATGAGAGTTAAATATCAATTTTTAATATCGAATTCGTGACCTTTATGTTGAACTTGATTTTCACTCAATAATGATGATAAATTTAGAATAAATTTTAATAATATTAATTAATTTATATAAGAGATATAATTCGAACGTATTTCAGAATTTTAGAGGAAAAAACTAATTGAGTTTGGATTGAAAAAAATAGTAAAAAATGTATTATTAAGACCTTAATTATAACCCTTTCGGTTAAAAAAAATTAAAGTGATGATAAATTTAGAATTAATTTTAATAATATTAATAAATTCATATAAAGATACAATTCGAACATATTTCTAAATTTTAGAGAAAAAAACTAATTGAGATTGGGTTGACAGAAATGGTAAGAAATGTATAATGATGACCTTAATTGTGTATATATTATATATATAATAAATTTTAAGAAACTACGTGGACTAAAATATAAGCGGTTAAATTTGGAGCTTTTTATTTTAGCAATAGCATATATAATTCGTTTGAAACACATTACCATCATCTGCTCCATTGTTATCGCTTCTGGACCGCCGCCATGGCTGACACAATCGTCCGTTTCGGAATCATCGGCGCCGCCGAGATTGCTCGGAAAGTTTCTCGAGCCATTGCTCTTGCTCCCAACGCCACTCTCTCCGCAATCGGCAGTCGTTCCGTCGGAAAGGCCTCCAAATTCGCCATCGATAATGGTTTCAGTCCTCAGGTCAAAATCTATGGTTCTTACGAGCTGTTCTCGATGATCCTGAAATTGACGCTGTTTACGTTCCTCTTCCCACTAGTCTTCACTTGCGCTGGGCTGTGCTCGCCGCTGAGAAGAAGAAGCACTTGCTGCTCGAGAAGCCTGTGGCTCTTAATGTATCTGAGTTTGACAAGATTGTCGAGGCGTGCGAGGCTAATGGAGTGCAGCTCATGGACGGTACCATGTGGATGCATAACCCTCGTACGGCCAAGATGAAGGAATTTCTTTCCGATTCAGACCAGTTTGGTCAGCTCAAATCGGTACGTGGTTCAAATTTCATTTAGAATGATGTAATTCGTTTACTGTACTATTTGTCTGAATGCGATCTTGATATTCAAAATGTAATTTGAATAATTTAGTTTCTTCCTATTAGGGACAACACACCTCCGCATTAATATGATATTGTCCACTTTGTTAATCACCCCTCGTAGTTTTGCTTTTGATCAACATGCAAAAGGCCTCATTTCAATGAAGTTGTTGTCCTGTTCTTGTATACACAATTTTCCCCTTGACTTAGCAATGTGGTACACTTTGTTTGCCCAACACTTCGTTGAAGAGTTTTATGTTTAGCGTCAATTTTGTGGTTCTGTTATTTATTGTAAATAGACATGATACACTGCAAATTGGGCTATTAGGAGTACCGGAAGTCTTAAAATCTTTGTTTATAAGTTTTGGATTTAAAATATAAGTTGTTGGCTTAATCACGATTGAGAGATGGAACCTTTATTAAAAGGACTTTGTTTGGAGTAATAATTTCAGCCACGATAACGGATGGCAACGGGAAAAAGAGTGGTTCGAGGTATGATTTCAGGTTTTGAGGAAGAACAATTGTTTAATCTGTGATGTTCTGTATAGTTATTTGGAGCGTTTGGTAGGAAAGAAACAAAAGGATTTGATAATTTTGATGAGGATATATCATTTTGTTTATTCATAACTATGCAGTATCGAATCTTTTGATGTGATGTTTACCTCATTGTTTTGCTTTTGTCAGTGGGCCTTCTTGTCTGTGTTCTACCCTGTAAATGTTTTCTTTGATGATGATTTGTTTCTTTTCAAGTTATATTTAACATTTTCAAAAAGTAATGTCATTGTGAATCAATCGTATTACTTAATGGTTTTTATTCTTGTTCTTTGGGCTGCCCTTGTTCATTATTGAGCTCACTCGATTCTCATAAAAAAAAATCATTTTATCTTCTTTCAGTTCAGTGTCTACTGCCTACTGCATTTGGTCCTTTTGACAGGACTTTCTAGCTGCCTATCAAGTGTAATTTTTTATTTTATATATATTTGAGCTAGTTTGTGCGCACCTTCACTAATGTCACGAAACATACCGTCTGACCCTACAATATTTGGATGTCAAGGAAACCATAGCAAATTAATTCTTAGGTAGGTAATCACCATGAATTGGACCCATCACCTCTTAGCACCCCAATGTCTTCTTGACCACTAAGCCACTTCATAATGGTTTCTTATCAAGTATACTTAGTCTAGGTGGAAGAAGGGAGAAAATGTGCATGACTAGTTAGTATGATAGTATCAACATCTTTTGTACCGAAGGGAAAGTGGGACCTCTTCGAGTATGGTAGTTGGAGTAAGTACCAAATAAATGATTTAAGAAGTATAGAAATATGATTTAAGAAGTATAGAAAGTTAAGCAAGTAATAAACTAAGTATAGGAAGAGCCTCAGACCTCTTGAATAGTCAAAGAATCTGTACTTCTTCCATCTTGTTTTGCAATTGGTACATCATCTTTCCTTCTTTGTCTAGCTTCTTACCTTCCCCTTGTTTCATCTATTCATTTTTTTTCCTGCAAGGACTGTAAATGTGGACTGTTTATATAGCGAGTCAATAAAATATTCGGTGCTCTCTTCGTTTCCTGAGATGATACTAGAATTTCTCTCTAACCACATTGTCCAAAAAAAAGCCTAATTAATATCTAGTTATAAGAGCTTTTTCTCCTTTAATGGTTGGCCGGTGAAAATGAGAGAAAGGGCCTTTACTTTATACTGCCACGATGTGCTGGTCATTACTATTCCTTTTTTCTTTTTTTTTTTAAAATCATTATTATAGATTCATCATAACATTGCAATTATTGCTCATATCCAAAAAAAAAAAAAAAGCAATTGGATACCTTGTAGTTCCGATATATGGTATAGATGTTAAAAGGCCTGAGTGAAGTAGTTTTAGGATAAAGTTGTGTGTGTATATATATTTTGCAAATGTAATTTCTGTGGAGAAGGTTTCACTGGTGTTGTTTACTACTTTTAGGTTTGTTTTTACTTTGTTTTTTTGTTGTTGTTTTTTTGTACTTAAGCTAGTCAAGTAAACATGTTCTTCTGGATTGAGATAATTCATTGATCAGTGGATTGTCTGTTCTCTGTTCTGAATATCACAGGTAAACAGTGTTTTCTCTTTTGCTGCTGATTCTGACTTCTTAGCTAATGATATTCGCGTCAAACCCGACCTTGATGGTCTAGGTGCTTTGGGCGATGCAGGATGGTACTGTATTCGTTCAATCCTTTTGGCCGCCAACTTTGAACTACCTAGAAGAGTGGTTGCATTGCCTAATCCAGTTTTGAACGAATTAGGGGTGATTTTATCCTGTGGATGTTCTCTCCATTGGGATGATGGGAAAGTAGCAACCTTCCATTGCTCTTTCTTGTCAAACTTGACCATGGATATGACTGCCATAGGAACAAATGGAACATTGCATGTTAATGATTTCATTATACCTTACGGAGAGAAGGAGGCCCATTTCTCCACAAGTACGAAATCCGGGTTCACGGAACTCGTGACTGGTTGGGTACCGCTACCAAGCAAACAAATCGTCCCTACCGATCTTCCTCAGGAGGCTCACATGGTGAGGGAGTTTTCTCATTTGGTCAAAGAGATCAAAGTAAATGGCGCCAAACCTGAGAAGTCGTGGCCAACCATCAGTCGAAAGACTCAGCTGGTGCTTGATGCAGTGAAGGCGTCGATCGAACGAGGATTCGAGTCTGTCGAAGTAGGACAATGATTCCAATGGTCTTTTCATTTCTTGTTCCTGCATGATGTAAAGACATTGAACTTCAATTTGGTAGTCTCTGATTGTGATCCCGTTCCTTTGCACTTGAAATAAACTTAGCTTCTCTATATATACAATATAACTTATCTTAAGGCTTGCATTAAGGTTGTTATAAAAAAAAACTCTGCATTCATCAAGATTTAGTGTCAGGCTTGAAGAGCCAAAAACAGTTAGAAAAGCCATTCCTTGAAAACAATTGCTGGTTAAATTATGTCAATTGAGTTTCTATTGTTCAAATGTTCATGTATTAAATTTAGTTTTCAATTTAGAAGCTGAGTCCTTCATAAGATTTTTGATAATTTTATCATCAATCTAATCTAACATCTTGAGGATGACTTTGTTTAGAGCAAAATTGACATTTGATTGATATTCTGTTAGATTAGTCGATATGATATTATTAATTAATTAGGTTTTACTTAATTTACCATCTCTCTTCTTTTTTTTCATATACAACAAATTATCAAAAATTTAACTTGATTGAAATCTATTATTTTATTTAATTGATTCGTATCAATTATAGTTAATAGAAACATGTTAGATTCACTTATTTCACTTAATTGAGCTCCAATTAAGTGAAATTTATAAATTTAAAGTGATTGAATCAGTTTTACTATATTTGAGACTTATCTAAAATTTTAACACCAGCAGAGTGTATTTCCCTCACAAAAAAAAGAAAAAAAAATCAACAACATATATTTAACATAACAAAGGGATAACCAAAGCTCTCGTACAATAAAATTACATATATAAAATAATTATTTTGTTTTATTTTATTATGTTTAGGTTGACAAAATTAGTTTTCTTTAACCCACCCGACTTTAAATTAGTTGAAAATAAAACAAAATGAATTGTATACATATATTGAGATGATTTATTATTTTAATCGCTTATTTACGCACGGTAAAATCACTGTTTGACAAATAACATTCTGAAATAATTTCGAAGCAATTTCGTTCGGCCTAGCATCTCATTTTGTGGCCCAATACGTCGTTCATCTGGTTAGAAATTCTGGAAGCAGCTTCGTTGATCAGATCCGATGAAGAAATATTGTTCCGAAGCCGAATAATCCGTTTATCAAGCACCAGAAATCCTTGGGAAATTCAGAAACCAACTTTTTTCGTTCAATTTCATTGATTATCTGCTCGATTTTCAAGTTTCTCGTGCAAGATGATGGTCGAAGATCTCGGAATCGAAGCGAAGGAAGCAGCCGTACACGAGGTTGCCAAGCTTCTACCGCTTCCGGAGCTTCTGCAGTCAATTAGTTCGATCAAGGCCGACTACATTACTCGTCAGCAGGTACTAGTTTTGACGAAATTCTATTACATTCTTCTACTTTTGTGATCCTCTCCATCAGATTTTTGTGCTGGAGCTTTGCATATTAATGGTAGGATGTAGGGCTAGTAATTTTTTTTTTTTTGTTGTTGTAAGAGTTACCGACGACAAGTGTTTGATTTAGTTTAGTCAGGTAATACCGGAATTTTACTTCATTGCTCATCTGGACAGTGATCCTAGCTACTTTTTGGTCTCAAAAGTTCTCAATTCCTCACCTATAGACTTGTGGTTAATGCATTTAAGAGCTTAGAGCACTTGCACTAAAAATTATACATGGGTTGTTCCATCCATGGTGGCTGCCATTTAGGAATTAGTTTTCTACTGGTTTTCTTAATAATCAAATGTAGTAGGGTCATATGGTGATCTTGTGAGAATAATCGAGATGCGTATAAGATGACCCGAACACTCAAGTTATAGAAAAAAGAAGATATACTTCGACCTCTCATTTCTAGGAATGTATGTGGTATGTAGTCTACTAAACTTCAGGAGTTGATGCTTTAAATAGACGACAGTGATGTTCACTCTTGAGAGTGGTGAATTAAAAACGATGCTGCGAAAAAAGCGTGAATGAAGGTTTTAACTATAACACTAGTCTCCCTTGAATGGGATGAAGTGTTCAACAATTCCAGAGTTCCAGATCATTTTCCCTTGTTGCTACAGGCTGCCAACTGGTTCCTTTAAATGGGGGCCTCCCCCCTTCAGGTTTTACAATTCATGGTTGTCCAATCCCTCTTGTAGAGATCTGATTTTTTCAAGATTTGATAATGATTTAGTTACTGGATGGGCTAGATTTGTGATTATTCCAATATTAAGAAATTTTATGGAGGCTCTTAAGGCATGGTATCTAGAATAAGAAGTCAGAAACTCTATTGGAAAATTATTTGCTGGTTGAGATTGATACTTTAGATCAAAAGGCTGAATTGGATTTAATGGCTCCACAAAAATTAATGAGAAGATTAGAGGCCTCTTGTATGAGCTGTGGTGGGAAAGAAATTAGCGAATATTCCAAGAGTCTTATCTATCTTGGTTTTTCAGAAGTGATTTGGCTCGAATGAAAGTTTCATTACAGGCTTCGTCATCTAAAGCCTTTTGGGGTTACTCCACTCAGCAGATTTTTTCCAATTGGGAAGCTTTCATCTAGTTTATCCCTTGTTTGTAATGTTTTTCCAGCATTTTTAGCTGATGTTTTGCTTGGAATTGTTCTTTTTTTGTTATTTTTGTTGTTTCACATTGTTTCTTGTATCTTTTCCTTGGTTTCCTTTTTCAAAACTACAACACTTGTCCATGTTATGAATTGCTGATGTCACTTATGTCACTTAAGCTTCCATAAGATGAGGCTAACTTTTGCTTGCACTCAATTTCTCTGGTAATTAAGTTTGGATGTAGCACTCTAGCCCACAATTCAGGCACTTCTCATCATGCAAACCCTAGTACGTAAATTCTCCCATTTTTCCTAATATTGTTGCATAATTTTTAGGGGTGCTAATATTGTTGCATAATTAGATTACTTAGATCAAATTTATGGCCACAAATGCAACCTATGTTTATAGATGATGGAATTCTTGTAGTTTATTGTTTCTGTAAACAACGTAAAAATAGATTTAACTTAACTTCCTGACGTAGTATTAGTTAATTCATAATTGTACTTATGCTTGTAGTTATTTATTTCTACTGTAGAATTAGTTAAATTTGTTTTGTACAGCTGAAGCATAATTGCCTGTATACCGATGTTGTATTCTGGCATGATTATTGTGTGATTCTGAGTGTTTTAGATCTAACCATTTTTCCTAGCTATGATTTATTTGTTTCCTGAACGTTGCTATAATTCATTTTCAGGCTAATGACGCACAACTAAGTACAATGGTTGCGGAGCAGGTATAACTGACATCTTTCTTCCATTATTTTTTAAGAGATTTACGGTTTCACCATTGCGTATTATAATATTTACTAATGGACCAAATGCTTTGAGATGCACTTGAAGATAAAGAGCTTGTGTTGCTCAAATAGTCTTGCTTTCTCAACATGAATGCAGGTTGAACAAGCACAAGCTGGACTGGAGTCACTTTCTTTATCCGAAAAGACAATAAACCAGCTTCGAGAAAACTTTATTTCAATCGAGAAGTATGAAAACAGATGCATTAGCTGTCAAATAAATTTTGTGATTTGAGTACCGTTATAACTCAACTGCTTTGTCCATTCAGGTTATGTACAGAATGCCAAACATTAATAGAGAACCATGATCAGATAAAGCTCCTTAGCAATGCAAGGAATAACTTGTTAACAACCTTGAAGGTCAGTCTTCTCCTTAATTACAAATGGAATTAAATTCTTAAGTATATCTCAAATGTGCCCTGTGCCCTTGGGATTGCACACTCTTGGATGATTTATATGGATGTCTTGTTATCAATTTTGTTCTATTTATTTTCACCATCCTTTAGGTATTTATAGAATCTTAGATGTTCAATGCATAACTTGAGAAATTGTTTGTAGTTTGAACTTATACTCTTGGGGTTGCAATTGCATCAAGTACACATACCAACAATTTAACTTTTTTTCTAGCAAAATCTTCCATATCCTGCACAAAATACTTATCTAGAAATATATTTTGTTGCTTTATGTTGCTTTAAGTTCTAAGACCTGTTAACCTTTTTTTTTGAAATAAGAAACAATTTCATTGAGGAATGGAATAATGGAGAGGACTTTGAAGACCTAAAGGTGATTAACAGAAAGATCTCCAATTGGAGATGTAAAAAGAATGAGCTAAAAAGATTTAAAGAATAAGTATGCTTGCACCATAAAAAGATATTTGAAAGAACATTATCAATCAAACAATCAAAAGTAAACTGTAGGTCCCTAAACATTTGTCTATTCCGTTCCAACTAGAGGTTCCGTAAGAAAGCTCGAACAATCGCCAACCAAATAGACTTCTTGAAACCTTCAAAACGATGTCCCACCAAAACAATCGAAAAGAAATAAAAATGTTATGTGAGAGAGGCAACGACCCATCAAAATCTTCCAACATTAGGCTCCAGAATTGCCATGCAAAAGGGCAATGAATAAACAAATGACTTATATTCTATGAGATGGACTTGCACATAACACACTAGGCTAGAGATAATGTCACATTAGGCATTCTGCATTGCAAACTATCATGCGTATGACCAGCTCCCAAACTGAGTTTCCAAAGGAAAATTTTTGGATAATTATCCTTTCCTTCCAAAGAACTGAATATGTATCTCTTGGGCCCGGGTCAACAGACCCCAATAAGCTTTTTGTAAGAGATTTTAGAAAAAATATGCTAGAAGGTTCTAAAGGCTGGCTCCAACAACTGATGTCATAGACAACTAAATTGACATCAATAATTTAGAAAGAGTCGCCCATTCATTAATTTTCAAATACGTCAAATTACGATGTAGGATAAGGTTCCAAGCAGAGTTTGAATCATTCCAAGCATCAACCACTGAAATATCAGTCTGGAAAGAAATTCTATAAAGATGAGGAAAAGTTCTAAAAAGTGGTCCACATTCTAGCCAAGAATCTGTCCAAAAAATTGTATAATTGGCATTACCAATTCTTCCTTTAGCTCAACTAAAAACAGATCCCTAGTAGAGCAAATTAATCTCCTTTAGCCCAACTAAAAATCAGATCCCTATCATTTGGTCACCCCACCATAATATTTTGCAACAATAACCTTCTTCCAAAGGGAGTTTGGCTCATGGGAGAACCGCCAGATCCATTTTTCCAGCAAAGCCAAGTTTCTATGTTCAAAATTACCAATCCCAATACCTACCTCCCATAAGTTTATGTAATCTTCCATCACCTCGAGACCCTTCCCAAAAGAAATGTCTAATAATTTTCTCCAACTTCTTACACACATTGGAAGGAATCTTAAATAGGGACAAATAATAAATTGGCATATGGGCTAAAGTAGATGGAAAACAAAAGCATATTTTCAGTTATTAAGTTTTTGCTGAATTATTTCAATAACCGGCTGCCATAAGGACATAGACTTAGAATTTCCCCCTAAAGGTAAACCTTGAAGACCTTTGAACTTTATTTATTTATCTATTTGTTTTCTCTATGTGATTGTAAGCTGCACGTGTCTGGTGTTATAGAACTAATGCTATAGCCTTGAATAGGATGTTGAGGGCATGATGTCCATATCTGTTGAAGCAGCTGAGGCCCGTGATTCTTTAAGTGATGCTAAAGAGCTTATAAACACTTATGAGGTGAAGTGGTCTTATTGTAGTTGTTAATGTTGAAAAGGTTTTCTCACCATTTAGGACATTTTTTCATTTTTTTAACAATAAACAGTGTGGTATCTGCATGTAGCTCTTCATAAATTTTTAATCTGGCTCTTATAAGTTTTCCCATTACATGCATATTTCTCACAGAGGCTAACTGCGCTTGATGGAAAACGAAGGTTTGCTTTAGCAGCTGCAGCATCTCATAAAGAAGAGGTTGGAAGACTAAGGTATATGTTTTTTTTTTGTTATACCCTGAATGTAGACCTATCTTATTTTCATTAGGGAATAGAAAACTACTTGGTGTTTGCAATTAACATTCAAATAGGGTTTGGGCATAGTGTGACCTTCCCTGCTTTTAACCTTTGGAATAAACTACAGAGAATATTTTGAAGATGTGGATCGAACATGGGAAACATTTGAGAAGACCTTATGGGAACACGTGTCAAACTTTTATAAACTTTCTAAGGAGAGGTACATAGTGTATAGTTTTCATTGACATTGTTAAATTTAATTTTATGCATTTGAAGCTTGTCTACCAGTTATCTTGTGTACCATGTTTCTTTTTGTTTGAATTTCTAGTTTTATATCAAAAACTTGATTGTGTTATATCAGACATTTCTTTGTCAACGACTCAACATGCCTTCTAATATTGTATTTTGCTTGTTTAATATAAATAACTGATTAGCTAATTTTATTTGTTTGCACCTCATAACTTCTTGGAAGTTGATTTTATACTGTAGTGTTCATGTTTTTTTATTTGATGCCCTCTGGTGCAGGGAGGCATAAATTTTAATTATATCTCTAGATAAGATGTCTAGTTCTTTCCAAAAAAAAAGAAGAAGGTAAGATGTCTAGTTTGATAGGAAAGTTATTTTCTTGAGGTACAATACAAAATATGAGGGCCCAAACATTGCTCAAAGACCTCTCCATGCCTCTAAAATTTCTATTAATTATCTCTTCTTATAGCCCCTAAAAAATGACATGCATCAACTTGCCACAAAAACTTCCCTCTCTCACAGAAGGGAGTGAATGTAAGCCACTCCATGATCGTCCCTCTACACTAAGTTAATTCTACCATGAAGAACCTGCCAAGTAAAAAAACTTAACCATTTTTTAGACTTTCACCTTCCATAACGAAACAAAAACCAAATTTCCCACCAAAAAGGAAGAAGAGTTCACCAGGCAAAAAAAAATGATCGGCATGAGAATATTCATTAATGGATTCATAAATGTCATCCTGTTAAAGACTATAGTCTCTTTATGCTCATATCTCACAAGAAAAGTTTTTTAATCAACATTTGTATCTATTTCCCATAGGACTTTTGTAACTATTTCATTCATCCATGAAAGTTTTTCTTGTTTCCTATAAAAAAAAAGAACATTCATATATGGTTTGCACTATATAGAGATTTTTGGTTGAAATTCAAACGTGTTCATAATAATAGAAAAAAAGTATACATGTATGGTTTGCACTAGAAAGAGATTTTTGAGATAGTGACTTAGTGTGGAAGACGTGGGGAGGTTTTGCTGGGGAGGGTGCAATCAAGGTTTCCTTAAGGTTTGAAGGTGAATTCCTCCTCCCTCACCCCGTCCTCCAAATCATTTGGTATGTGAACTATGTAGAGTTGAGTTGCCAAGAATTAGTTATGTATCTTCCGAACTTGTTGTGATAACAATTTAGTATCGAATACAAAGTGTGTGAAGAGAGATTTAAACAACTGTGTTGTCCCTAGCTAGAATTTATGTTTTTCCTTGGTGTCGGTGACACGGTTATTTTGTAATTATTCCTTGTCTATTTTACTTGATTGGTGCACCTTTCTTTTTTGGGGGTTCCTTTTTGCAGGCCTGATTTTTTTCGATGTCCACACATTCTTTCATTTTTTTTATTAGTAAAAGTTTGGTTCCTTGTAAAAAAAAGAACAGTAGGCTACTGAACTTATATATGTAACTGAAGTTTTGATCCTTCTGGTACTCTTTTTTAACTCGTGTAAAATTTTCCATTTTTCAGTCCACAAACTTTGGTTCGCGCTATAAGGTATGTATATTGACATTTGCAAATCTTGGATCAATTAATTAATTTTTTATTTTATTAAATTTCAGTTAGAACAATCATGCATATGTTTTAGATCTCATGATGCTGATAAAGAACGCAGATGGTAAAGAAATCAGTATCACCTATCATATTTTTCCAATTTCCTAATTAGTTTGAAAATAGTATGGTATTTTAGTACTCTGAGGAGAGAGAATTAAAAACATAGATGGTAAAGATAGAAAAAGTGGTTGATATCTTTAGCTGTTTGTTTGATACTTCCTCCATTTCATATCTGTTTGATGGAGGTAAAAGATAATCTTATTATGGAGCACTATGTGATCCCATCCTTTATCGATTCCTAATGCAATCTTTAGATAGAAGTTTCTGGGATTTCCTTGATAGGATGTTCTAGGTTAGCTAATTTGATTGGTTGAAAAGATTTTGTGCATATTTGTCAATTATTTCTTTTTAGAGTTGTTGAAATGCAAGAAATTCTCGATCAACAACTTGCTGAGGAAGCAGCGGAGGCTGAGGGTGGTGGTGCAATGGCAACGGTAGCCAACCCTCGTAGAACCACAAAGTAATAATTTATCATATTTTACTCATTTTTTATGACTTATTTATAGTTATTTTTGCTGCTGATCAAACAATTTTCAATTTACCAAACCAGGAAAACGGCTTCTTCTAGAAACTTAACTCAACAAAAGTTGAAGGCTCAGGGGAAATCATACAGAGACAAATGCTATGAGCAAATAGGAAAGGCTGTTGAAGCAAGGTTCAATAAACTTTTGACAGAGGTATTTCTCTTCGAGTTTTGTATGGAAAAAGAAAAATGAAATATTTTTTTGGTTAAATTATAAAAAATATCCAATGGGGATTGTATCAAACATACCCCTAAACTTTTAAAAGTTTAAAAAATACTCCTGAACTTAAGAAAAAGTTTCAAAGATACTCTTACCATTAAGTATGGATAGCAACCACTGAAGTTTTGTTTCAAAAATACCTCTGATCTAGGAAACATCAAAAAAATATATAATTGTTAAATTATGAATGAAAATATTAAAGTTTTGTTTCAAAACCCTAGACATTTAATTATAAAAAAATTTGTACATTTATTTTTCTAACTTATGATTTATTTTTATACCAATATTAGTTGTTTAATTAATTGATTTGTTAGTCTGATGATTAAAATTAATTTCTTAATATATTTTTCTTCCGATTGTTCTTCATCATTTTTATCTTTGTTTTTCAATGCATAGAAAGTCATTGAATATTGACTTCAACTAACTAATATTTTTTTATTGGTTGTAATGTTAGTCTTAACGAGCTTTAAATTTTCAAATTTAATGTTATATTAACAATTGAAAGAAGAAACTCAAAATTTTAAATAAATCTTAGAGTTCAAATGAACTCTAAATTCTAGTGTTAATCTTTATGCAATGATAAACAACAAAATTGAATTTGGAAGCAATATGTGGGTTATCGAGAATTTATTTTTCATCTACAAAGTTGACATTAATTTTAAACATTTAGATGGTTAAGTCATTTACATAATTCAAGTTAGAAATTGATCCCAAGCAAAATAATGATAAGTTATCCTTAAAGAAATGAACAAATCTCTACATGAACCTACCCATTTAGGTTTTCTTTTTTTGGATAAGAAACAATTTCATTAATGATTATCAAATTACAAGAAGAACATGATAAAGTTCAATTACAAAAGAGATCTCCAGCTAAATTGTTTCTTATCCAAAAAAGAAAACCTAAATGAGTAGGTTCATGCTATCTCTTTTGTTTCCTACCCATTTAGGTTTTCAAATTCATCTTAACAACAATTTAGTTTTTTTTCGTCTTTGAAGAGTTACGAGGTATGGTTATGGTTATGAATTTTGAATTAATGGAGTCTATCTTATCAAATTGTTACTACGACATTTCAAATGTTTAATAATATGTTTATTCTCATTAGTTTTCATGAAGAAAAAAAATATGTAAGGAGAGAAAGAAGAATAACCATTTTCGACTTTGAATATTTTTAAAGTTTTCGAAAGGTCAAGAACATATTAGTCTTAACATGTTTTTATCCATAACTTATTGGTGAGGATCTTTTTCAACATTTTTTAAAGCCAAGCAAGGGTATTTTTGAAACATTTGTAATGTTTAGGAATATTTTTGAACTAAAACTTTAGCGGTTTCTATTTAAATTTAACGGTAAGGATATTTTTGAAACGTTTTTTAAAGTTCAAGGATATTTTTGAAACTTTGCAAAGTTCAAGGGTATAATTGACACAACCTCATAGTTTAAGGGTATTTTTGATGATTTAGCCTCTTTTTTTAACCTTCTTGGTTGCTTGTAAATGTATCTCATGAAGTTTAAATCTCATCAGCTTGTTTTTGAAGACCTAAAGGCAGCTTTAGAGGAAACTCGAACGGTACGCATCATCAATTGTAACCTTCTAGGTTCTTTCTAATTTTTTTTTGCTCTGGTTTTGGATGAGGATCAGCAATTGTGTTTTCTATGCAAAAATGAAAGACAGATAATGATGTTAGAAATGATGGTTTTACTTAGCTGTGTTGTACTGTACCTGTAGGAAGTGATTCAGAATGAAAGAAAATATCTGAGTAGGTTTTAGACGGAGAAACAATGAGAAAAGCTTATGTTGCACCATTAAAACTACTTATTCTTAGAGAATTTGGCATCAAAACTGAAGTTGACCCATATCATGCTGACCAAAGAACGACTCTGTAAACATTAAGAGAAACCTATATTGGGACTGAGTACACTCTTTTGATACTTCAAAACAATGTTTCTACTTGGTATAAAGAGCATGCGAGATTGAGGAAACAGAAAATTCTTTCGACCTGATGTTTAATATACTTTAGGGGCTGTGGGTTGATAAGCAATAGAATCATTGTAATGAAAAGAGTTTTATAAGTGGATATGGGGACATTAAGACCATAGTTTTTGCCACTCTACTAATTGGAAAAGCAGCAAGGTTCAAATATTTCCAGTAGTTGTGGTTGCTTAGGTTTTTATAATTTAGTCCCTAATATTAGAGCTTCGCCCCTTGTGGATAATATATTGAATGTTTAAATAACTCTTTATTGTCAGAAAGTGTTAACGGTATCTAACAAAATGGAGATGTAATGTCAACACTTAAGTAATTAGAAAGATACCTATGTTTTAAATTGGTGAAATAGACATACCAGTTACCTATAAAACAAATGAATTTACCTATTTCATATGACTTAGCATGTAGTAACCTACTTGACCTAAAATTGCTTTTTGTTAAAAAAAATTGACCAGTAATCTTATTATAGATGGATTGTCCTTTTTGTAATTCTATAATTTCATACATCTAATGAAATTGTTTCTTATCAAAAAAAAAAAAAAAAAAAAAATTGACTAGTAATCATTGTTTTATATAATATAAAGAATCCAACAAAAAATGAAATAATATACACCATCGAGAAAACCCAAGCTCGCAATCGGGCCTTCACTAAAGAAATGATTTCCTATCATGTAAAATAAGGCCTAAAGAACAACAAGTAAAATAAGATCTAAACTAAAGAATAATTTTACAACAACCTCATCATCGATGTTTAAAGAGAAATATAAAACCAAGCGAGGAACCACATATCACTAGGGTTCCTCCCAACCTTTCTAAAAGTTCTATTATTTCTCTCATCCACCAAGCCTACAACACGACTCAGACCCCCGTCTGCCTCAGAACTTCCCCTTCTCCCCAAACAACAGATGGAGAAGAAACACCTGGATCATCTCCCTAAGACCTTTGTGTCTAACAAACTGAAATTCAAGCACCTCTAAAAAAAGGTTCAAAATAATCTGAGCAAAGTCATTTTCAAAGAATATGGTTAAGGTCTTCCTCCGGCCTTCAACAAATAAGACCCCAAGTGGATAACGGACCGTTCTGACAAGTCAAATTCATTGCTCAATACTTGGAACTCACTTGGTTATGAGTTCCAATATTGGCTTCTATTCATCTCCATTGGAGGTTAGAGATGAAACTGGTTTTACATAAGCCACATTACCGGTTATTATTTTTTTCTTTCTGACTAATATTTCATGATCCAGAAATTTGAAATAAAACATGGATTCTGTTCACGCTGTAGAGTATATGGGTGGCATTGAATGTGTCTTGGCAATCAACTTGAATTCAATGTAGTTGTCATCTGTCCATGGTTTTTATTTGATGAATACTGGTGGTTAAATCTCTATTTTCTATTTATTTTTGTCGTGCAAGTAAGCTTCAAGTAGTATCAAATTATATGTTTGCCTCTTCTCTTAATCTTCCTCTTGCCGCGACAAATTTTCATGTTTTAGATTGGAGAAGAGCTCGGTGATGTCTATGACTATGTGGCTCCTTGTTTCCCTCCAAGGTTTGCTGATCTGGTTGTGCTTCTTAAAAATTTATTAATTTATTATTATTGTGCATAAGAAACACAAGGTTTTCATTAACCAACAAAAAACCCACAGATCTGTATTTGTGCTTCCTCATTTTAGCTTGTAAAGAATATATGATTTGACGACTATTTTTTAAGTATGAAAGCCAGGAACAAGCAATTCATGATTGCATCAATGCTCGCCTCTCACTCCTCTCTCCTCTCTCACCAGCTTTCTCTCCTCTGGAGACTTCCAAATGATTTTTCCAGTCACTTCACAATATTTTCCTTCAAGGTTGAAAGGAAACATTCTCCCTTCGCAGAGATCCTTGGTCACCCAATCTTTTTTGCCTCATGGAATCATCCTTTGATATAAGCTACGCCCTTTCTTTTGACAGGGACATTTTGAACTGGATCCTTGCTTGCTTCAAAATATATTGCGGCCATCCATTGAATTAGGAGTTTTTCAACAAAACAAGGGTAGGGGAGACTGCTTTTTGGGTGGAACAATTCTCCAACAGAGAGGGCCATTGTGTGAAGGTTCCAAAACTTTGAAGCAATGGAGATCTAAACAAGATTATTATACCTGTTGAAGTTTATAGAAAAGGGTGAAAAAGTCTCATAAAGAGCATTCACTCTTTCACCAACACAAAACCCAATGCATTGTCCTTATTCCAAAGGAGGAAGCGAGAATTGTAATGGCCTTCTGATAGCCCCACCATTTGTTTATACAAAATCATTACTATGGTTCTATTTTAGAGTTCAAAAAAGTTTTCCTTTCTCGATCACAAAGACCAAGAAAATTTTATTCTCTCTAAATTTCTCTCACTAAAAAGCTCCCAACAACTGAAAGCCTTAAAAAAACATAGGAACTTTTCCTCCTCCCCGGAGTGAGGCTCCTCCGGCACAGGGGGAGGAAGGGTGACCCTCAAACAACTTCCCCTACGATGTGGCCTCCTTTCAGATATTAGATGCATCATTGATTTCAAATGAACTTTGAGGAATGGAAGCAAAAAAGGAAACGAGTAATTATTAAGTTGGAATTGAAAAAGCTTTTGACATGGGGGAGTAAGACTTTCTAGATGATATCTTTCGGGCCAAAGGTTTTGGTGCTACATGGTGAATGTCAATTAGAGGGTGCATTTATATAGAAAATTATTCCATTATCATAAATGAAAAACCTCATGGCAAGATCCAAGCTACTAGAAGCTTCGCCAAGGGGATCACTTGTTACCTTTTTATTCTCTAGTGTGATTGATTGCCTTAGTAGAATGCTTCTATTACCCAAACAAAAGGTAACATGGAAGGCTTCATTGTTGGTACTCCCCTATGACTTTATCTATAACACATCTCCAATTTATAGATACCATTTTGTTTTCATCTCCAAAGAAGTCCTTTTTTTTTTTTTTTTTTTTTTTTTGTTATTTGGTTGGAAAGGAATGAGAGGATCCACATTAGTACATTGGAGGAGTTTCTTGTAATTATTATCGATAGATCTTTTGTAACTATTTCATTATCAATGAAAAGTTATGTTTCCTATTAAAAAAAGATTATCTGTGAAGTTAACTTCCCAACTTCTGATCTTATGCTTTTATAGATACGAGATATTCCAACTCATGGTCAATCTGTACACCGAAAGGTTCATTCAGATGCTTAGATTACTCAGTGACAGGGCAAATGAATTAACCAATATAGAAATTCTAAAGGTAATTGTTTTGTCTATGCAGTCAGTTTTTCATCTCATAACTCTAATCCTTTTTTTGGGCGATGAATGTTGCCCTCGACTTCTAGATTTCATATAAAGCAGTTTTTTCTGTGGGTAAAGAAGATGGCTTTTGTTTTTTATTGGATAACTGACACATACATTTATGTTTTATAGTATAAGCAGATAACATAGAATCCTACCAAAGTATATGGATTCAGTAGGGGGTAAAGAGAAGCACAGTAGTTTGCTTCTTAAGTCGATGCTTTCCATGATATTTCGTTTTGAGTGGAACAAAAACTTGTACAAAAGATTCAATGAAATTCTTTTCTTGATTAATTCAGAGATTTTGTGATAAAGTATATCTCTCAAAGAAGAGGGATTTGTCCCTTGCTTTGGTCATAATATTTAAAACCATATTGGTAACTATTCTATAGATGCCAAATGGGTTGACACTGCTTTTGTGAACAAATTTTTTCCGGGTAATTATTATTGAGCACTCTCGGTGTATTTGCATTATAAACATTTTTCATTAATAGCTTTCTTGCATAGAAAACAAAATGTGTAATAATTTGCTAAAATCTCCAGTTCCTTGTCTAGGAGTGACCTGACTATCACAGTTTTATTTGATGTCCTGTTATTTGAGTTTTTATCATCACACGATGATCTTAATTTATAGATTCTATTCGTCTTCCTTCACTTTTGGAGTTAGGTGACTGGTTGGGTTGTAGAGTATCAAGATAATCTGATTGGACTAGGTGTTGATGAGTCCCTGGCTCAAGTATGTTCTGAGAGCGGCGCTATGGATCCTCTGATGAATTCTTATGTTGAAAGAATGCAAGCTACTACAAGGGTAATGACATAATAAGGTTCATCTATAATCATTTGAAGGATGATGATGGTGGAGTCACTGATCGGTTCAGCTGTTATTT
Organism: Sechiopsis laciniata; assembly: GCA_037833695.1. Taxonomy (NCBI): domain Eukaryota; kingdom Viridiplantae; phylum Streptophyta; class Magnoliopsida; order Cucurbitales; family Cucurbitaceae; genus Sechiopsis; species Sechiopsis laciniata. Next base: position 13,744,425 of record JBBMKA010000026.1, on the reverse strand, counting down.
TTGTTGGTTCTTATGGTTCCTAGAAATGGTACTTGAACATCTTGGAGGCCGATAAGGTTCAACCACCCAAAAAACATGAAGATGGCAAGCTGTATACCCCTGCTGCTGTTGATTTGTTTAGGATCCTAGGTGAGCAAGTACAAATTGTTCGTGATAATAGCACAGATGTCATGGTTTACAGAATTTCATTGGCAATTATTCAGGTGCGTTAGAAAAAATATTTGTACTCGTGATTGAACTTTAACTACTACTAAAATTTCAGTGACCTTTCAGAATTAGACACTGCTCTTCAATTTTGGCCTTGATAACATGTGAAATTTGTCTCACGTCACATGGAGACATCCTCTCTAGTAAATGAATGAAACATATAGATTTTTTTGGAAGAGTCTTTGCATTAGTATTGCTCATTTAAAAATTTACACTTTTGTATAATGCTTATCTGATTATTGTAGTTGAAAATTTTAGCTTATCAAGTATAACATGCACATTTTCCCTTTTGTTACACTATTATTCCTTTCTTAAACGGTTATTGAGGCTTTTTTTTTTTTGGTTCCAAGGTAATGATTGATTTTCAAGCTGCTGAGAGGAAGAGACTTGAAGAACCTGCTTCTGAAATTGGTTTAGAACCTTTATGTGCAATGGTTTGTTTTCTTATGTAGGATTTATCATATTTTTCATTGAAACTCATGCTCTTGAGTCTTACTACATGATATTGAATATACCTGCAGATTAACAACAACTTGCGTTGCTATGATCTTGCTATGGAGCTAAGTAACAGCACAAGAGAAGCGCTCCCTCAAAATTATGCTGAACAGGTGATACAATGTTGATCTCTGTGCGTTTTACTATTCAATATTCTCTTCTATTGTACCTAACACAATGACTCGATCCTCTCTGACGAGGCATTCTTTCTCCCCTGACCACAATGGTCTCTTCATAATCTTGTTCAAGATTGACAGGAAACTTTTATCCATTGAAAACGACCTGAAAATAATTAGCTACTTCAAAATCACATAATCTTCACATAATAGAAGCTTCATCATTTCCTTCGATAAGGAAACATTATATTGGCTCCTTGAATGCTTTGAATGGCTATGCAATATCTCATTGAATCACAAGATCTTCAATGAAACAAGGATGTCATTGCACAGAGTTGGCAAAGCTGGGAAACAAGGGGGTCTTAACAAGCTTATTATAAAATGGTGGAAAGACTTCATTCATTGCATTAAATCCTTAATCAAACCTCACCAACATCAACCATTAAAAGCAGTTTCCCCTCAAAATAATTTCTTGTGGGAGCTTAGGCACGAAGCGATTAGCAGTAGCACACAAGATGTTTACCAAAGGTAGTTACCGTGGATTCTCTCCCCCAATTGTTATCACTTATCCCACAAAGATTATGATACAGGGTCATCTTTCAAAAGTTGCATCTATGCTAGTCTGTTTGGGGATTTCATACAAGAGGCTTTCAGATGGAGCATGGCTAGGCTGAGGGACATTTTCTCTCTTTTCAACTACACCACACCCTCATTGGTTATCCATTCAAGCGACAAAAGAGATCCTATGGGGAAATTTCACCTATGTTTTTTTTTTTTGGAAATTGTGGTTAGAGTGCAACAAGAATTATTCTTGGATAAGAAAGATACCATTTGGTCATTTATAGAATCTACCTCTTATATATCTTGATTTTAGAGTCAACTTTTTTCCCTTTTGTGATTATAGTCTCACCACATTATTATCAATGGAGCTATTTTTTGTACTTCATGGATAGGACCTTTTGTAACTATTTTATACTTCAATGAAAATTTTTCTTTTCCTATAAATAAAAACATACCTCAAATCTCTTGTACGTTGGTGGCTGACTGCCACCATAAATCAATTTTGTGAATTATTTTGAAAAATATTTTTTGGTTAGATATAATTTGCATGATTTAGATTATGTTTATTTGCTTGTTTTTATGTTTCCAGTTTGTTGGCTTAAAATTGTACTGAAAAAGTGTGAGTTTTTTTTTTTGGAAAAAAAAACATATTTTTCGAAAGAATCTTTTCATGATGTTCTTGTACCTTGATGGTTAAAATCTTGCTTTTACTGGTTGTGTCTCCTCTCTAAGACTTTTGAAATTGTGATCTGAGGCAAATCTACGCCCAGTAAATTGTGATTTGATGCAAAGACACTCCCTTAGGTTCTTGGAGATAGCTCATCTCTTTTTTTGTACATCTTTTCCTTTTTGTTATAATTTTTTTTTGTTTCCTTAGAAAAAGTATCTTGGGAAGATAGGGCCCTCAAAACTTCATTTGATTTTGGTTGCTTTCTTCCTATATTTCACAGATAAATTTTGAAGACACTTGCAAAGGCTTCCTAGAAGTTGCCAAGGTACCGGATATTTCAAGATTTACTTTTTCTGCAGTTCTTTGTTGTCTTTTTATCTTGTCCTTACGCGCAACCACATAATATTTATGTTATTTTATTTTTGATGTAGGTTTGAGTTAATTCTCCAATACCGTATAGCCTGTACTTGTTAGACTTTCAAGTCCTACCTAAAGTTGTTTTATACAACTTCTGCAGATTATTTATATACATATCTTGAAACGAAAGTATAATGTATGGCCTTCGACGTACCAGGAACAAAAAATGTATCTTTTTTAATTACACATGAACATTGCACATGTGTATTTGAGAGAACTGAATATATAACTTGAGATAACTAAATAAAAAATGTACAATCCACAATAAAAAAAAAGGTAGATTTGAGATAACTAAATATATAACTTCTCAAATCCTTTTTGCACTTCCACCGAGTCAGGAACATTGCACATGGCATCTTAAAAGTAGAGATGTCAATGAGACGGAGTGAAGATGGGGATGGTTTCCCCATCTCCATCCCTGCCTCCCATTTTAATCACAATCCTCGCAAAATTCTCTGCTAAATTTTGTAAGAATTAGGTTCTCTATGAGGAATGGACATCTCTATTCCCATTTCATAAAATCTTGCCTATAATTTTTAGGGTGTTACAAAAATTCTTTGAAATAACTAATCTCTATGCGTTCTAGGTATTATCATTGCTTGTTAATTTGATCCATTTAAAAAAAAAAATACCAAATCCGTAAGATCTCCACAAATTGCAAAAGAAAGGATGTTCTGGATTCCGCATGCATTCTTGAAAGGACAACATGAGTTAGGGCTGAGATAAGCGATTCTTTCTTTAAGTTTTGTTGTTAGTGCTAGCTCCTCGATGTCAAAGAGCTCAAAAGAAGCCACCCCAATCCTTTATAAGAAGAATAACTCACGAAAAAGAAGCCACCCCAATCCTTTGAAGGTTGATGCCTTACTTGGTCTCTCCTTTTCTCTCTCTAATTTAAAAAACTCTTTCGCCTCTCTCTAAAACCCTAATCGCTTGTTTCCCCCCTGCCTCTGGTGCTAGGGGGATCACATCGACCGATTTTTCTTCCCCATCTTCTTTTTCTCCTTCTACATCCTTTTCTTTCTCTTTTTGACTTTCGATCGACCTACTAGTCGTTCGATCGAACTCGTCTCTCCCCTCCTTTTGACAAAACTTTTCTCCTTTTTCGACCTTCGCCTTCATTCCTCGTTCGTCAGAGATATCACCATTTCTGCAAAAACTCTCTTTCCCCTCTTGACCTTTATAACCCTCCGAGGAGCATTTCCTTTGTCGCTCGTTTCCTCTTGACCTTTGCTGCCTATTGAGTTGCGTTTCCTCCTCCTTTACCCCAGCCGATTTCACTTTATCGACTTCTCCTCCGTCTTGGCCGGCCACAGAGCACCAAGCCTTCCCCGTCCATTGATGACCACAACTTCATCTCCTTCTTGTTGACCTCCGCCAACCATAGAGCAGCAACTTCATCTTCTTCTACCTATTGTAATTGGCTTTAGTGGCCCCCTCTTCCTTTGTAACTCTTTCATTTGATCCATGAAATTTTTTTCGTTTCCTATATAAAAGAATAAAATAAAATAAAAATAGAAGCCACTTGATCATGTATGCCCTTGAGTAAGCGAGAAACCATCCAACTCCTATGACTTAATGTGTAACGTCCAATTGCAAACATGCCATTTAATATCCTAATGTTACCCCAAATACTTTCCACTAGTATCCTAACAATGGATTCATACCTGATTCCAAAATATTGTGTTATTCCAGAGAATAGATATAGATTTCGAGTTTTCAACATCTCTTGTTAGTTGTTTGTTAACTTGTCTATGAAAGATTGATTTCAAAAAAAAAAAAAAAAAAAGCTTGTCTATAAAAGAGGATGACTGAAAATCTTTATAATATTAATTGTGCCAGGAAGCCGTGCATCTAACGGTCAGTGTCATTTTTGAGGATCCAGGAGTTCAGGAGTTACTTGTCAAGCTTTATCAAAAGGGTAATTGATATTCCTTCTCTCTGTTGCAAACCTCTTTAAGTTGGGCAATATATACGTTATTTTGTTCATGTGAAGGAAATGTGGTTTATGATCCATACCATGCCAAGAGTGTATAAGCGGTTTGGAAATTTGTTCCTTCACCTAGATTGGGAATGTTATTTTTTTTCTAATGATGTGTTGCATCAAAATATGATTCTTTTATCTAAAATGTAGCATTAGAATATTGAATCTGGAATATTAAAGGAATTCAGAAAACATGCCTCATCGATGAATATATTTTGGATAATGTTGCTTTGTTTATGTATTCTTTCTCTCTTGTCATACCATACCCTAAATTGTTTCTACATACAAAAGTTTGATGGAAATGGTTTTCGTTATTTTTTCACCTGATATATGTTTCTCTCTTTACTACTTTGTTTAATGTTTTCCCCTATATTCCACATGTCATTTGTTCATATTGACATGTGATGAATACTAGTGGAAATGATTAACACGAATGTACAAAAAATTCGGGAGTATGGTATATGGACGTGCTTTTCTAAATTAAGTAGAAGTCCTCCATCCATGAAATGTTTGAAACTATTTAAATGGATTGCATCTTCTAAGCTTTCTATTGACCTTTTCCCTCACACAAGTTACCCTTTTCCTATGATAGAATGGTCTGAAGGGCTGGTTACCGAATACCTAGTCGCAACGTTTGGAGACTATTTTACAGATGTGAAGATGTAAGTTCTCATTAAGTTCTAACTCTTTTTCTTTCTTGAAAAAATCTTTCCATCATGCTACCTGATATATGAAGAAAAAAAAATTGTTCATTATGGTTATACGGGAAATCCATAATGTATGAGAAATGAGTCACAAATATTTCATGCAGTAAACCTCTATTATGTTCTGCTGGTTTGGTTCTTGACGATGTACGAAATCTGCCCTTTGTAAATAATACAATGAAATCATAGAGCATACGAATCAGGAACAAATTGGCATTAAAATCTCTGCTTTCTACTCTATAAATTTTATGATGATACACAATACATTATTTTATCTTTTTGTTCTTTAATATGATTACAAGCTTTAGGCTTTACTATCTTGGAATATATTTCATAATGTTTTTTTTTTAAATTTCATAATGTTTAAGGTACATTGAAGAAAGATCGTTCAGAAGATTCGTTGAGGCTTGCCTAGAGGAAACTGCCATTGTCTATGTAGACCATTTGCTGACACAGGTGTCATTCTGGCTTTGATAATTTACTTTTAACTTCTCGATGCCTAATTTTGACCTATTTACATAATTTGATTATCTAAAAAACCTTGTGATTTCAGAAACACTACATAAAGGAAGAAACTATTGAGCGGATGAGGCTGGATGAAGAGGTTCTTATGGACTTTTTTAGGGAGTATATTACCATCTCTGTAAGTAATCCTTGCAAATTTTATTGAAATAAAGGCAATAAAATTGTGATGGCCTTTCATTCGCGTTTTTTCTTTTTCTTTTTTGTTTTTGATAGGAAACAAATACATTCATTGATAAGTGAAAGGATAAAACATCCTATCAACAAGTGCATCTAATCATTTTTCGAAGCAATTTCTGGAATCCTTAAACCACCTTCCTTGAGAGGAATCTTAACCGATGACCATTTCAACAAGTGGCTACTAGCGTAGCCCTTTGTGTCCCTCCAAAAATAATTTCTATAGTCTTTCAATCATTGTCACAACAGATTTTGGAGATTGATGAGAGTGGCGTTGATAAAGGTGAGACGTCCTCCCTTGGATAGATGGACTCCAATTGTGAAGTTTTTTTTCTATCTTCTCAATGATGGGGCTCCAGAAGCCAAGAGTCTTAGGCTTGCCATTTAGAGGTAGACCTAAATACTCAACAGGCCACAGTCCAACTCTGCAACCGAAAGGAGACTTCAGAGATAACAACTTAGTCTCATACAAGTCAATAGGGAGAAATTCAGCCTTGCTACAATTGATGTTCAGTCCGATTATGAATTCGAAGCTCTTGATCGTGTCCATGAGATTGGCTAGGTGTTGTGCTTCTAGTGATGAGAATAGAATCTTGTCGGCTGCGAATTGCAGATGAGTGATGGATAAAACATCAGGTGGCTTTCCTAATTGGAAGCCAACAATATTGCCACAGGTTTCTTCCTGTAAAACCATCCTACTCATACGATCCACAACAAGTGTAAATAGGAAAGGAGACAATGAACATCCTTGTCTAAGGCCACAGGTAGCTCTTATTTTGCCTCGGGGTTTTTCATTAATGATGATGGAGAAGTTAGCTGTTTATATACAACCCTTTGGCTCAAAGAATGTCGCCAATAAAGTTCTAGTCTACCATGTCAAAAGCTTTCTCCAAATCTAAGTTCAAACTTTAGGACCACTCTTTTCTTGTTATGTTTGTTCCATTCATCAATAAGTTCATCGGCAATCAATGATGCATCTAGAATCTGGCGTTCAACAACAAATGATGGTTGATATTTAGTCACCGTATCAGGGAGCACTTTCTTCAATCTATCTGATAGAACTCTAGCAATCACTTTGTATAGATAGGTGGTAAGGCTGATGGGTTTGTAGTCTAAGACAATCTTGGCATCAAATTTTTTTGGAATGAGACAAATATAGGCTTCGTGAAGACTCGCATTGATTTTACCATTCTGAACAAATTCGTGGAACACTCTCATTTATCGATGAAATAGTTTTCATTTTCGTTTCCTATAAAAAAAATTCGTGGAACACAATCTTGATCTTATCCTTGATAATGTTCCATGACTTTTTAAAGATTTATGTGGTAAATCTATCCAGCCTGGGAGTCTTGTTGGTGTCGAGTTCTGATACAGCCATTTCAATTTCTTCCATAGAGAATGGGGATTCAAGAACAGTTTTGCTGATTTTGAGAAATTGGGCTCCAATCTAATATTTGCGGTAATGTTCCACGAGAGGATTTCTTAGTGTAAAGATGCTTGTAGAAGGCCAGGAATTCTGCTTAAATCTCTGAGTCTTCAAGCAGGCTAACACCATTTGATGATAATAACTCAGTGATCATGCTCTTCCTTTTGCTTGCTGTGACTAGTCGATAAAAATAAGCCGAGTTCATATTGCCATCAATTAGCCATTTCTGTTTGCATCTTTGCCTCCATAATCTTTCCTCTCTTGCCGTGATCTCTAAAAAATTAGCTTTGAGGCTGGTTTTTCGCTCTCTGTGAGTATCAGGTAAACAGGAAGTCTCTCCAATAGCATCTATCTCTGAGATCTCTGTCTGCAGCTGAAGTTTGATTTCCTTATGGTTGCCAAATGTGAGATGGTTCCATTCTTTGAGCCTATTCTTTTTTTTTTTTTTTTTGATGGGAAACAGAGACAGCTTTCATTGATAAATGAAATTGATACAAAAAAATTGTGTAGATATAATTACGGAAAGAGAAGTAGTACTATAATTCTTAAAAGGTGATATAGAATGCGCCCATGACATAGCTAGGACAGTAATGGATTCCAATAACCCATCCCTAGAGAACTTTTCATTTGAAAAAATCAGATCATTTCTAGCTCTCCAAAGAGTCCACCAAAAAGCCGCTAAAAAGAGGCACCATAATGCCTTCTTCTAATCATTGAAGGGATGGCCCATGAAAGAGTAGATAATCAAGTCTTGTATGTTTCCCGGGGAGACCAATTCCCGTTGAAGATTTGAATAAGGTAAGTCCAAATTGAGTTTGCAGTAGAGCAAGTCTTGAATAGGTGGAATTGAGATTCAAAATCATTAAGACACATATGGCAACATTGCGGCAGGATCATCATATTCGGGCATTTATTTTGTACCCTATCATTGGTGTTGAGAATACCATGACTAAGTTCCCAGCAAAAGAACTTAACCTTCTTGGGCTGGGGGCCTTTCCATAATTCATTGTAGAATTTCATTTTAATAGGGTCCTCTGGTGGAGCAAGGAGCTTACATAATGATTTTGAGCCAATTCTTTAGCCTTTGAACTTTTGTATGGTACCGTGGCCCGGCCATCTCTGTCTATTGTGTGAGAATACCACCATTCACGTTTTCTTTTGGAATCTATGGGGGAAAGAAACAATCGGATTTTTAGTGATAAACCTGTATTTTCACCATTTTCTAGAATTCTGTGTATTTTTAGTGTAATGATAAACATCCTCTTTCTTCTTACTGTTTATATTATTTTATTTCCAACTGGAAGCTATTCATGCAATGCAGTATGCACCATTTGGGTATTTGGAGTTTTCTCCTACCTTTCATGATTTCAATAAAATTATTTTATTTTTTTATTTTTTTTTTTAAGTAGAAAAGATAAATGCATTCACTTTTTTTGGTTCTTAAGCTCTTATTTTTCTATTATCCCTTCGGTAACAGAAAGTTGAAAGCAGAGTGAGGATACTGAATGATCTAAGGGAACTTGCTTCTGCTGAAAGTCTGGATACTTTCACACTCATTTACACAAATATTCTTGAGCACCAACCAGATTGCCCGGTAAAAGTTTTCTTCATGGACTTTTATAATTGTTACATTAATATTAATTGCAGTTAAAAAATATGGTGTCGCATAAATTAGCAAGCATGACCTCAGTACTGTTTTCATCGCATATTAATTGTTGACTATATGAACAATTCATCAGCAGTAAGCACATGCAATCGATAAATAAAATAAAATAAAAAATCAAGTATTTTGGGTTATTGACTTGAAATTCTTATAATTGAATTTCTTACATATTAACTTACAGCCCGAGGTGGTCGAGAGGCTTGTTGCGCTTCGAGAAGGCATACCTAGAAAAGATGCCAAGGAGGTATTTCTCTTATTTTGTGAACCATTTTGTCCTCTATTTCAATAAAACTTATTCTAATCATCATATATTATGAGTTAAAAAAAAAGAAAAAAAAAAAGGAAACCAGTGGGTACCGAACTAGCTAAGAAAATCTGTATTCGGGCAGAAATTATATTATAAACATCAATAGAAAATAGACTTAAAATGAGTTCAAATTACGGTGTACGTGTATACCTAAAATTCAATATCACATAGTTGTCGCATGAGATCAGAAAACTAATTCAAACACTTTATTAATCGTAATTGAAGGTGGAAGATTCAAACTTATGACTTTTGATCATATAAGCACACATTTTATGTTAGTTGAACTATACTCTTGTTATTCGAGTATTCGCATATATCTAAACAAAATCATTACATAAATGAGGTTTGCTCGCTCATCACAAGATTATTATATTTGTGATCTCGTGTTTTCCTGTTATGTAATGAATGCATGATTAGTATCATTATTTTCCTAGCATGTTGATAGGAATGAAAGGTGTGAGTTTGAAATTGAAATTGAAATGAGATGTGTTGTGGCAGGTTGTACAAGAATGCAAAGAAATATATGAGAATTCTCTAGTTGGAGGAAAACCCCCAAGGTCAGGTTTTGTATTTCCTAGGGTCAAGTGCTTTTCACAGTCCAAAGGATCCATATGGAGCAAGCTCACTTAGGTTTTTTCCTCTCTCACTTATTCAATTCAGTTCCTTCATTGTGTTTATAGTTCATATTTATTATTATTTTCTAAGATTTTTAGTTTTTTTTTATTCTCTATAGCTAGTACTTTTTACACTTCTTTTTTTTTGTTGTTGTTGAAATTTGATGTGTAGAACTTTTGTATTTTCCTTTTGATTTTCTAAGACAGTTGAATAAGAATTGCCCAATGAATTTCAGGTCCATGGTGTATTTGTTTAAATTTGAAGTAATATTAAAAAAAAAAAAAAAAAAAAAAAGTTTATTTCGTTATTTTTTCACTCATTATTTACTAAGAACCTCAATAGATTAAGAAACTTATATCTAAACCTCTTAATATCTAAATTTATTACGTGTGACTTTGAATGTTTGCCTTTTTAGATAATTAGTCAGGTAAATTAACAAAAAAATGTATACATATCTATATTGAATTATTATTAATGAATTAAAAATAATGATCAAAATAGTTTTGTTTTCCAAAATTTAATAACTAAGTTCGAATATTTGAAGTAGCATAGGATTTTAACAACGACATCAAGTTATAAAAAGTTCTTTGAACTTTTAAATCAGTTAGAAATTATCTTTTGTTAAAATAAATGATGAAATTGATGTGGCAAGTTTGTAGAATAGTTATTTTCCTTTATTATCATAATAAATGTCGTTAAAATTATTTACATAATCAATTTTTACTCATTACTTGTAATTGATATCATGTACGTATTAATCATAATCAAATTTTATTTTTATTTTAACAACTTTCAAATTTTGAAAATAAAATGTTGGAAGTCTAAAAATATAACCAAAATTTATTTTAAAGATAAAAGGGTATTTTCATGAGCACTAAATTGTATTGAAGAAGAGTTTCTATGGGCGAGTAGAAGCCACTATTTGCTATAA